>JABMCL010000376.1:1050000-1052500 GCA_018857735.1 Alviniconcha marisindica | reverse complement strand
TGGTGTAGAATATCTTTGATCAACCCGACGTCTGCATTGACTCTCTGTGTCCGTCCTCGTGTTCGGGTGTGGATTGCGCTTTCTTGGTGTAGAATATCATTGACCCACCCGACGTCTGCGTCAACTCCCTGTGTCTGTCCTTGTGTTCGGGTGTGGATTGTGCTATCTTGGTGTAGAAGATCTTTGACCCACCCGATGTCTGCGTTAACTCTCTGTGTCCGTCCTTGCGTTTGGGTGTAGACTGTGCTATCTTGGTGTAGAATATCTTTGACCCACCTGAGGTCTCTACCACAGCTGATTATGTCACGGCCTCGAAGACTGACATGTGAGACTCTTGTTTCGCGTTCGCATCGGCAGAAAATCGGTGAGCCGGTCTGGTCCAGCGGTAAGGCGTTAGGCTGGTAAGCGGTACGACATCGGTTCGATTTCCAGCTTCGGCTGTCGTTTCTCTTGAAAATAATTGTGATGAGTGGATATCGTCTTGCGGCTGTGCCCCTCACATGTAACGAAACATTAACCCCTTCACTGTCCCAGCCTGTACAATTTCCGGGCTGAAAGCTGCAGGGACGTGCTTGCAAACAGTATATTTTCCGGTCCTGTGACACATCTACTTTCAATGCTATCCGTTTTGATGGCAATCTTTTTGCATGCCAGTGCAGAAAAAGAAGACGGAAGGGCTTAAGGGTTTCAAATTTCACACTGTTGTTGGTCGTTTTCACGTGACATCATGGCAGTGAAGGGGTTAAAATGGCACTCATCGCTGCCCATCTTTTTGCAGAAATCATTCTGGTGATGTCAGTGAAGTGTAGACATACCCCCCCCCCCCACCCGCCCTCTCCACCCCCACCCTGGATATGGTCCCCGCCTTCCTTCCGAGAGGCGTAAACAAGTCCAACAAACAGCACACGAAAGTGTGAGCCGGTTGGCCTAGCGGTAGCGTGGCTGAGCAGGAGGATTTGGGTCGTCCGCTCTTCAAAATGCCCCATAAGCTGGAGAGTAAATTGCCTCAACTTAAAAGATGTGACTAAGTTTTTAAATAACAAAATAAGAGCAAGGCCCTTTTAAAATACTACAGTACAAAAACCAATAAGACCTATAACAGATATTATGGAGTAAAACCCAGACCCCACAAACCCACAAAACTACAAACTCAAAGATATTCTACACCAAGATAGCACATCCACACCAAAACAAGGACGGACACAGAACATCCTGTATTACCGTAACTACCGAGGCCCCTTTTTTTAGGACTCGAATAATGAATTTTGTATAATACAGATCACAGAGGAACCCACGAACAGGGATAAGCCGATATGAATAGCACGTTGACATTTCAGGAGTGTGTGAGAGTTAGGTGGCGTCTGAGCTGTCGTCAAGAGCTTTGGTTTCCGGGACGAAAGAAAACCACTCGCATTTCAACTTTCAAAATGTCAACTGACATCTGAGGACATTAAGCATCACTAACAACAACAACGTTTATAATGCTACATCAGGTGAAAAATTTGGGTTGACTCGTCAGTACAATTTCGAAGAAACAAAAATAGCCCGCCATGTTCAGAGATTCTCTCACTTCAAAAGATGTTGAATTCTGATCAGCTTGCTTTAAATGAAACTAAAATCATTTTCAAGAGCAAGGTTGTTGTTTGCCAATTTCTGCGTCTGCAGTCTCCCACCACGGGAAATGACTGGACCCACACTCCGAGCATCGCTTTCTGGCACCTTCCTCCAAACTCTGCCAGATTTGGTTACGCCACTGAAGGGGCACTCTTTATCTCCGCGCAGCTGTCCACCGACGCGTCAGCGCCCTCCGAAAGGTTTGGGTACTGATATGACTGTGGAAGCGACCTAGCGCCCAAGCACGCACGGCGTAAACATGAGACGCATCCACCCGAGGCAAAAGAAAAAGTTCCGTCTCGATTCAAACGATTTTGGTTTTATTTTTGAGCTGGCGTAAGCAACATGGTCAGTTATAAAACAAAAGTCTGATATAATTTGAGTCGTTTGTAACAAACTTACTTCTGTTTTGAGCACCAACAAAAAAAACTGCCCGTAAGCTGACAGTTTTCTGGGACCTATGGCGTAACTAAATACAGCAGTGGTTGAAGGAAGGATGTCGTAAACCAGTGCTTGGAGTTTGCACAGGACCATGTTTGGTCAAATGTGACTAGAGTCAGGAAAATTGGAACAGACGATAGAAAAAGCACACAAACGAGCACACAAACACATGCGTGAAGAGGCACACAAACAAACGCGCGAACACACACGCGAACAAACATACGAAGTGCACAAACAATCACACAAACACATGTGTGTGGAAGCACACAAACAAACGGACGAACAAACACGCGAACAAGCTATGCAAAGAAGTACACGAACGAGAGACGAACAAACAGACGTCAGACAATGTGTGAAATACACTAACAAGCTCACGAACAAACACCCCGACAAGCGCACGAACAAGCATACAAACAAGCACACGCCGGACAAAAATTAATATCAA
>JABMCL010000376.1:1030000-1042500 GCA_018857735.1 Alviniconcha marisindica | reverse complement strand
TGCATGATACCATTACCGGTGATTCTGCACGATAACCAGTGCTCATACACAGTATGCCATTGATTCTGCATCATACCCAGCGGGTATGCGCCATACCCAGTGATTCTAATCTATACCCAGTGATTCTGCGCCATACTCAGAGATTCTGCACTATACCCAGTAATTCTGCTCTATACCCAGTGATTCTGCACTACACCTAGTTATTCTGCACAATACCTAGTTATGCTGCACTATACTTAGTTATTCTGCATAATACCCAGTTATTCTACACAGTGATTCTGTACTATACCTAGTAATTCTGCACAATACCCACCGATTCTGCTCTATACCCAGTGCTCATACACAGTACGCAGTGATTCTGCGCTATACTCCTGATTCTGCACTATACCCAGTGATTCTTCACCTAGTTATTATGCACAATACGCAGTTATTCTGCACAGTGATTCTGCACTATACCCAGTGATTCTGCACAGTACCCAGTGATTCTGCACAATGACTCTGCACTATACCCAGTGATTCTGCATTATACGTAGTTATCCTGCACAATACCTAGTTATTCTGCACAGCGATTCTGCTCTATACCCAGCGATTCTGCTCTATACCCAGTGATTCGATCTGCACTATACCCAGTTATTCTGCGCAGTGATTCTGCACTACACCCACTGCTCATACACAGTACGCAGTGATTCTGCGCTATACCTCCTGATTCTGCACTATACACAGTGATTCTTCACTATACCTAGTTATTCTGCACAATACCCAGTTATTCTGCACAGTGATTCTGCACTATACCCAGTGATTCTGCACAATTACTCTGCACTATACCCAGTGATTCTGCACAATGACTCTGCACTATACCCAGTGATTCTGCACTATACCCAGTGATTCTGCACAATGACTCTGCACTATACCCAGTGATTCTGCACTATACCCAGTGATTCTGCTCTATACCCAGTTATTCTGCACAGAGATTCTGCACTACACCCAGTGCTTATATATAGTACTCAGTGATTCTGCGCTATACCTCCTGATTCTGTACTATGCACAGTGATTCTGCACTATACCTAGTTATTCTACACAATACCCAGTGATTCTGCACAGTGACTCTGCACTACACCCGGTGATTTTGCACTATACCCAGTGCTCATACACAGTACGCAGTGATTCTGCACTACACTAGCAGAGCTCAGGAGCTGTGTGAAAGTCGAGGTGGCCGTCCTGGGCTCCCGTCCCTAATAAGCCTACGGTTTCTGAGGCACACTCAACAACGAGAGTGAAGCAAGCTCAGGAGCTGTGTAAAGTCGAGTGCGTCTGGGCTCCCGTCCCTAAAGCCTACGGTTTCTGACGTAAAGCAACACTCAACCAACGAGAGTGAGAGTGCAGAGCTCAGGAGCTGTGTGAAAGCCGAGGTGGCCGTCCTGGGCTCCCGTCCCTAATAAGCCTGCGGTTTCTGTGGACGTAAAGCAACACTCAACCGTCTGCGCTACGCCCAGTGATGCCAAGTGAGTCTGCACTATACCGAGTGATATCCAGTGATTCTGCACTTTACCCAGGGTGACTGATTCGTTGTTTTCGAAAACTGCATGGGGCATGCGCTGTGTTTACATTGCAATGTACTCGCACATCCCCTTCCTTAGTTCAGGAGCTGTGTCGAGAGTCGAGGTGGCCGTCCTGGGCTGTCCGTCCTAACGAGCCTTCTGGTTTCCGTAGACGTAAAGCTATATTGAACCATGCTTCGGCATTGGTCACAGCTTGTCCCTAATATGTCAACTGACATCTGAGGACATTAAGCAACACTACCTACCTACATCCCCTTCCTCATAGCATTCCAACTCTGGAAATGATTAAAATAATCAGATCAGACCTCACGGACGTTTTTCGAAAAGTGTGCTCCTTAAATTGCGCGCAGCGTTTTATCATCGACTGAATGGATCGACTGACAGTCTCCAACGGCGCTAACACGGAGACGAAAGCGAGCGTGAAGTGCCTGCCATTTTTGCCGACGACATCCGGTCATGGAGTGTTGACACCTTATGGTCTTATCACCGCAACCCGCCGCAAATCTTCCGGCACCTAATGACGTCATATTGAGCTCGGCTTAGTCTACACCTGCTAGTTTGGTCACGACTGCCCGAGGTGAACCGCTGATATTAAAATCGGTTGGCCTTTTCTTTTTTCTTGTTTTTTTTTTCAATAATGTTGAAGTCAAAGCTTACAGTCGACAATTTCTTTTAATATATATTTTAGAATGCCCAGTAAACTCTCTCTCTCTCTCTCTCTCTCTCTCTCTCTCTCTCTCTCTCTCTCTCTCTCTCCCTCTCTCTCTCTCTCTCTCTCTCTCTCTGTGTCTGTCTGTCTGTCTGTCTGTCTGTCTGTCTGTCTGTCTGTCTGTCTTCGTCTGCTCTTCTCTCTCTCTCTCTCTCTCTCTCTCTCTCTCTCTCTCTCTCTCTCTCTCTCTCTCTCTCTCTTCTCTCTTCTTCTCTCTCTCTTCTCTCTCTCTCTCTCTCTCTCTCTCTCTCTCTCTCTCTCTCTCTCTCTCTCTCTCTCTCTCTCTCTCTCTCTCCTACTGCCTCGAAGATATGGCTAGCAGAGCTAAAAAGTGGCTCATAGGTATTCTGAAGCTTTTGTGGACTCTAGCCGAGTCACCTATAATTAGTGTTTCTTTAGACTCTTTGTTTGTCCAATTCGGCCCATGCTAACATGAGCTGCTGAAGTTTGACCACTGCACAATTGAAAAAGTCCATTTATTTGCAGTTAAACGGTTGTTAAATGTCAGCGCAAGAACACCTAGTTCACTATAAAGTTTACGAAGAAACGGGGAGATACCCTCATTATGTAACAACTTATGTAAAATGCATCAGATATTAACACGTAAAATGCATCAGATATTGGTCATTGTGTAATAACTTATGTAAAATGCATCAGATATTGGTCATTATGTAACAACTTACGTAAAATGCATCAGATATTGGTCATTATGTAGGCCTAATGATTTACGTAAAATGCATCAGATATCGGTCATTATGTAATAACTTATGTAAAATACATCATATATTGGCTGTTATGTAATAACACATAAAATGTATTATATATTGTCGTTGTGTAATAACCTACGTAACATGCATCAGATATTGGTCATTATGTAATAACACGTAAAATGCAATTAGATATTGGTCATTGTGTAATAACTTACATAAAATACGTCAATTACTGGTCATTATGTAGGCCTAATAACTTACGTAAAATGCGTCAGATATTGGTCATTATGTAATAACTTACATACAATACATTAGATATTGGTTATTATGTAATAACGTACGTAAAATGCATCAGATATTGGTTGAACCGTGTGAGAATGCCAGAGAATCGACTTCCTGTGAAGGCATATAAAATGTTTTACGTTTTGCACTCTAAGAAAGAAAAAAAACTGGTTGCCACATTGTGCTTTACACTGTACCGATACGGGTTTGGATTTTGGGGGGAAAACCAAGGTGTGCGTAATGTGAATAACTTTATATGTGAATTTAGACAGAGATTTATTGATTGTTTTCTTCAAGAATGGCATAGTGGTATGTTTCCGAGGGATCGCCTTGCTTTTTACTCCTCGTTCAAACGAAGTCATCCCCTAGCCGAGTATTTGTGTATCATAAAGAAAGCTGTTTTAAGAAGGAATTTGATTAGATTTAGACTAGGAGTGTCTCCTCTTAAGGCCCATCTGCGATACACAGATCATAAGGAAATTATGTATGCCCATTTTGTAAAGACATTGACGAAACAGAAATTCATTTCCTCTTTGTATTTCCCAAAACATAAAACGCTCAGGGAAACCTAGTTCCTTGAAAAATTCTATCTCCGTCCTTCTGTGTTTAAAATGGCAATTTTACTAGCGGGTACAAGACAGGTATTAATTACCACTAGCAGTTTATTTCTAAAGCATTCGTTTTTAGATGCTGGATTTCTTTAATTATGCTTCATACTTGTTTATGCATGCATATTGTGCGTTTATGTGCGCATGTTTCGAAAGTGCTCTCTCTCTCTCTCTCTCTCTCTCTCTCTCTCTCTCTCTCTCTCTCTCTCTCTCTCCCTCCCGCTCTCCCCCCTTCCCTCTCTCTCCCCTCCGTCCCACTCTCTGTGGCTGCAATGGGTTGGACATGATGGCCGAGGCTCTCTGTCTGGAACTGTTCACTTGACGACTAGCGGTCCGCCTTCACATGAATGACCCTTCACGGTTGACGCCCCGTCAGATAGCAAGGGCCGGTCCAATCAATCCACAGCTCTAAATAAATATGCCGTAATATCGCGCCTTTCCGACGTAGCGTTGTCGTCCCACGATCATTACTGGGGCAGCATGCACGGAGGCGTTATGGTTGTCTGATGATCATTACTGGAGCAGGATGGGGCAGGATGCACGGAGGCGTTATGGTTGTCTGATGACCCATTACTGGGGGAGGATGTACGGAGGCATTATGGTTGTCTGATGATCATTACTGGGGCAGGATGGGGCAGGATGCACGGAGGCGTTATGGTTGTCTGGTGATCATTGCTGGGGCAGGATGGGGCAGGATGCACGGAGGCGTTATAGTTGTCTGATGATCATTACTGGGGCAGAATGCACGGAGGCGTTATAGTTGTCTGATGATCATTACTGGGGCAGGATGGGGCAGGATGCACGGAGGCGTTATGGTTGTCTGATGATCATTACTGGGGCAGGATGCACGGAGGCGTTATAGTTGTCTGATGATCATTATTGGGGTTGGATTCACGGAGGCGTTATGGTTGTCTGATGATCATTACTGGGGCAGGATGCACGGAGGCGTTAGTGTTGTCCAACGACAGACAGACAGACAGAGACAGAGAGACAGAGACAGAGACAGAGAAACAAAGACAGAGACAGACACAGACAAACAGAGAGACGGAGACAGAGAAGAGAGAGAGACAGACAGAGAGAGAGAGACAGAGACAGACAGACAGAGACACAGAGAGAGAAAGAGACAGAGACACAGAGAGACAGAGAGACACACAGAGAGAAAAGAGAAAGAGAGAACTTTGACTCGAAACTTTAATACCCAAGGTTAGTAGCGTTAGGTCAATTAGGACCTATCCAACATCCAATCCTTGCTATACTACTAACGCAATTGTTTTTAATAAGCTCGACTATGAGAGAGAGAGAGAGAGAGAGAGAGAGAGAGAGAGAGAGAGAGAGAGAGAGAGACAGACAGACAGACAGACAGACAGACAGACAGACAGACAGACAGACAGACAGACAGATAGACAGACAGTGGGGAAGGGGAAGGAGATGGAATGCGTGATCAAAATATTTATTACCCCCTCCGCCACCCCTCCACCCCACCCCCAACCCTTCCTACCGCCCTCCCCTCCTACCCCCCCCCTCCCCTCCCACACCTCACCCCCGCCCCACCCCACCCCATCCCACCACACCCTCCAAGCTTCGTTTATTTCCGGCACCCTTCCTCCGAAGTGTGACACAATCATCGGTGTGCCACATCTTTCATCTAATCACTGCCCTAACTGCTTACATCGTGGGTATTTTTTGTTGGTGCTCAAATGGCAGTAAGATCGTGATATACAACAATCTCTCTCGTCTTGTCTCTCTCTACTCTCTCTCTCTCTCTCTCTCTCTCTCTCTTCTCTCTCTCTTCTCTTCTCTCTCTCTCTCTCTCTCTCTCTCTCTCTCTCTCTCTCCTTTTATATATCTTCATTATATATATTCATTACTAGTATATATATTTATATATATATTCTATCTCTTTCTACTTATACTCTCTACTCTTATTCACTATTATACTTATATATATATATCAGGCGCTTTTTTTATTTATAGCCGCCACATTGCTTACTCCAGCACAAACAAAAACAACAACTAAATCGTCTGAATCGAGACGGAACCTTTTTTCTTTTCGTTTTTACCAGGGGCAGGCGCGCCTCATGATTACATGCGTGCTTCCACGCCATGTTGCTTCCACAGCCTCATTAGTACCCAAGCCTTTCAGAGGACGACGAATGCATTGGCAGGCAGATGCGTGAAGATAAGGGGTGTCCCTTCAGCGGCGTAACCAATAATTATAATAATTATGGCAGAGTTTGGACGAAAGGTGCCGGAACGAGGGTTGGAGAGTGAACTCTCGCCTATAACTCTCACAGCGTCATCTTCCCCTGTACAATTTTTTTTGCGGAGGAGTTTGAGTAGGCCGACTCACACTGTGGAATAAACATAGCGTCCAAGCACGCATGTAGACATCAATGAGGCGCGTCCTCTGTGGGTTAGAAAAGAAACGAGAGTTCCTTCTCGATTGGCAGAGTTCAGGAGCTGTGTGGAAGTCGAGGTGGCCGTCCTTGGCTTTCCGTCCTAACGAGCCTTACGGTTTCTGTGGACGTAAAGCAACATTGAACCATTGTCCCTAATGTCTCAACCGACATCCGAGGACATGAAGCTCTACATCATCATCTTCTCAACTGGCATGAATTTGGTTTTATTTGCGCTGGTTAGTGATTGTAAGAGAAACGCCGCAGCCTGACAGTTTGAATTGTCTGTGTGGTAACTTACTGTCATTTGTGCGGTAGCTCACTGTCATTTGAGCGCCAACGGAAAACTGTCATAAAGCTGGCTGCTTTCTTGAGTCCCATGGCGTAACCAGTGATGGCAGTGGTTAGCAGGAAGGACGTCGTCAGTTGGCAGTTTCCTTGAGTCCTGTGGTGTAACCAGTGATGGCAGTGGTTTGGAGGAATGACGTCGTAAACCGATTCTTGGAGTTTGCCCCCCCCCCCCCCCCCATCCCATCCCCACCCTCGACCCCCCATTCCTCATCGCCCCATTTCGCAGCCGTCACAACACATCGACAAAATCCGACAAAGAAAAAAAGAAAAAAAACGTCAGGGGGTTAATCCTAGTTATGCAGTCAGTCGGTTAATCCTGCAGGTATGCAGCCAAGGGGCCTAATCCTATAAATGGCTAGTTAAAGACTTACTCCCTAGAAGCTAGGAGAGCCAGCGTGTCAATCCCAGCCTTTTATAACCAGCCAATGGGTTAATTCTGTCATTAGGCAGTCAGGGGGTTAATCCAGTGGTCAGACAGTAGGCGGGGACCAAGGACCCGTGGCGTCACGGACCGACTGGAGTGGAGCGGCCAGCCACAGTGACCGGGTCACGGAGGTGGGGGGTCCCGGGGAAAAGCGGTGAAGCTGTCCTTTTAACCCCTTATCTTCTGTCTGAGAGGCCGCCAAGCCTCCTCTGTCAAGGCGACGGAAGGCTGGCGGCCATCTTGCCATTGACTGACGGTCTCGCACTCTCAGAGGTTCGCGAGAGTGTAGTGGATCGGGATCAGCATTAGAGTGACGACGTACACTCCCAAAGTGCGTGCGCACGTGACCGAGCGCGCACTGATTCGTGCGGGGGAAATAGGCGAGATCAAAACACGCAAAAGTTTTTTTTAAATCCGTTTATACCCACTGTTCCATAGCCAGGTCGCATAACTGTTTTTGTTAGTCAGTTTCATCCGAGTGTTATTTTGGCATAGCCTGTTTCAGCGAAGTGATATTTCGGCGTAGTCTGTTGTTGTTGTTTTTTTTTTTTTTTATCGGAGTGTAATTTTGGCACAGTATGTTTTAGCGGAGTGTAATTTTGGCATAGTCTGTTTTAGCGGAGTGTAATTTTGGCATAGTCTGTTTTAGCGGAGTGTAGTTTTGGCATAGTCTGTTTTAGCGGAGTATAATTTTGACACAGTCTGTTTTAGCGGAGTGTAATTTTGGCATCCTGCTGACATGGACCTCTTTATTTATAAAGAGGGACTTCCTTTATTCAAAGAAGAGGTGGTTAAGTATAACCCCCCTAACCCCCCCCCCCCCCCCCCACACACACACACACACTTTTTGTTTTGTTTTTTGTTTTGTTTTTGTTTTGTTTTGCTTTGTAGGAAGCCACTCTTTGCAGGAACAGGTAGGGTTTTTGCCTCAGGGTATTCAGTCACACTCCCGAGCATATGCTTTCCGGCACCTTCCTCAAAACTCTGCCAGATTTGGTTGCACCGCGCAGCTGTCCACCGACGCGGTCAGCGCCCTCCGAAGGGTTTCGGTACTGATAAGACTGTGGAAGCAACCTAGCGCCCAAGTACGCACGTAAACATGAGACGCATCCACCCCGGGTAAAAAAAAGAAGTTCCGTCTCGCTTCAAATGATTTCGATTTTATTTGAGCTGGCATAAACACCATGGCAACATAAAACAAACGCCTGATATAATTTGAGTTGTTTGTAACAAACTTACTACTGTTTGAGCACCAACAAAAAATTGCTCGTTAGCTGACAGTTTTCTGGAACCTATGGCGTAACTAAATACGGCAGTGGTTGAAGGAAGGATGTCGTAAACCAGTGCTTGGAGTTTGGGTATTCAGTGTTAAAAAATATTTTGGCATATATGGGTTAAAAATAACCCTTATTTTAATCAGACAATGCAAAACCCTTTAACCTTTCGTGTGATTTGATCTGTTGTATCAAAACGCTAGCAGTTATTTATTTAGAAATTATGCTCTCTTTTTTCTCGCTCTTTTTTTCGGGAGTAAAAAAAATCTGAACTAAAGCTGATTGCCATCGTTCTGAAACGAGATCAAAATACACAAGAAGTTCAAAAGACCTCGTCTTAATTAGAAAATGCAACGTGTTCGCAAATTTTCAATGAAAACTTGAGAGCAGAGAACAGCGCGATCAATAGTAATCATAGCAAACACTTGCAACATCGTGTCGCTACCGCTTTATTGGAATGTGAAAACGAAGACAGCCCACGAGCACATAATGACTAATTACTTACTATATATACACACACAGTTACACTGCGCTATGCATTTTAGTGAGCCGGTTTGGCCTAGCGGCAAGGCGTTAGGCTGGTAAGCAGAAGGGCCTCGGTTCGAATCCGCTTCGGCTCTCCTTTCTCTTCAAAAATTGTGGTTTGGGGACACTGTCTTGTGACTTTGTCCTTCACAATTAATGAAACATTAAAATGGCTCTCATCGCTGCCCATCTTAATGCAGGAGTCATTCTGGTATTGACAGTGTAGCGATAGGTATATAACCTCCCTCTGCACCCCCACCCCATACCCCCTTCCCTCATTCTCCCCGTCCCTAATAAGCCTTATGGTTTCTGTGGACGTTAAACACCATACTTACTTACTTACTTACTTACTTACTTACTTACTTACTTACTTACTTACTTACTTACTTACTTACTTACTTACTTACTTACTTACTTACTTACTTACTTACTTACTTACTTACTTACTTACTTACTTTTGTTTGTTGATTCGATCTGGACCAGCCGGTCTAATAGACGCTTGACATGTTTGTACGCTAGTAATTGTGAGGATAGTATCCTTTGTTTCTCCCCAGGATAATGCTTCGCTACTACGCTAGCAATGCCTGTGTGAAAAAATGTAGTCTTGTGCGTATACACAAGTCAGCCTTGTGCATTCTTGTGTTCTCCCTCAAAACGATTCTACCAAGTGAAGCTTAGTAGGTCAAACTCCACTCTCATCCTGTTTCTCTCTCTCTCTCTCTCTCTCTCTCTCTCTCTCTCTCTCTCTCTCTCTCTCTCTCTCTCTCTCTCTCTCTCTCTCTCTCTCTCTTTTCTTTTTTCTTTCTTTTTCTTTTCTCTTTTTTTTTCCTTTCTTTTTTCTTTATTTTGTTTAATCAGTTGTTTGAAAGAGGTGTTTTCAAGTTTTCACTGAAAATCTGCGAATACGTTGCATTCCTCTTATCCAGGCTACAGCTGAGAAAGATACTTCCGGACAGGTTCCCTAACACGTAATAGATACAAAATACAAACACAACTGATCAAATCACAGGTATGCCTCATTCACATGTTTCAGTGCCTATTCATATCCAGCGGTCACGAAGCACATAAAGGCACCTTCATCTTCTTTTTTTTCTTCTTTTTCTTTTTCTTTTTTTGACACCAATCAGGATGATCTGTTCTGTTCCGCGGGCGAACATAGGAAACTGCATTAGTTCTGGGTAAAAGGTTAGAAAGCAGGAGCGAATTTGGAGAAGAAGAAAAAATGATGGTGAATGGACCGCAAAGGCAAACATTAGGAAAAGGAAGAACTTCCTGACAGTGGGTGAAGCATGTGTGGCTATAATCTGACCTACTCCAGGCTTTTTAAAGAGAGAACGCTTGTCAGCTTTTGGTTGTTAACAGAGAGGACCTTAATATATACAAAAATAGTCTGCCGTATCCCAATGCATAATGCAGGTGTAGTAGTAGTAGAAGTAGTAGTACTAGTAGTAGTAGCAGCAGCAACAGCAGCAGTAGTAGTAGTAGTATAAATGCCATGATCAGTAGAGCACTGTTAACTCCTTTTCTTTTCTTCTTTACTTTTTTTTAACTCTTAAATGGAGTTAATATACACGCTCTTCATTTTTTTAAATAAAATCTAGCTTAGATAAACAACTTGTTATTTAAAAATTGTTTAATCAACTTTACAATGCTTTATCTTGCCTCTGCATTAAAGGGACATTCTTCGAAACACTGGATACGAAAACAACATAGCTCAACCAAACACAGATAGTGGTTTAGCTCTCCATTTCATTTGTCATCGTTTTTCAACGTTTAACTTTTGTTTAAGTGTCTTTTTTTACTTGATAAAGGGGGTTATCCTGAAAATTCGCATGTTGTGTTTTGTCTTAATAAATAGCGTTCTTCTGAAGATTTTATGTGTTTGGATCTTAAAATTAAAGATCCAAACACATAGAGGTTCAAAAGAATGCTATTTATTAGGATTTAAGATCCAAACACATAAAATGTTCAAAAGAATGCTATTTATTAGGATTTAAGATCGAAACATATAAAAGTTTCAAAAAACGCCATTTATTAGGATTTAAGATCGAAACATATAAAAGTTTCAAAAGATTGCTATTTATTAGGATTTAAGATCGAAACACATAAAATGTTCAAAAGAACGCTATTTATTAGGATTTAAGATCCAAACACATAAAATGTTCAAAAGAACGCTATTTATTAGGATTTAAGATCGAAACATATAAAAGGTTCCAAAAACGCCATTTATTAGGATTTAAGATCCAAACACATAAAAGGTTAAAAAATAAATTTTTTAAAAAAAGCCATTTATTTATTAGGACAAAACGTTTACACATTTAATGGGTTGTCTCAGACAGAGCACAGTAAGGATTTTGAGTGTTGGCCACGCAGACTCACGTGCGTGTCGAGGCAGACAGATATAGGTGAGTCATGCTGGTCAGGCCAGCTGGGGTCTGAGGTTTAAGTCGGATCAAGCTCTACCATGGGTTTAGTTTTACCTCAGCATGCATCATATCCTTTGCACACACACACCCCCCCCCCCCCCCCCCCCCCACCCCTACCCCCACCGCCTCCGAACACCGCCCCCCACCCCCCACCCTCCCGAATCCTCCCGACCCCCTCGACCCCACTTCCCCCCAACTTTTCCTTTTCTCTTTTCAATGGATTGTTAAAGATGATGTTACTGTCTGTACTGTGGTCTAACGTATACATAGGCGGTGTTCTCTTCCATTGATTTTTGTTGCTTAAGGTCCACAGAGGCGAGAAGGCCTATTAGGTTTCTGCTTTTATATGCTTAGTGAGTCTTTCCTTCAAAACCTTTCCTTTTCCGGCATAAATCAACAACCCCTTTTCTTCAGCTCCCTTGTCCTGAGATAATTATGCGCTTAAATGGTAGCAAGTTTGTGTCAGATAATTCAAGTTGTTGTTGTGTTGCTTAATGTCCTCGCATGTCGGTTGACATATTAGGGACAAACTGAAACCAATGCGTGAGCATGGTTCAATATTGCTTTTTTTTTTTGCGGCTACGGAAACCATAAGGCTCGTTAGGACGGAAAGCCCAGGACGGCCACCTCGACTTTCAAACAGCTCCTGAACTCTGCGAATTCAAGTTCGGTTCGGTTCTGTTGTTTAATGTCCTCGGATGTCGGTTGACATATTAGGGACAAGCTGTGACCAATGCCGAAGCATGGTTAAATATTGCTTTACGTCCACGAAAACCATAAGGCTCGTTAGGACGGACAGCCCGGGACGGCCACCTCGACTTTCACACAGCTCATGAGCTCTGCGAATTCAAGTTATATCAGGCTTCAAGTTATATCAGAATTCAAGTTTCTTTTATAACAGCCCACGTTGCTTACGCCAGCTCAAATAAAACCAAAATCGTTTTAATCGACGTGGAAGCCTTTCTTCTTCATCTTCTTCTTCTTCTTTTTTTCTTTTTTCTTTTTTTTTTTCTTTTTTTTTTTTACCCGGGGCGTAAGCGCCTCATGGTTACGTGCGTACTTGAACGGTACGTTGCTCACACAGTCTTATTAGCACCCAAACCTTCCGGAGGGCGCTGACAGCGTCGGTGGACAGCGGCGTGGAGATAAAGAGTGCCACTTCAGTGGCGTACGTTACCACTAAGTTTCTGGCCGAGTTTGGAGGGAGGTGCCGGAAAGCGATGCTCGGAGTCACAC
>JABMCL010000376.1:1010000-1020000 GCA_018857735.1 Alviniconcha marisindica | reverse complement strand
GTGCTTAACGTCCACAGAAACCATAAGGCTTATTAGGGACGGGGAGAAGGGGGGTAAGAGGGTATGGAGGTGTTGAAAGGGAGATTATATACCTATCGCTACACTCACAACCAGAATGACTTCTGCATTAAGATGGGCAGTGATTGAGCCATTTTAATGTTTCGTTAATTCTGAGGGACAAAGTCACAAGACAGTGTCCACAAACCACAACTTTTGAAGAGAAAGGAGAACCGATGCGGATTCGAATCGAAGTCCTTCCGCTTACCAGCGGACGCCTTACCGCTAGGCCAAACCGGCTCACACCTGGGATCTGCCAGTGTAGCGTTAGATATAGTCTCACTCTTCCCTCACCCTCTTGGATCTGACAGTGTAGCGTTAGGTATAGTCTCCCTCTTCCATCACCCTCTTGGATCTGACAGTGTAGCGTTAGATATAGTCTCCCTCTTCCCCTACCTCCATGGATCTGACAGTGTATCGTTAGGTACAGCCTCCCTCTTCCCCCACCTCCTGGGATCTCGGTCCCCGACAGTACCTCTTTGGAGACAACCCGGCGCACTCCGAGCATCGCTTTCCGGCACCTCCCTCCAACCTCTGCCAGATTTAGTTACGTCACTGAAGGGGCACTGATCTTTATCGCCGCGCAGCTGTCCACCGACGCGGTCAGCGCCCTCCGAAAGGTTCGGGTACTGATATGACTGTAGAAGCAACCTAGAGCCAAAGCACGCACGTAAACGTGAGATGCATCCACCCTGGGTGAAAGAAAGAGTTCCGTCTCGATTCAAACGATTGTGGTTTTATTTGTGCTGGTGTAACTTTGTTGGCGGCTATAAATGATACGCCTTGTTTTATCTGAGTTGTTTGTAACAAACTTACCACTGTTTGAGCACCAACGAAAAACTGCTCGTTAGCTGACAGTATTCTGGACCCTATGACGTAACTAAATACGGCAGTGGTTGAAGGAAGGATGTCGTAAACCAGTGCTTGGAGTTTGCGATGGGTTACCGCGGATGCAGAAAATTGGGTTTCAAATAGATGACAACCCTGAGTTATCACAGATGAATTTTTGTTAGAGCCTGGAGTAGGTCAAAATACTCCCTGAGTTATCAAAAGTTGAGTTGTTGTTTTTAATTCCTGGAGAAGGTCGAAATACTCCCTGAGTTATTAAAGGTGAACGTTTTGTTAAAGCCTTGAGTAGGTCAAAATGCACCCTGATTTATCAAAGGTGAACGTTTTGTTAAAGCTATGAGTAGGTCAAAATGCACCCCTGAAATTTATCAAAAGTGAACTTTTTGTTAAAGCCTTGAGTAGGTCCAAATACACTCTGATCCATCAAAGGTGGAGTTATTGTTAAAGTTGAGTTGTTGTTTTTAATTCCTGGAGAAGGTCGAAATACTCCCTGAGCTATTAAAGGTGAACGTTTTGTTAAAGCCTTGAGTAGGTCAAAATGCACCCTGATTTATCAAAGGTGAACGTTTTGTTAAAGCCATGAGTAGATCAAAATGCACCCTGATTTATCAAAGGTGAACGTTTTGTTAAAGCCATGAGTAGGTCAAAATGCACCCTGATTTATCAAAGGTGAACGTTTTGTTAAAGCCTGAGTAGGTCAAAATGACCCTGATTTATCAAAAGTGAACTTTTTGTTAAAGCCTTGAGTAGGTCAAATGCACCCTGATATCAAAGTGAACTTTTTGTTAAAGCCTTGAGTAGGTCCAAATACACCTGATCCATCAAAGGTGGTTATTGTTAAGTTGAGTTGTTGTTTTTAATTCCTGGAGAAGGTCGAAATACTCCCTGAGTTATTAAAGGTGAACGTTTTGTTAAAGCCTTGAGTAGGTCAAAATGCACCCTGATTTATCAAAGGTGAACGTTTTGTTAAAGCCATGAGTAGATCAAAATGCACCCTGATTTATCAAAGGTGAACGTTTTGTTTAATCCTGAGTAGGTCAAAATGCACCCTGATTTATCAAAGGTGAACGTTTTGTTAAAGCCATGAGTAGGTCAAAATGCACCCTGATTTATCAAAAGTGAACTTTTTGTTAAAGCCTTGAGTAGGTCCAAATACACCCTGATCCATCAAAGGTGAACTTTTTGTTAAAGCCTTGAGTAGGTCCAAATACACCCTGATCCATCAAAGGTGGAGTTATTGTTAAAGTTGATTTGTTGTTAATTCCTGGAGTAGGTCAAATACTCCCTGAGTTATTAAAGGTGAACGTTTTGTTAAAGCCTTGAGTAGGTCAAAATGCAAACTGATTTATCAAAGGTGAACGTTTTGTTACAGCCTTGAGTAGGTCAAAATACACCTGAGTCATCAAGGTGAACTGTTTGTTAAAGCCCTGAGTAGGTCCAAATACACCCTGATCCATCAAAGGTGGAGTTATTGTTAAAACCTGGAGTAGATCAAAATACACTCTGAATGTTTACGGGAAGTATTTCACACACACACACACACACACACACACACACACACACACACACACACACACACACACACACACACACACACACACACACACACACACACACACACACACACACACACACAGAAGTAGAAGAAGAAGAGCACCACACACACAAGAATAAGAACCAGTGGAATAACAAAAGCTAACAAAAAACAAACAAACAAACAACAACAGCAACAAAAGAAAGAAAGAAAGAAAGAGAGAAAAAAACGCTGAAGAGAATTGGGTCAGGAAAACAGTTAAACCCCCACACCGATGATGGTCACAAGTACGCACTTTCGCTTCAGTGGGGGTTAAGTGGGGACAGTTTGACAATGAAATCGGTGGTTGCCGAGAAATTCCCCACATCCAGAAGGAGAATTAAACAATGCCAGATGGCGAATTGAAGCGAAAGTGTAGCTTTACTTGAAATCGATGCTAACCCTTTGAAAAGCTTCATATTTTCTTTTCTTCGCCCGTTTCCATTCAGACATCGAAGCAATTGTCGTCTTCGTCATGAGTCGGTTTACTGTGTTAACCTTTTCAATAGTGTCTCTGTTGACGGTCAGGTTTCAACACGCCCTCTCTCTCTCTCTCTCTCTCTCTCTCTCTCTCTCTCTCTCTCTCTCTCTCTCTCTCTCTCTCTCTCTCTCTCTCTCTCTCAAATCGTTTTATTTTATTTTTTATTTTTAGTGATTTCAACACAAGGCAGCTCGGATTTTGAACTGGGAGTCGAACGTGCAACCACCCGATCCCGAGATACACACACACACACACACACACACACACACACACACACACACACACACACACACACACACACACACACACAACACACACACACACACAGACTCCACACACACACACACACACACACACACACACACACACACACACACACACACACACACACACAACACACACACACACACACACACTCCACACACAACACACACACACACACACACACACACACACACACAAACACACACACACACTATACCTACCGCTACACTGTCGTCACCACACACGGTGCCCAGCCTGACGAGTTGATGACTATAGCTGTGTGTGTGTGTGTGTGTGTGTTGCAGTGTCAGTGCACAGTTACAGTCTGCGCCTGCTGGACACGCCCTGTCCCAGAGATGCGGACGTGAAGCTGGACAAGTGTCTCACCACGCTGGAGCGTATCGCACGGCTCGAGCTCCTAGCAGAAAACTGCCGGTACGTGTATATGCATCACCGCTCTGTGGGTGGGGTGGGTCAGTGGGTGTGAGAGTGAGTGGGTGTGAGGGTGAGTGAGTGAGTGAGTGTGTGGATGGGTGGGTGGGTGTGAGGGTGAAAAAGTGAAATGTGGATGTGTGTGTGAGTGGGTGTGAGGGTGGATTCTGTGGATGTGTGAGTGGGAGTGAGGGTGTGAGGGTGAATCAGTGGGTGTGAGGACGGGTGAGGGGGTATGAGAGTGAGTGAGTGAGTGAGTGTGTGGATGGGTGGGTGTGAGGGTGGATGAGTGAGTGTGTGGATGGGTGGGTGAGTGAGTGGGTGTGAGGGTGGATGAGTGAGTGTGTGGATGGGTGGGTGGGTGTGAAGGTGAATGAGTGAGTGTGTGGATGGGTGGGTGGGTGTGAGTGTGAATGAGTGAGTGTGTGGTGTGGATGGGTGGGTGGGTGTGAGGGTGAATGAGTGAGTGTGTGGATGTGTGTGAGCGTGAATCAGTGAGTGTGTGGATGGGCGGGTGGGTGTGAGTGTGAATCAGTGAGTGTGTGGATGGGTGGGTGAGTGGGTGTGATGGTGGATGAGTGAGTGTGTGGATTGATGGGTGGGTGTGAGGGTGAAAGAGTGAGTTTGTGGATGGGTGGGTGGGTGTTAGGGTGAGTTAGTGGGTGTGTGGATGGGTGGGTGAGTGGGTATGAGGGTGAGTGAGTGAGTGTGGTGTGGGTGTTGGCGGTGTGGGTGAGAGTGGTGTGGGGTGGAATGAGTGGATGTGTGGGTGATGGTGAGTGGAGTGAGGGTGAATAGGTGAGTGTGTGTGGGTGAGGGGTGTTTGTGTGTGTGTGTGTGTGTGTGTGTGTGTGTGTGTGTGTGTGTGTGTGTGTGTGTGTGTGTGTGTGTGTGTGTGTGTGTATGGGTGGGTGGGTGAGTGGTATGAGGGTGAATGAGTGAGTGTGTGGATTGGTGGGTGGGTGTGAGTGGGCGTATCGCACGGCTCGAGCTCCTGGCAGAAAACTGCCGGTATGTATATATGCATCACCGCTCAGTGGATGGGTGGGTCAGTGGGTCGAAAACTTTAATACTCAAGGATAGTGCGTTAGGTGTGAGGGGTGAGGTGTGAGTGTGTGAATGGTGGTGTGAGGGTGGGTGGGTGTGAGGGTGATGGTGAGTGAGTGTGGGATGGGTGGGTGAATGGGTGGTGTGAGTGTGAATGAGTGTGAGGTGATGGGTAGGTGGTGAGTGTGTGAGGGTGAATGTGAGTGTGTGGATGGTGAGGGGGGTGGTGTGCTGAAAGGTGAGTGTGTGGATGGTGTGGGTGTGAGGGTGGTGAATGATCGGGTGGGTGGGTGAGTGGGTGTGAGGGTGAGTGAGTGTGTGGATGGGTGGGTGAGTGAGTGGATGTGACGGTGAGTGAGTGAGTGTGTGGATGGGTGGGTGAGTGTATGGATGGGTTGGTGAGTGAGTGGGTGTGAGGGTGAGTGATTGTGTGGATGGGTGGGTGAGTGGGTGTGAGGGTGAATGAGTGAGTGTGTGGATGGGTTTGGGGGGGGAAGGTGTCATGAATGGTTGGTGGGGGGTGAGGGGTGTAAAGGGTGAAAGAGTGTCTGGATGGGTGGGTGGGTGCTAGGGTGAGTGAGTGAGTGTGTGGATGGGTGGGTGGGTGTGAGGGTGAGTGAGTGTGGGTGAGTTTGTGGGATAGTATATGTGTGATTGAAGGAGGAAGTTGGTTTCATATGCTCAGTCAACCATGACAGCTATATCATGGTGAAGTGGGTGAATCAATCAGTAAGTGAGTGTGTGTGGGTTTGTGGATGAAAGAGTATGTGTGTGAGTGACTAGGTGGTTGGATGTGTGAGTGGGTGTGTGAGTGTGTGTGTGAGCGGATGAGGGTGTATTGAGTGAGTGAAAAAGCACATATAAAAGAAGAACAAGAACAAGAACACGAAGAATAGGTAACTTTTGTATAGCGCTATTCTCTGGTGTACACAAACTCACTGCGCTTTACAAGAGTTCGATCATGATGATGGTGGTGACGACGTCGATGACGGTGGTAGCGGTAGTGATGATGATGGTAGCTCTGCCGTGGAGGCGATGAGATACCAGATGATGATAGTAGCGTTGATGACGACGTCGATGATGATGATGAAGGTGATAACGATGATGACTATGTGCAGCCCTGCCATGGAGGCGATGAGGTGCACGAAGATGCTGATGACGGCCTGTATGAATTCAGAAGACACCGGGGTCCTCAAGGTGCTCAGTAGCCACGACCTCTCTGTCGTCTTCAAGATCAAACCTGCACGTATTTGTAAGTCTGAGTCTCTGCATGCTTTACAGTGTGTGTGTGTGTGTGTGTGTGTGTGTGTGTGTGTGTGTGTGTGTGTGTGTGTGTGTGTGTGTGTGTGTGTGTGTGTGTGTGTAGTGGATGTGGGGGTGGGGGGGGGTGGGGGGGTGCTAGATGTCTAGATAAGCAGATAGGTCTGTAGATAGGTAGATAGGCAGGTAGGTAGGTAAATAGGTAGATAAAGTGGTAGCTGAAGGTTCAGGTTTCAAGATTACTTTATTATTTTTTCATATAAAGTAATAATACATACATGCATACATACAGACAGACATACAGACATACATGCATACATGCGTACAAACACAAATATATACATACATACTTACACAAATACATGCATATCAAGGACGTTTATACTCTGAATTAACGTTGCATTATGTTAGACATACAGGGACTCTGGCTTTACGAGTCGCGTTTCTTCAAACGGCATATTCTTATGCAGAGCAACACACTTTCACAACGTCACAAAATGTGCAGTGTCATACTAGGATTACATGTAGTGTTCACACACACACACACACACACACACACCCACACACAACACCACACACACACACACACACACACACACACACACACACACACACACACACACACACACAACACACACACACACACACACACACACACACCACACACCAACACAGCACGCACACACAGCACGCACACACACACACACACACACACACACACACACACACACACACACCACACACACACTACACACACACACACGAACACACGCACACACACACACACCACACACACACACACACACACACACACACACACACACACACACACACACACACACACACACACACACACACACACAGTTCGATGTTGGATGACATTGATAAAACACTGTCACTGACTCCCTTCCAGGCTTAGGGCAGTAGCCCAGACGTGATGGAGCGACGCCACCTACAGGGCGTGTCTCGACACTACAATCACGTGACCACTCCAACCGTCCTTGACCTTTTACGTCATTTCCTGGCTGCCAGACACCTTATTCGCTGGATCTGTTCTTCTCTTGCTGGAACTGGTTTTTGTTTTTATTTTTGTGCTTGCCACGACTAGACTTTTCGCAGGAGTGCATTCGACTTTGCGCATTGTTGTGCATTTTTTGTGTTTTCCGGATTTTTTTAGAATTGTTCTAACGTCTGTGTTTGCTTCCTTGTTTCCTTGTTCTTTTCCCTGATCAGCTTGGTTAGAATCTCTCGGTGAAAGAGATAAGAGCTTCTTTCTTCTTTTTTTTATTATCAAAACAGAGGAGTTCTATTCTTGTCTTATACCTCATCCTGGTTCCTAGTTTCTTGTTCCCTTCACTTTTTTCTTCTTCTTATCTTTTTTCTTTTCTTTTTTTTTTTTTTTTTTTTTTTTTTTTGGGGGGGGGGTCGTTATTTTTGCTTTGTCGCTGTTTAAAGTCGGTTTGTTTTAGTTCCATCAGTTGCAGTTGTGTATTGTCTTGCTATCTTTTCAGTCACTTCAAAATTCCATCGGCCAGCATCAAGTTTCTCCTCCCACCCCCCCCCCCCCCCCTCCCACCCCCCCCCAGACCACACACCACCCCACCACCACACACACACACACACACACCACACACACACACACACCCACACGCGCGCACCACCACACACTCACACACACACACACACACACACCACCACACTCACACCACACACACACACACACACATACACACACACACACTCACTCACTCACTCACGTTCACTCTCTCACTCACTCACTCACACACACACACACACACACACACACACACACACACACACACACACACACACACACACACACACACACACACACACACACACACACATACACACACTTACACTCACACACTCACTCACTCACTCACTCACTTACTCACAACACAGGTCGACACATGCGCTTAATTCGGACCGGTTCAAAACCACAAAACCCCACAACAACAAAATGTGAAACGGTTGGTTGTACAGCCTGTTCAGAACGTACAGTGGTGTGACAAGCTGACCCCTCCGCGTGCCCTTGTGCTGTCTCCACGCTCTCTGTGGTCTAAAGCAAATACCCCTCGCTGTCCTTGTCCCTGCTCGCCGACCCCCCCCCCCTCCCCCCCCCCCCCCCGACCCCTCACCCCCACCGTTACATCTCCTCTTCCTCCTTCCCTCCCACCCACCTCTCTCTCTCTCTCTCTCTCTCTCTCTCTCTCTCTCTTCTCCTCTTCTCTCTCTCTCTCTCTCTCTCTCTCACCCTCTGTCTCCCCCCTCCTCTCTCTTTCTCTCATCCCCTCCGTCTCACGACCCCCCTCTCTCTCACCCTCCATCTCACTATCCCTCCCCGTCTAAACCTCCCCATCCCCCCCTTTCTCTCCCTCTCTCTCAGTCCCCCCTCTATCATCCTTCACTACCCCCCTCTCTCTCACTACCCCCCCCCCCTTCTCTCACTACCACCCTCTCTCACTACCCCCCCCCCCCTCTCTCACTACCCCCTCTCGCTCGCTCGCTGGCTCGCTGGCTCGCTCGCTCCCGCACTTAGTCCGATTAAAACACTATCTGTCCCTTCCCCCAGATCCTTTGCACCCCCCCCCCCCCCTCGCCCCCCATTTGCCTCACATCTTCTGTCTCTCCCTCAACACTGTCTACCCCTCCATTGCCAAGCTGCCCTATTCTCCCTTTCTATATTTTAATTTTATTTTGTTGTTGTTGTTGTTGTTGTGCTTTTAACCATACTTTGTGTCAGTCTTACGGTGTGATACTTTTTGTGTTTGCAATGCCAAAACCGGAATAGCTGTTTTACGAATATATTTTGTTTTTACCTAATATACTGGTTACAACTAATCGAAACTGAGAGGGACTGTTGTTGTTGTTGTTGTTGTTGCTGGTTTGTTCAGTTTTTGTTTTCTTCTAAGCGGAGGATTGTGCAATTCCACGTCGTCCTTCTTCTTCTCCTCCTCCTTCTTCTTCTTCTTCTGGTTGCAAATAGGATTGTGCCACGACTATTTGCTATTTTCGTCATCATTTTACTAGTTCGTGCTGCTTTAATTGTTTTCCCCAATGATAACGGTTTGGGTGTATGAGCAAGATTATTGTATTTTCAGTTCTTTTTCGCAATCATTTCTGTTCTTGGAACAGACGCAGCCGACGTCCTATAAGGCTTATCTTTGAATCAAGAGAAAAGCTTGTTGCAGTTATTGCTTTAATTGTTTTACCCCATTAAGGAAAGTGATGGACCCAAACACATTAACGTTAAAGGGACTGCTAATTTAATATGAAAATACAAGACGTTGCGAATTTTCGGGGTAAGCCCCTTTTCAACTACAAATCAACAATTAGACTGCAGTTAAATGGTGAAAAATGAAACTCTGCTTTTCCGGTTTCATCTGTGGTTTGCTTAATGCCTCGGGTATTTGGAAGAATCTGTGAGTTTGTCCGCAGAAACAAAAACAAACACGGAAACAAAAGTACGTTTGTCGGCATGCTGGAAAAAACAGCAACAACAAAACAAAGCTTAAAACTGTAAATATTCCTTCGATAACGAATAGGGAACCACCGTTTCCATCTTTTTATCCTCAAAGAGTCTGAGAGACTTCATGAACTCAAGCATATACTTTCCTTTCGCTGTTCTTTTGTGACCTTTTTGGAACTATCGGCTGCTAAGCTTGGATTTGAACGCATTCAACCAGTTCAGCTGTTTTTGGCGGAAAACTCCGGAACATTAGGTACATATTTCGTGTGCCTTTTTAAGAAGAGGCCACGAAAAGTGTTTACAAAACAAGGTTGATGGCCAGCCTTCAGAATATAAAAAAGATCAACCACAGAAAGGCTAACAGCGATATTTTTGTATGTTTGCATTAACAGAATAGGCTAAACTACGTGCACACGTTTTGTGTTTTTGTTTTTGTTTTGTTTTTTGTGTGTGTGTATTTTTTGTTTTTTGTGGTGTTTTGTGTTTTTTTAGTGTGTTTTTTAGTTGTGTTCTGTCAAAAAGAGTTCATTCTGAACCCTTTGTA
>JABMCL010000376.1:990000-1000000 GCA_018857735.1 Alviniconcha marisindica | reverse complement strand
GTCTGTCTGTCTGTCTGTCTGTCTGTCTGTCTGTCTGTCTGTCTGTCCGTGTATTGTTGTTGTTGTTGTTGTTTTGGTTCTTGCTGGGGGGGGGGGGATATGGGGGCTGTTGTTGGTTGTTGTGCTTTTTTGTGTGTGTGTGTGTGTGTGTGTGTGTGGTTTGTTGTTCTTGTTTGTTTGTTCGTTTGTTTTTGTTTTGTTGCGTTCTTCTTCTTCTTCTTCTTCTTCTTCTTCTTCTTCTTCTTCTTCTTCTTCTTCTTCTTCTTCTTCTTCTTCTTCTTCTTTTCTTCAGTTTTTTTCTAATATCACCTTGCTGTCAACAGACATAAACTAAAACATTGATGGTTTGGTTGACTTCCCGTTTGACCTGTCTGTGTATTGGACGATGAGACAACAAACTCAAAACAAATCAGAAATCGTATACGTTTTCTTTATTCACAGTAGTGTCCTGCACAATCAGAAAAGAACAGTATTTCCTTTCAGCTACATGCAAATTGTCTCCGAAACTAAATTGTCACCCTTGAAATTAGCGCCCTTACTTTGTTGTCTCAACGAATGTGTTATTGTGGAACATAAAAACACGCAGATATTTACGCAGATATTTGTTTTACGACACACTTTCTTAATGTAAGCAGAGGTGTGGGAGCGTACTGAGGTTTTGACATGAAAATCCAAGGGAGTAGCTTCAACTTCTCTAACTGCAAAAAAAAAAAAAAATAACTAAAAACTAAACAGATTGAGTATCCTTTACACACACACACACAAACAGAATGAAACTCACAACGACAGTGTGTTATCAAGAACAGAACGAATAAATAAATAACATCGACTACATCTATTTACAAAAGATAAAACGTCCTCATTCTTTCAAGTCGAAAAAAAAAAAAAAAAAAAAAAAATCTCCGCCCACCTTTTTCTCGCCATTTCCTCAAAGAAAACAACAAACCAAACCATTCAAAACAAAGCACACAAGAAAAGAAGGGAACAGACTACAATGAATGATATTGTGCTCCAAGGTGTGTACAAATAAACCGAGAAAACTACGAGGAGAAAACTTTCCGGACTAGACTATTTTAGCGAAGTATTTTGAAAGAAGGGAAAGCTTGCATTTGTTAGCTAAGGCTGGCAGAATGTTGCTGTACGGTTCACTTCACAGTGCCGCCACCCAAAATGGCGCCGAAATAGAACCCGGCTGTAGAAAGTAACAGTTCCTTGCTGCGTTTGGTGGTAAAGCATAGCACAAAATTCCCACAAAGCATCCGTTTATTTGGATTGCGGCGGACCTGCCATGACTTTGTTGATGAAATCTGCAACAAAGAGTTGAGTTTTTAAAAGCAGCCGATCAATTAAAGTAAGACAACCGGAGTGCAGCTTTTCCGAAGGAAGAGGTGGGAGAGAGAGAGAGAGAGAGAGAGAGAGAGAGAGACAGACAGACAGACAGACAGACAGACAGAAGTGTGTGTGTGTGTGTGTGTGTGTGTGTGTGTGTGTGTGTGTGTGTGTGTGTGTGGTGGTGTGGTGGTGTGTGTGTGTGTGTGTGTGTGTGTGTGTGTGTGTGTGTTGGGGCGTGTGTGTGTGTGTGTGTGTGTGTGTGTGTGTGTGTGTGTGTGTGTGTGTGTGTGTGTGTGTGTGTGTGTGTGTGTGTGTGTGTGTGTGTGTGTGTGTGTGTGTGTGTGTGTGTGTGTGTGTGTGTGTGTGTTGTGTGTTGGTGTGTGTGTGTGTGATGTGTGTGTGTGTGTGTGTGTGGGATGTGTTGTGCGTGTGTGTGTGTGGTGTGTGTGTGTGGTTGTGTGTGTGTGTGTTGTGGATGTGTGTGTGTGTGTGTGTGTGTGTGTGTGTGGTGTGTGTGTATTTATGTTGCGTGCTAGCCGAATTTACTGGGCGAAGACGCGTTCCAGTTTAGACGACCAGCAGTGGAGTCACATTTTGTTATGTCCCTTGGTTACCACAAAAATTAATCTGGAAACTTATCGGAGAAAATCAATCTGCGGTGATCGCCGCCCGAAGGCCTGTGCTAAATTGACTTCGCAAGCCCTAGGCGCTGTTTCAAGATTCAAGATTCAAGATTACTTTATTATCTCATCAGAAAAATTAAAACGTGGCTGAACATTAACCATATCACAGTACACAATAACACATACTGTATATTTTAAAACTCAAAGAAAAGTTATTGAAAATACAAAAGTTATATAATAAACAAACCTGGAATTTAGGTAATTTACACGCACGCACGCACCCACCCACCCACCCACCCAGAACCACACACACACACACATAAAAACAAACATATACACACACACACACACACACACACACACACACACACACACACACACACACACACACTGCTCTAACGTTTGAACGGATTTATCTGTTCAGAAATGCATTCTGATGCCTTTTGATTTTTCGCAAATCTCTACCAGATGGAAGAAGCTTATAAATTTAGCAAGGCATGGCTGTTGTCATCCACAATCACCCTAGCCTTCCGTACCACACGACGTTCATACAACTGACTTAAGTGTTCTTGTCTTTCACCCACAACCTTGCCACACACATTCACCACTTTATTCAGGACATTTTTGCTTTTACCTTCAAGCCTCCAAACCAGCACATGAAAATGTTAAAACTGGTTCAATACAACTTCGGTAAAAAGTGCGTAAAACAGCAGCACTGACATTAAGAGATCTTAGCTTTTGAAGGCAAAATATTCATGGCTGACATCTTTTGTGAATAAAGTCAGTGTTTTTGTTAAAATTTGGCTTGTTGTCTAAGACTGTTCCTAGATATTCGTACTTAGTCACTCTTTCAACTTTCACGCCATCAATAAAGAGATCTGGAATGATTTGTACGACAGTTCAACATTTAAGCGTACTTCGCCAGCCCCAGGTGGTGTTTGTACGACAGTTCAACATTTAAGCGTACTTCGCCAGCCCCAGGTGGTGATTGTACGACAGTTCAACATTTAAGCGTACTTCGCCAGCCCCAGGTGGTGTTTGTACGACAGTTCAACATTTAAGCGTACTTCGCCAGCCCCAGGTGGTGATTGTACGACAGTTCAACATTTAAGCGTACTTCGCCATCAATAAAGATATCTGGAATGATTTGTACGACAGTTCAACATTTAAGCGTACTTCGCCAGCCCCAGGTGGTGTTTGTACGACAGTTCAACATTTAAGCGTACCAAAACGTACCTGCGTATTTGAGATTGCCCTCCAGGTCGATGGTGATGTCAGTCAGCTTCATAATCAACGTCACCTCATCGTCTGACAGTCTCTCACCTAGAACATCAGTAGCGACATCAGCATTGTGGGACCAACATCATCAAGAATCAGGGATATTCGTTTGTCCGCTGTAAACACAGGATATATTCTCTGTAAACAAAGGATATGTCCTCTGTAAACACAGGATATGTCCTCTGTAAACACAGGATATGTCTTCTGTAAGCACAGGATATGTCCTCTGTAAACACAGGAAATGTCCTCTGTAAACACAGGAAATGTCCTCTGTAAACACAGGAAATGTCCCCTGTAAACACAGGATATGTATTCTGTAAATACGAGATTTGTCCTCTGTATGCTTCTCATATCTGAAACACAGGATATGTCCTCTGTAAACACAGGAAATGTCCTCTGTAAACACATT
This sequence comes from Alviniconcha marisindica, assembly GCA_018857735.1. Classification (NCBI taxonomy): domain Eukaryota; kingdom Metazoa; phylum Mollusca; class Gastropoda; family Provannidae; genus Alviniconcha; species Alviniconcha marisindica. The sequence continues at coordinate 996,358 of JABMCL010000376.1, read as the reverse complement.
ATATGTCCTCTGTAAACAAAGGATATGCCCTCTGTAAACACAAGATATGTCCTCTGTAAACACAGGAAATGTCCTCTGTAAGCACAGGATATGTCCTCTGTAAGCACAGGATATGTCCTCTGTAAACACAGGATATATCCTAAACACAGGGAATGGGAATTACGGTCATGAGCAAAGGAAGCAAACGTAATTATGACGTTCTTTGGCAAAGTGTCTCAATTCTTTGCTCACAGGATATCATCACGATGCCCTTGGCAAAGTGCCATTCATTTGCCAACAGAACATCACCATGTCCTTGACTAGGTGACTCACATTTGCTAACAGGACATCACTATGATACCCTTTCCAAGGTGTCTCACATTTGCTAACAGGACACAATTGTGGTATCCTTGAAAAGGAGCCTTGCGTTTGCTAACAGAACATCACCATGTCCTTGACAATGTGACTCACATTTGCTAACAGGACATCAATCATTATGATACCCTTGACAAGGTGCCGGATCACGTTTGCTAATAGGACATCACTCACTATGATACCCTTGTTAAGGTGCATCACGTTTGCTAACAGGACATCACTCACTAAGATACCCGTGACAACGTGCCGGATCACGTTTGCTAACAGGACATGATAATGATATACTTGGCAAAGTGCCATTTTTTTGCCAATGATCATGATCACGAATAACGTCTTTGACAAAGTGCGTCACATCTGTAAACAGAACATCATTATGATAATTATCCTTATAAAGGTGCCTCATATTTGTTAACAGACACCATTATAAAGCTAACATTTGCTAAAAGGATATCATTATGGTACCTTTAATAAGGTACCTCATATTTGCTAATAGGACATCATTATAATGCCCCTGACAGGGTACCTCATATTTGCTAATTCCTATTAGCAAATATCATCACCTTTAATAAGGTACCTCACATTTGCTAATAGGACATCATTATAATGCTCCTTCCAGCCTCATCCCCCCCCCCCCACACATTCCCCCTCTTAACCCCCCCACCCCCACCCCTTCACCCTCTCCCCTCCCTCACCCCCCCCTTCCCCTCTCTCCCCTCCTACCCCTTCTCCCTTCCCCCCCTCCTCCCCACTTCCCCTCCTCCCCCTACCCACACTTCCCCCTCTCTCCCTCCTACCCACACTCCCCTCTCTACCCTCCTCCACCACTTCCCCCCCTCCCCACCTCCTACCCCCCTCTCCACACTTCCCCCTCTCTCCCCCCACCCACACTCCCCCTCTCTCCCCTCCTACCCACACTTCCCCCTCTCTCCCCTCCTACCCACACTTCCCCCTCTCTCTCCCTCCTACCCACACTTCCCCCTCTCTCCCCTCCTACCCCACTTCCCTCCTCCTCCTACCCCACACTTCCCCCCTCTCCCCTCCTACCCCCACTTCCCCCTCTCCCCTCTACCACCACTTCCCCTCCCCCCTCCTCCACCCCACTTCCCCCACTCTCCCACCTCCTACCCCCCCTCCCCCCCCACCCCTTCCCCTCATTCCTCAATACCTTCATTTCTCCCGCCCCCACTTTTTCTCACTGTCCAAATCTGTTTTCGTCTCCACGGGAAATGGTTTCGACAAATATAACCATGTATTTCCATGCCAGACATCACGGCTTTGACATCCCGTGTCCGCTGTAAACTGTGGTGTTGGCTTCCGGTGCCAGAGCCTGTCGGACCGATTTTCTGGTTGAAGTAAAATTAGAGTCCCTTTTGTGACCGTCACCTGGCTACCGGCAACACAAACTGGAACAGAATTAGACTTCTACCCAGAAAAGACATGTTCCGTTGTTTTGAACCTATTCCGAGTGTTGCCGGCTCCTCCTGTATGTGTGTGTGTGTGTGTGTGTGTGTGTGTGTGTGTGTGTGTGTGTGTGTGTGTGTGTGTGTGTTGTGTGTGTGTGTGTGTCTGTGTGTGTGTCTGTGTCTGTGTGTCTGTGTGTCTGTGTGTCTGTGTCTGTGTGTCTGTGTCTGTGTCTGTGTCTGTCCGTGTGTATTTTCGTTTTTTGTTTTGTTTGTTTTGTTCCTGTTTCGTTTTGTTTGTTGTTGTTTTTGTTTGTTGTTGTTTCTTTTTGTTGTTGTTGTTGTTGTTGTTTGTTTGTTTTTGAGGTGAGGATTTTTGTTTTACCGATGACTTCCTTAACCGTAAGCGTTTATTTTCGATGTCACTGTTGTTGTAAATTTATGCGATTCTTCTTCCTTCCTTTCTTTCTTTCTTACTTATTTATTTATTTTGTATTTGCACTGTACCAGCCTGCCACGATGTGTCTATGGCATGAGGTTTTGCGTAATACTTATGAACATGCGGACAGATATTTTTCAATTCTTAATCATATAATGAGTCATTCTCTTCATACATTGCTGCTTCTCATACGGCACATATACTTTATATATTTGTGTGTGTGTGTGTGTGTGTGTGTGTGTGTGTGTGTGTGTGTGTGTGTGTGTGTGTGTGTGTGTGTGTGTGTGTGTGTGTGTGTGTGTGTGTGTGTGTGTGTGTGTGTGTGTGTGTGTGTGTGTGTGTGTGTGTGTGTGTGTATTATGCATTGTTAGTTGTCATAATTATATGTATTACGTATGTGAAATTTAGAAAATATTGTAAAGCGCAGTGAGTTTGTGTACACCAGAGACTGGCGCTATACAAAAGTTATCTATTATTATTATTATTAATTGATTTTGGAACTTAAGTTCCGTATTTTCTGTGACAACGTTTCTGAAAAACGTACGAAGGTAGTTCCCTATTTTAGTCACTGAATCGGTCAACAATGGTTAGTAAAGACACTGGCCGACTCGTCAACACACAGACACACACGCACGCACGCACGTACGCAGACATAAGCATGCACGTACCACCAACGCAACGCACACACACACACACACACACCACACACAAAACACACAACCACACACACCACACACACACACACACACACACACACACACACACACACACACACACACACACACACACACACACACACACACACACAAACACACAAAGATGACACGACAGTTTAGAAATATTAAACAGATGGCGTTTTGAGGCGAACTGTTCAAACAGAGGGAGCGAAAAAATCACGATCTTTACAAATGTTTTTGTGTTTACACGAGGGGTGACAAAGGTTCGTGTGGGTAGCGTGTCTGACCATTTTGTATCACGTAGAATCACTGGGTACAAGCACGCACACACACACACACACACACACACACACACTCTCTCTCTCTCTCTCTCTCTCTCTCTCTCTCTCTCTCTCTCTCTCTCTCTCTCTCTCTCTCTCTCTCTCTCTCTCCTAACCTAACTCACCCATAGCTGTAAGGAGGTGGCGGCACTCGGCAGCGGAGATATAGCCTTGACCTTCGCGGTCAAAGGATTTGAAGGCCTCCTCGAAATCCCGGAAGGTGCCCCATTCTTTCACACTTTCCGTCTGCTTGAAGATAGCCAAGAACTCCTCAAATGAGTACTGCTTTTCCCCTGCAAGCATCAAGCCACATTCATTTCAGTCCGGTTCATATCGTTTCAGGTCATTTCAGGTCAGTCGATTCAGTCCAAACCAAGCCATGTAGTTCAGATCGTTCCGGGTCGTTAAGCCCCGTTCAGGCCAGTTCAGGTCAGTTTAGTCCAGTTCAGATCGGTTCAGGTCAGACGTATTTCAGATCAGTTCAGGCCAGACTGTTATTTGTACATCAGTTCATTTCACTTTAGTTCAGTTCAGTCCGGGGGAAAAGTACACTTCGGTCTAATTTCCCAGATCAGTTCAGACCAGGTAAATTCAGCGCACTTACACTGAGTTAAGTTCATTTCCATCCAGTTCAAATCAGTTCAGTTCAGTTCAGATCATTTTAGTTCAGTTGCACCCAGGTGAGGTAATTTCAGTTCCTCTCAAATCAACAAACAAGGGCGTTAATTAGTGCTCGAAAGACGTCACAGGAACGCAACAACAAAGACCCAAGTCGCCTACAGTAACTGACATGCGAATATCCTTGAAGATGTACCTCTGGTGAAGTTTGTGTACATTTTATTCAAAAAATATTGTTCGCATGCCAGTTGAGAGTACGTAGGCGACTCGGGTCTTTGTTTTTGTGTTTGTGTGTGATGTTTTTCGATGGCTAACTAACTCCCTCGTTTCTTTATTCTGCACAGGCAGTCTAACCCTCGTTCCGTTTCATATTGTCTCTCTCTCTCTCTCTCTCTCTCTCTCTCTCTCTCTCTCTCTCTCTCTCTCTCTCTCTCTCTCTCTCTCTCTCTCTCTCTCTCTCTCAATCGTTTTCAGAAAACCGGACTTGTGCGGATAAGGCAACGCATAGAGAAAAAAGAAGTGAGTACATATCGACAATATCGGAAAAGAAAAAGCAGTACAAAATTACTATCCTCCAGGCACTTTTAGACAATAAACGGAACAGCAACAAGTTTTGGGAAACCGTTCGAAGTGCGAGACGAAAAAGAAAGAAACAACTGGAAATCGATATTAAAATATGGCAAAACCACTTGCAGACTATTCTGGGCCTAGTAGAAAAACATGATCGAAGTCAAACACAAGCAAAAGATGATGTACAAGGTGGTAACAGTGAAAGATCTATCCCCGAACTAGACAACCCCATCACTGAACAAGAAGTCCGTCAAGCAATCAAAAACTTAAAAACAGGAAAGGCACCTGGACTAGATAACATTTGTGCCGAATTTTTGAAATATGCAGTAAATTTTATTTTGCCATTTCTCACAAAATTATTTAACAAACTTTATGATACGAGTTATTTCCCTTTAGACTGGTGCAAATCCGTAATAATTCCTCTCTTCAAAAAAGGTGAAGATAGTGATCCAGACAATTATAGAGGAAAATCTTTGCTAAGCATTGTAAGTAAGGTCTTCACAGCCATTTTGAATAAAAGGCTATATGCATGGGCAGAAAACGAGGAGAAAATCAGCAAAGAACAAGCAGGTTTTCGTAAAGGCTACTCAACCATCGATCACATCTTTACGTTAATTACTATGGTGAAATCTAAGTTGGGCAGCAGAAGAGGAGGTAAAGTATATGTTGCTTTCATAGACTATAAGAAAGCGTTTGACAGGTAGACCGAGACAAATTATGGGAAACACTTGAAAAAATAAAAACATCATCAAAAATGGTCAATATTTTAAAAGCTATGCATTTTTGGGTGCTAACATCTCAGATTTCTTTGCCTGTCCCCAGGGTGTGAAACAAGGGTGTCTGCTTAGCCCCTTTAATTTTTTCCCCTCCTAATATCTGGAGATGCTGACTTTGTTCGAAGAAGTGGAAAACATGGTATCCAATTACTTCCAAGTCATGACGAAATCTTTTCACTTCTGTTTGCTGATGATATTGTCTTGTTGTTTTCTACACCGTCAGGATTACAAAATCAAATAAATAGTCTCGAGAAAACATCCAAATCCTTAGGTCTGACGGTAAATTTGGACAAAACGAAAGTAATGGTTTTTAGAAAAGGTGGTCACATTGCAGCAGGAGAAAAATGGTTCTTGCGTGGGAAAGAAATCGAAATAGTCAATAGATACAAATACTTGCGGTACACTCTAACAACGAAATTGTCAAGTGTTTGTGCCTGCGAAGATGTTGCCAGCAAGGCCAAAGGGAAAATTTTAGACTTTATGAGGACAATGTGGTCTCTAGGAAGTTTCGACACCACTGTATTCTTTCATCGTTTTGATGCTCAGATTAAACCTATGCTTTTGTATGCTTCCGAAGTTTGGGGCACTTCAAGGCTTGCAAATATTGAAACAGCTCATCTTTTTGCCTGCAAAAAATTATTAAGTGTGAGTGACGAGACACCAAACTACATGGTATATGGTGAAACGGGAAGGTATCCTCTGTACATCGACAGTACTATTTCTTCCCTTAGATACTGGTTTAAACTCAGTAAGATGCCCATGACGAGATTCCCGAAGCAAGCTTTAGTCATGCTTAAAAACAGTCAGGATACTAACACTACACACAAAAACAGAAACTGGGCAGGTAGTATAAAGGATTGCCTAGAATCATATGGTTTCCATGATGTTTGGACAAATGGCAGAGTCGAGAATGAAAAAGCTTTCCTCTCAGCATTTAAACGACGAATGATGGGCCGTTTTAAACAGGAATGGTCTACATAAATATCAGAGAGTGAAAGATTTTCAACTTATTCCTCATTCTAATCAGTTCACCAGTTAGAAACATATCTTAACGACATAACCATCAAAAAGTTCAGGGACACTCTTATTAGACTGCGACTTGGAATAAATGACCTCGGTGTTAATAAATGCTTTCTGTGTGACAGCTTTGTGAATAAAAGCTGTCCCTTATGTCCAGACATTTTGGAAGATGAATCTCATTTCC
>JABMCL010000376.1:977500-985000 GCA_018857735.1 Alviniconcha marisindica | reverse complement strand
CATGCAAGTAAATACAAGGTACATAAACTCCACTGCAGGTATACTGGATCGAGGATGTACCGTTGCTGTGGTGCGCGCGCGCGCGCACGCACGCACACACGCACGCACGCGCGCGCACGCACGCACGCACGCGCACGCACGCGCACGCACGCACACACACATATATATATACACACACATACACACACACACACACACACACACACACACACACACAATCTACTCTCTCTCTCTCTCTCTCTCTCTCTCTCTCTCTCTCTCTCCTCTCTCTCTCTCTCTCTCTCTCTCTCTCTCTCTCTCTTCTCTCTCTCTCTCTCATTTCCTCACACACACACCACACATACACACACCACCACCACACACACACACCACACCACACACACACACACACCACAACACACACACACACAACCCACACATCACACACACACACACACACACACACACACACACACACACACACACACACACACACACACACACACACACACACACACACACACACACACACACAACACACACACACACACACACACACACACACACACACACACACACACGCACACACACCGCAGCACACACACACACAAAGACACACATACACACACCACACACACACGCACACACACACCACACACACACACACACACACACACACAACACACACACACACACACACACACCACACACCACACACACACACACACACACACAACACACACACACCACACACACACACACACACACACACACACACATACACACTCACTCACTTACTGACACTGCACACACACACAACAACACATACCAACACGACCACACCACACAACACACACACACACACACACACACACACACACACACACACACACACACACAACCACACATCACTCACAACACAAGCTGCACAACACAACACACACCACACCACACATCCACACACACACACAACACAACACAACACACACCACACACACCACAACCACACACAGCACACACACACACACAACACACACACATGCAACTCATTTACTGCACGCACAACACAACACAACACAACACAGCACAGCACAACACAACACAACACACACACACACACACACACACACACACACACACACACACACCTGGCTTCGTCGTCCCTCCCAGACTTTTGACTGTGGCGAGGGTGGGGTTGAGTCCCACACATCTGAGAAGGTCTCCGACCTTGACGGCGTCGATCAGACCGTCACGACCGTCCCAGAAGTCGAACAGGTCGAAGACGTCTTGGACCTCTGAAACATCACCAGAGAGCACATCGTCATCAGGGATGATCGGGGATAATGTCACCAGGGTGGACATTTAACGTCAGTGTGGATGTTGTTATTCGTGTACCGGATGTCGTCAGCAGAGACTTAATTTAGTTTGAGTGGATGTCTCCAGGATGGCTGTCGACAGAATGGATATAGTCAGTATGTTTGCGGCCAGTAGGGTTAAAGTCAGGGTGGGTGTCGGAGAAGGGATATAGTCAGGATGGGTGTCGGGTGGTTGACGTCAGAATAGATATAGTCAGGATGGGTGTCGGGTGGTTGCCGTCAGAATGGATATAGTCAGGATGGGTGTCGGAAAAGGGTTAAAGTCAGGGTGGGTGTCGGAGAAGGGATATAGTTAGGGGGGTTGTCGTCAGAAGGGTTAAAGTCAGGGTGGGTATCGGAGAAGGGATATAGTCAGGGTGGCTGTCGTCAGAAGGGTTAAAGTCAGGGTGGTTGTCCTCAGAGGGGATATAGTCAGGGTGGTTGTAGTCAGAGAGGACATACTCAGGGGATATAGTCAGGGTGACTGTCGTCATAAGGGATAAAGTCAGGGTGACTGTCATCAGACGGGACAGAGGGTGACTGTCGTCAGAAGGGACACACTGAGCGTGACTGTCGTCAGGGTGACAGTCACTGACAGTCAGGGTAACTGTCTTCAATGAAAAAAGGGGTGTACTCAGTGTGACTATCATTACAAGGGATATACTCAGTGTGACTATCATTACAAGGGACGTACTCAGGATGAGTGACGTCAGAAGGGACATACTCAGGATGGCTGTCATCAGAAGGGACATACTCAACATGGCTGTCGTCAGAAGGGACATACTCAGGATGGCTGTCGTCAGAAGGGGCATAGTCAGGGTGACTGTTGTCAGAAGGGGCATAGTCAGGGTGACTGTTGTCAGAAGGGGCATAGTCAGGGTGACTGTCGTGAGAAGGGACATACTCAGGGTGACTGTATTCAGAAGGGACATGCTCAAGGTGGCTGTCGTCAGAAGGGACATACTCAAGGTGACTGTCGTCAGAAGGGACATACTCAAGGTGACTGTCGGCAGAAGGGACATACTCAAGGTGACTGCCGTCAGAAGGGGCATAGTCAGGGTGACTGTCGTCAGAAGGGAAATGGTGAGGCCGGCAGTCATCAAAAGGGACATAGTCAGAGTGGCTGTCATTAAGTCAGGTGAGTGTCGTCCGAGGGCATACACTGTCACCCATACTATTGTATGTCACCCAGACAGACAGACAGACAGACAGAGACTCTTCTTTATTCATAAGATTTAATGACAAATGATTCATGACATTAACACAGACAGAGAGACTCTTCTTTATTCGTAAGATTTAACGACAAATGATTCATGGCATTGACACAGACAGACAGACAGACAGACAGACAGAGGCTCTTCTTTATTCGTAAGATTTTAACGACCACTCGTCCGCGATGTTAATAATCCTGGCGAAACACACAGCTGACTGGCCACTCCACACTGCCAATCAAAAAGCAGAAAACCAGCGCCTCTGTATTAATGAGGCTAAGTGCGCTAAAAATGAAATCAAATAAAAGAAAGAAAGAAAAAGGAGATGATGATGATGATGATGATGATGATGATGATGATGATGATGATGATGATGATGAAAGAAAGAAAAAGAAGAACGTAGAAGACGAATGATGATGATGATGATGATGATGATGATGATGATGATGATGATGATGATGATGATGATGATGATGGAAGAGGAGGAGAAGAAGAAGATGATGACGATGATGGTGGTGGTGGTGATGGTGATGATGATGATGGGAGAAGAAGAAGAAGAAGATTGTTTAAACCCGGAGAGGACTGGTCTTTTTATCCAGTCGCGGTTTACACTGACGAAAGCTTACGATCACAGAGAACTGGTCTTTTTATCCAGTCACGGTTTACACTGACGAAAGCTTACGATCACAGAGAACTGGTCTTTTTATCCAGTCACGGTTTACACTGACGAAAGCTTACGATCACAGAGAACTGGTCTTTTTATCCAGTCACGGTTTACACTGACACGAGAATTTATGATTGGGGGGGGTGGGGGGGGGGGGGTAGAGGGAAAGGGAGGGGACGGGTGGGGGGAGGGAAGGAAAGGAAGCTGGATGAGCTAGGCAGGTGTTCAAAAACAGCTTAGTGAGTTAGTTGACGTTTAGCGCCGAATCATATGCACCAGCGGCTGAGGACAGGGGAAGGTCAAGGTAATAACACCGCAGCTTATCCGCCACTTCATAGTCCACAGTCTAGTCGCGCCCCTGGCTGGTCTGGCTACAATAATGTGAAAAGCAACACCGATTTAAAAATAATATATTATAAAATATATTTAAAAAAGGGAAGAAGGGTGGGGCGGGGTGGTAATTTTGGCAACCACTGAGCTACACTTTTTTCTTTCCAGCTCAGACCTTTTTTTTTATCTTTTTTTTTTTTTTTTTAGAGTGCCCTCTCTCTCTCTCTCTCTCTCTCTCTCTCTCTCTCTCTCTCTCTCTCTCTCTCTCTCTCTCTCTCTCTCTCTCTCTCTCTCTCTCTCTCTCTCCCCAACATTTTTTTCTTTGTTTTGTCTGCTTGATTACATTCGCCCAGCCCCCATTTTTTTCCCGTTCTGTTTGTATATATAGTGGCCTATGGCCGATGTACAATAAACAACACACTCTCTCTCTCTCTCTCTCTCTCTCTCTCTCTCTCTCTCTCTCTCTCTCTCTCTCTCTCTCTCTCTCTCTCTGATGTTACATGCTTTCTCACCTAGCCGTTGAGTGAAAGGTGTTCAATAATTAATTAACCTGTTTTTCCAGTGTCGGAGATACTGTGGGGCAAAAGTGGGAAAATTAATAGGAACTCACGTGTGGTATATGTAGCCGTATACTGTAACACGGAGGAGGCTGGTGACGAAATGAGGACAGGCAAGAAGGAGTTCGACGAAATGAGGACAGGCAAGAAGGAGTTCTCTGGCAAGCAGTTAATCAGTTTCTGCGGTGTCCACTTTTAGCCCCGTTGGTTCGTGGTCCTCAAATGGTTGGTGTGTGTGTGTGTGTGTGTGTGTGTGTGTGTGTGTGTGTGTGTGGTGTGTGTGTGTGTGTGTGTGTGTGTTGTGTGTGTGTGTGTGTTTTTGTGTGTGTGTGTGTGTGTGTGTGTGTGTGTGTGTGTGTGTGTGTGTGTGTGTGTGTGTGTGTGTGTGTGTGTGTGTGTGTGTGTGTGTGTGTGTGTGTGTGTGTGTGTGTGTGTGTGTGGTGTGGTGTGTGTGTGTTGTGTGTGTGTGTGTGTTGTGTGTGTGTGTGTGTGTGTGTGTGTTGTGTGTGTGTTGTGTGTGTGTGTGTGTGTGTGTGTGTGTGTGTGTGTGTGTGTGTGTGTGTGTGTGTGTGTGTGTGTGTGTGTGGTGTGTGTGTGTGTGGGTGTGTGTGTGTGTGTGTTGTGTGTGTGTGTGTGGTGTGTGTGTGTGGTGTGTGTGTGTGTGGTGTGTGTGTGTGTGTGTGTGTGTGTGTGTGTGTGTGTGTGTGTGTGTGTGTGTTGTGTGTGTGTGTGTGGTGTGTGTGTGTGTGTGTGTGTGTGGTGAGTGAGTGAGTGGTGGTGTGTATGTGTGTGTGTGTGTGTGTGTGTGTTCGTGCGTGTGTGTATCAGTGCGTGTGTGTGAGTGTGTGCGTGCGTGTGCGTGCGTGCGTGCGTGCGTGTGTGCGCGCGCGCGTGCGCGTGCGTGCGTGCGTGTGTGCATGGGTGCGTGTGGACGGAATGAACTTGAAATACGCAATACGTTGGCATATCCACACAGCAGTTCATTCCGTACTGCGCCAGTGCTATACACAAGCACACGCACACACGCATCTTCAAACCATTGGAGAGCAGCGAACCGACGGGGCTAAAAGTGGATATTGACATCCGTTCCTGCGCCGCCCAGCTAGAGCTAAGATGTTCCACCACAAAAGTGTGAAAATTAATAGGAACTCACGTGTGGTATATGTAGCCGTATACTGTAACACGGAGGAGGCTGGTGACAAAGGGAGGACAGGCAAGAAGGAGTTCTTTGACAAGCAAAATTAATCCGTTCCTGCGATCAGCGCTAGAGCTGAGATTTTCCACGACAAAATTGGGAAAATGAATAGGAACTCACGTGTGGTATATGTAGCCGTATACTGTAACACGCAGGAGGCTGGTGACGAAATGAGGACAGGCAAGAAGGAGTTCTCTGGCAAGCAGTTAATCCGTTCCTGCGATCAGCGGCGCTAGAGTTAAGATGTCCTACGACAACGGGACACCGATACTCTCTGACAGGCTTAGACGGAGAGATTGTCGTTGCATTAAAGCATTTTCATGAACTTCGTATTTTCAGTAGGTTCCTGCTGTGTCTAGCTTTTCTTTCTTTTAAACGAGGAGTGACGACGATGTAATCTAACCTTTACGAAGATTAGTATTATGTATGATGCTGCTGTTCGTTGAATTACTACACATGGCGTAGTCGGTATGTTTTTTTGTGTGTGTGTGTGTGTGTGTGTGTGTGTGTGTGTGTGTGTGTGTGTGTGTGTGTGTGTGTGTGTGTGTGTGTGTGTGTGTGTGTGTGTGTGTGTGTGTGTGTGTGTGTGTGTGTGTGTGTGTGGTGTGTTGTTGTTGTGTTGTGTGTGTGTGTGTGTGTTGTTGTGTGTGTGTGTGTGTGTGTGTGTGTGTGTGTGTGTGTGTGTGTGTGTGTGTGTGTGTGTGTGTGTGTGTGTGTGTGTGTGTGTGTGTGTGTAGTATGTGTGTGTGTAGTGTGTTTGTGTGTGTAGTGAGTGTGTGTGGTGTGTGGTGTGTGTGTGTGTGTGTGTGTGTGTGTGTGTGATGTGTGTGTGTGTGTGTGTGTATGTGTGTGTGTGTAAGGAGATGAGTGTGGGGGTGGGGGTGGGGAGTGGGGTGGGGGGGGGGGGGTAGGGGGTGCGGGGAGTTATGGTTTGAGAGGGAGATAGGAAAGGGGAAAAGACAGACATACAGACAGGCAAGTATGCAGACACTGAGAAAAAGAGAATGCGTGCGTGCGTGCGTGCGTGCGTGCGTGCGTGCGTGCGTGCGTGCGTGCGTGCGTGCGTGCGTGTGTGTGTGTGTGTGTGTGTGTGTGTGTGTGTGTGTGTGTCTGTGTGTCTGTGTCTGTGTGTCTGTGTGTGTATGTGCGCGCGCGCGCAGTGAGTGTTCTCTGAAGCAGAGAACAGCGCTATAGTTGTCATTGTGAAGCGTTTACGACAGACATACAGACAGGCAAGTATGCAGACACTGAAAAAAAGAGAATGCGTGCGTGCGTGCGTCGTGTGCGTGCGTGCGTGCGTCGTGCGTGCGTGCGTGTGTGTGTTGTGTGGTGTGTGGTGTGTGTGTCGTGTGTGGTGTGTGTGGTGTGTGTGTGGTGTGTGTGTGTGTGTGTGTGTGTGTGTGTGTGTGTGTGTATGTGTGTGTGTGTGTGAGTGAGTGTGTGCGTGCGTGCGTACGTGCGTGTGAGTGTCCGGGCCGATTTCTGAGTAGGCGTTGCTTCACAGTGTCATCTGGAGATGAGGCGATCGACAAGTATTCATACAAAATTAAATTGAAAGTGCAGTGTGGTGATTGCTGGAGCAGAGCTCTTCTCAACCTTGAGTCAGTCCCTTCAATTGTTAAAGAGGAAGGGAGACGAGAGAGGGGGGGGAGAGAGAAGAGGAGAGACAGAGAGGCGGAGAAAGAGAGAAAGAGAGGAGAGAAGAGAGGTGAGAGAGAGAGAGGTGAGTGAGAGAAGAAAAAGAGAGAGAGGGGAGAGAGTGAAAGGAGAGAGTGAAAGGAGAGAGAGACGAGTTGAAAGGAGGGAGAGACAGAGGGGAGAGAAAAAGTATGAGTGTGAGGGATAGAGTGGAAAGAAAGAGAGGGTAGGGAGGGAGGGAGACAGAGAGAGACAGAGAAACTGTGGAGGGGGTGGGGGTAGTTGGATTTTTAGAGAGAGTGTGAGAGAGATGGGAGAGACAGACAGACAGAAGACAGACAGACAGACAGAAACTGTGGAGTGGGTGGGCGTAGTTGGGAATTGGATTTTTACGTCCGAATTACTGCAGCATGAAAATGTACTCACAGTGACTAAATTTATGGCAGAGGGATTAAAGCGAAAACAGGATATGATAACCAGTGAAGTGCCATCCGAAAACTGAAACAGTGGATTGATGGCGTTGTGGCACGAATTGTAGGCTATGCTGGTCTGTATTTTTGATGACTTATAC
>JABMCL010000376.1:967500-970000 GCA_018857735.1 Alviniconcha marisindica | reverse complement strand
TTCGCGCGGGCACACAGACTGTGCATATTATACAGACCCTGCAGTCAGGTTCAGTTGAAACAAAAATGCCGTGTTTCCCGTGCCAGCCGGTGCAGCTCCACACTGACACGCTTCAAAGGTGTATTATATCAAGGCCTAGACGGCGTAAAATTATACAAAAACGGTTCGGTCGCAGTCTGAAGGGCATCTGGTGTTTATATCACTTGTTTAACAAACTTTCTCAAAACAAGAAAACTCACTCCTCCTACCCCCCCCCCCCGCCCCCCCTCCCCCCCCACCTTCCTTCCCCTCCCCCCCCCCCCCCCCCCAGAATCTGACAGTCAGTGAGTCAGTCAGTCAGTGAATCTGTCAGTCGGTCAGTCAGTCAGTTGACAGGTTTACTAACTGACTCAGTCAGTCAGTCAGTTAGTGAATCTGTCAGCCAGTCAGTCAATCGGTGAGTCAGTCAGTAAATCTGTCAGTCAGTGAGTAAATCTGTCAACCAGTCAGTCAGTCTGACTGACTAACCGACTGACAGATTTACTAACTGACTCAGTCAGTCAGTCAGTCAGTCAGTCAGTCAGTGAATCTGTCAGCCAGTCAGTCAATCAGTGAATCTGTTCCTCACCCACTTCCTCACCCTCACCCCCCACCCCCACCCCCATCACCCACCCTCACCACACCCCCACCCCTTCACCCTCACCCACCCCCCCGGCCAAGAAGCTGCATTGCTGCCAGCTGCAGTGAGCAGAAAGGAGACAAGATGGCAAACAAACAGCACCGATGCCTACACAGGAATGTGGGTGTTGACGGATGGTTGCAGAACTGAGGAAAGCAGGCAGAGAGATGGGGCAGGGAGGCGGATAGTTGGGCACAGAGAGAGAGGGAGAGGGGGGGCAGAGGGGGAGGGGGAGGGGGAGAGAGAGGGAGGGAGAGGGAGGGGGAGAGAGAGAGAGGGGGGGGGAGAAGGGAGAGAGAGGGGGAGAGAGACAGAAAAAGAGAAGAGACTGAGAGAGAGAGAGGGGGGGGGAGAGAGAGAGGGAGAGGGGAGAGAGAGAGAGAGAGAATGAATGCGTGAATAAACTTTATTTTACGAGGGTTCGAGGTAATGGATTAGACGCAGTCTTTTTACATCCCACCCTAGCCTGATGTCTGCAATGGAGAGAGAGAGAGAGAGAGAGAGAGAGAGAGAGAGAGAGAGATGCCGCAGACACGGAGAAAATTGAGTCTGACAGAGACAGAGACAGACACTGAGAGAGATACGCCGTACAGGCAGACTGACAGACAGAGAGGCGCCGTACACTGACGCAGATAGAATTTACACTGACACAGAGAGACAGAGACAGAGAGAGATAGAGACGGAGAGACAGACACACACAGAGATGCCGTACACGCAGATGTAATCTAGACTGAGAGAGATACAGAGCGAGAGACTAGAGAGAGAGAGAGAGAGAGAGAGATCTCGGGGGATGGGGTAAAAATTGGCTTGGTGTGGGCGTGTTTTCTTTGTCAGAGTGCCCAGAGACAGAGAGAGAGGGGGAGAGAGAGAGAGGGGGGGGCAGTACACAGAGAGACAGAGACAGACAGACAGAGAGGCCGTACAGAGAGAGAGAGGCCGTACAGAGAGAGAGAGAGAGAGAGAGAGAGAGAGGAGAGAGAGGAGAGAGGCCGTACAGAGAGAGAGAGAGGCAGTACACACACACACAGAGACACACAGAGAGGCCGTACAGACAGAGTGACAGACAGACAGAGAGGCCGTACAGAGAAAGAGAGGCCGTACAGAGAGAGAGAGAGAGAGACAGAGGCCGTACAGACAGACAGAGAGACAGAGACAGACAGACAGAGAGGCCGTACACAGAGAGAGAGAGAGAGGCCGTACAGAGAGAGAGAGAGAGGCAGTACACAGAGAGAGAGACAGAGAGAGAGAGGCCGTACAGACAGACAGAGAGACAGAGACAGACAGACAGAGAGGCCGTACAGAGAGAGAGAGGCCGTACACAGAGAGAGGCCGTACAGAGAGAGAGAGACAGAGAGAGAGAGAGGCCGTACACAGAGAGAGGCCGTACAGAGAGAGAGAGAGAGAGAGAGAGGAGAACAGAGAGAGGGGAGAGACAGAGAGAGAGAGAGAGAGAGAGAGAGGCGTACAGAGAGAGAGAGTGAGAGAGAGAGAGGTCAGAGAGAGAGAGAGAGAGAGAGAGAGAGAGAGAGAGAGAGGCCGTACAGAGAGAGAGAGAGAGAGAGAGAGAGAGAGAGAGAGAGAGAGAGAGAGGCCGTACAGAGAGAGAGAGAGAGAGGCCGTACAGAGAGAGAGATAGAGAGGCCGTACAGAGAGAGAGAGAGGCCGTCCAGAGTGAGAGGAGAGAGGCCGTACAGAGAGAGAGAGAGAGAGAGAGAGAGAGAGGAGAGAGAGAGAGAGGCTGTACAGAGAGACAGAGAGAGAGAGAGAGAGGCCGTACAGAGAGAGAGAGAGAGGCTGTACAGAGAGAGAGAGAGAGAGAGAAAGAGAGGCCGTACACAGAGA
>JABMCL010000376.1:960000-962500 GCA_018857735.1 Alviniconcha marisindica | reverse complement strand
CAATCCTTGTAAAATAAAGTTTTCGTGTTCTCTCTCTCTCTCTCTCTCTCTCTCTCTCTCTTTTTTTCTCTCTCTCTCAATAAATTCTCTCTCTCTCTATAAAAACGTCTCTCTCTCTCTCTCTCTCTCTCTCTCTCTCTCTCTCTCTCTCTCTCTCTCTCTCTCGACCAGGTTTCCGTACAAACTGACCCGCAGCGGATGGAGATCATAGCCACATAGCCAACAGACTTTTAAGCTATTCGTTGGCAAGAGAGGCGGAGTACTGTCTCCCTGTTCAGCCTCTTCCTGGGATTAAAGTCCCCGCCCTCTTCGGAAACAACTCGGCCGTAAACAAGTTCAGCCAACCAAACCAAATCAGAGAGACGTGGGCCAGATAATTCGACTACGACGGTGCTGTCGTTGCCGGTGTACAGTCGTCGAACCGCCATGATCAAATCCGGTTCAGCAGTGCCTAAATTATCAGATATGCCAGCTTATTCAGTCTCCTCCGTGTCCTTAAAATGCCGAGTCGGTGGTATGGCAGGTCCTGGTCGTGCTTTGAGCGGGCCTTTAGACGTACGAGATGCTAAGCCTTACGGTAGCCTGGGACAGAGCTCAGGAGCTGTGTGAACTCAGTGAAAGTAGACTGAGGTGGTCGTCCAGTCCTGGGCCACCCCTGTCCCTAACTCAGTGATAGTCTTCATGGCCTCCGTTTGGACGTAAAAGCAACACTGACTGGACTTGAACTTGTCGCCAGGACACAACTGACACTGCTACGGTCATTGTTTAAAATTAAAAAAATTAAAAAAGTCATGTGACTGAGACTGCCGGAACGGTCACCTGCGTTCAATCACTGAAAAATATTTGTTAGATGGTGATCGAGCAAACTTGCCGGAAATGAGGAAGCTGGAAGGGGTGGGGGGTGGGGGGCTTGGGTGGGGGGAGGGCTCGTGAAGTGGCCGGTGGACGCGGGGGGGGGGGGGGGGGGGGGGGGGGGGGGGGTAGGTGGCGGAGAGAGAGCAGGAGTCAAAGGGTAATAAGGAAAACGAGTCAGTCAATCGGAGAACAGATCATGGTTTCAGTGTTAAATTAGACAAGGTAGTTAGTGAGTCACTTACCTTCCAATTCCTCGCGGTTGGACATGATGAAGACAGAGGTAGTGAGCCAAGCTTGGGTGGATAGGTGAACAACTGTAAAATCAGGTCAACTGGTCAAACTGGTCCAACAATGGCAGGACAGGAACACGGGCCGTGCACATAGGGGTATTAGGAAAACGAGGGTGGAACCGTGGCACGGGAGGAATTAAACAACGAAACGGGTGGTGGTGGTGGTGGTGGTGGTGGTGGGGAGTGGGACGTCAGTGGGTAAATTAAAAAACGCATAGAAAAACCAACAAGGACACCAAGACTGAAGAACATAAATTCAACGGAGAAGTATCACATAATCCGATCAGATCCGTCAAAAAACAAAAGTGCCTGAGAGATTTTAAAAACAGAAAGAAAATTAAACCTTCGTTCCGGTTCGTAATCGAACCGGAAGGAGAAGAACACTAAAATCGGAAATTAATCTCGGCTCAGTAAATCAGGCCACTTCCTAATCACACAGTCGTCACTCAAAGCCGGCCGGGCCACCTACAAACTACTGAAATATTGACCTTCGCAAGCCAACGGCGGCAGCGAGAAAAACGAAAACAGCCCAGCACAAATCAGGGGGTCGGGAGGGGCGGTCAAACGACGGATTAACCAGCGATAATCCGTCACAAAAGGACTGTAGCTAGCTAACCAACCGTGTCGAAAGCTTACAAGGGGTGTTTCTGGAGCTAACAGACTTCGCCGATCACAGCTGAAGCGAAAGTGAGCTACAACAGAGGGCCGAACACCACTGCTAGTGCTAGAACTAGACTAAAGCAGAAGAGCGGCCCGGGTTGTTCCAGACACAGGGAGAGGATGTCGAAAATGGGGAAGGGGTTGCTGGGGGTAAGGGAGTAGGGGGTAGGGGGGTAGGGGGGAAGGGGGGAAGGGTATGGGGAAGATGAAGGGGCAGGGGTGCAAATGTGAGATAGATGTGTAGGTAGGTTCGGTAGTTTCGTATTGTGTTCTCCGCCTTGTGTGTGTGTGTGCGTGTGTGTGTGTGCGTGTGCGTGTGTGCGTGTGTGTGTGTGTGTGTGTGTGTGTGTGTGTGTGTGTGTGTGTGTGTGTGTGTGTGAGTGCTGTGCGTGTGTGGGGGGGGGAGGGGGGGGTGCATCAGCGTTTCAGTCGAGCTTAGGAGTCGTACCGTATGTTCCTGATTTGATTACGAGGAATGGAAATATGCAGTTCTGCCGTGCCAAGTTCTTACAGTGAATAAAGGGGTGGTGATTTGCACGTTTGATTAGGCGTCGTCGGCTGCAGCGGCTGTAGCCCGAATTCAAAGTGGCTGATTAATTCCAGCCGGCCGTCTGCACACTAGCCGTTAAGGGCATCGCAGACTATACTGTCAGATAGATAGATAGATAGATAGATAGATAGATAGATAGATAGAT
>JABMCL010000376.1:947500-950000 GCA_018857735.1 Alviniconcha marisindica | reverse complement strand
CTCTCTCTCTCTCTCTCTCTGTGTCAGTGTGTGTGTGTGTGTGTGTGTGTGTGTGTGTGTGTGTGTGTGTGTGTGTGTATGCGTATGTGTGTGTGTGTGGTGACCGCTACCCGTTCAGCGGCCTGCCCGGCCCTGGCAGCCAGTCACAAAAGAACAGACAACCCGAGTCAGACATCCAGCACTGCATGCATGACTGCTGAACAGTAGGCCGGGCGCAGTACACCCCGCCCCCGACAGCTTCGGCCCGCAGGTAGAAAGTTGGTCGTGTTGCACGTGTGCCAGAGTTTGGCCGCCGAGAGTGGGTGGGTAGCGTACGGGTGGAGGGGGGGGAGGGGTAGGAGGGAGGGAGGGGGAGGGAGAGGGGGGGCGTAGAGAGGAAGATGGGGGGAGGGGAGGGGAAGGAGGAAGAGGGAGGAGCTTACCGGCTTCAGGTATCAATTTCCACATCTTCGCCATGCTTTCTGGAACTGTCTTCGTGATGGCTTCTCTGCGCATTTTTTGAAGGGGTGAAGCCTTGTACCCCTGTGAAATTGTATGCCTGTAGCAGTGTTGGTGTGGGTGGGGGTGGGTGTGTGGGGGGGGGGTATTGTGTATGTTTGTGGGTGTGTATGGGGTGTGTGGGTGTTGGTGTGGGTGTCTATGACGGTGTGGCCGGGCGGTACTGATCAGGACGGGGGTGTGTGGTGTACAGTGTAGGTGTGTGGGTGTGGGGGTATTGTATGTGTTTCAGTGTGGGTGTGTATGGGGTGTGTGGGTGTTGGTGTGGGTGTCTGGGACGGGGTGGCCGGTCGGTACTGATCAGTACGGGTGTGTGTGGTGGACGGTGTGGGTGTGGGTGGGTGTGGGGGTATTGTATGTGTTTGTGGGTGTGTATGGGGTGTGTGGGTGTGGGTGTCTATGACGGTGTGGCCGGTCGGTACTGATCAGTACGGGTGTGTGTGGTGGACGGTGTGGGTTTGTGTGGGTGTGGGGGTATTGTATGTGTTTGTGGGTGTGTATGGGGTGTGTGGGTGTTGGTGTGGGTGTCTATGACGGTGTGGTCGGCGGTACTGATCAGTACGGGTGGGTGGATGTGGGTGTGAGCGTTGTGGACGATTAGTCCATGGGCCAGGTATCGAAACCCTCCACCCCCACCCCCCACAGCGGGAAATTTTGGAGACAATGATTTTTGGATAGCTTAATGTGTGTCTTTTCAATATCTGCTTGTCTGCAAGATGAACTACTCTGCTTTTAGGATTATCTGAGATGGTACATAGCAGCTTAATCGCGGGGGCGGGGCGGGGGCGGGGATAGCTCAGTGGTTAGAGCGCCGGACTCGTGATCGAAAGGTCGCGGGGTCGAATCCCTGCAGGAGCGGCGGGAGAATTTTCTTCTCCAGGGTCAACTTTCGGTGCTGACTCTTATTTCGGTATCCGTTCCACCCCGTGTTACCGCAGTAGCACGTAAAAGACCCCGGTCACTCTGCCAAAAGTGCAGGTGGCAGGTTACAGCTAAACACGCATACACCTTACGTATGTGGCTTTGCATGAAGTGACATGGTGCATGGTTGTATGGTGTACACAGAACTTGTGCCGAGATGGCAGCAGTTTCTTGTGGCACCAGCCATGCCAGCGCTGTAAGTACACCACTTCGGTGGCTATTCAAAAACGCGCTATAAAAAGCTGTTCGCTCATGTAGAATCACATGCGAGCGCAGTGAGTCTGCTCAACAGCGGAGAACAGCGCTATATAAAAGCGATCAATAATAATAATAATAATAATGTATTAAAATGGGCGTGTACCTTACAAATCCCAAACAACTGGTAGCTATGCCATTGTTTGGACACACGAAAATACTGCTCATGCTGGTGTGAACGGGTAGTGCTGCTCTTGTGGCTGCTGTTGTCTTACCCAGGTAGGGTGGCCTACCTGATTTCGCGCGTGGGATAAATAAAGTATTAAAGAAATTTTTAAAAAAATGTCACGTTGCATAATTTAATCAAATGCGTAAGACTCGTGTAAAAATATTCAACAAAAGTGTTTCAGTTACCACTAAATGTGGCCTGGTGATTAAGAGAGTCACAAAGAATGTTTGATTAACACCAGCATTGATGGATGACGTCACGGAATAAATATACTCAGGTTCAAAACTTAAGTAACCTTTTACAAAAACCGATGCACCTACTGATGATGTTCAAACCTCAATAAACTACTTCCACAAAACCTCTGCAGATGCTGACTTATTCACTGGTCTACCTCCAATCAACCTAAAATCAGTTTCACACACACTCTATACCTTGTGGAAGATGGAAGACCCATCTGTTTAAAACCCGCCGTTTCTCCAGCGCGACGTTCAGGTGTAGAGGAAGGGGTTGAGCGCGGAGTTGAAGGGCAGCACGAAGATGGCCATGGCAACGGCCACGCTGACCTCGCCCGGGATGGGAGTGCCACTGGAGGCCAGCAGACCCAGCAGGCCGATGGGAGTGCCACTGGAGGCCAGCAGGCCGATGGGAACGCCACTG
>JABMCL010000376.1:940000-942500 GCA_018857735.1 Alviniconcha marisindica | reverse complement strand
TACGATTACTTCCCTTGCCTTGTTTACATCCGGGGCTTTAGTAACCAAGCGATGCGAAACACCGCAGGCATAGCGGCCATAGTGTGTGCATTTTGAACCGAGTGTGTTGGTTTTTCGCCACTTCCAGGATTCAAGATGAGTCTTCGAGCGAATAACAGCGTCCTAGCGGAGCTAGAATGGGACGAAGGATTGAGTATGCCGGTGGCGAACGCCGACAACAAGCGCCTGGAGGAGGATGTAAGCTTTGATTTCCAGCTGTATCGCTATCGCTAGTTTCATGGACGACACATAAACTGATAAAGAACAATTAAAAACACGAGCGCTTTCGACACATAGTTTTCGTCTGGTGTAGAAGAGAGATAGAAAATAATAAAAGAAGAAGATAGACAGGGAGTTGAAGTAAAACAATGTTAAGGGTCTAAACGTAAAGTTAAACCGACGTCATCAAAATGACGAAAATTAAGAAGAGCACGATCTACCTACGTAATTATGAATACACACACACACACACACACACACACACACACACACACACACACACACACAAAGCATGCTCACATGTGTGCATGTGCACACTCACACACACTAACACACTTCCACCCATATACACACACACACACACACACACACACACACACACACACCTCACAACACATGTACATGTGCGCAGACACATATATGTGTGTATAACGTAGGATCCTCATATGATTACAAATATATATATATGTACTCATTCTCAAATACAATACACACACACACGCAAAACATGTGTCTAGGTGGACATTCACACACACACACACACACACACACACACCACACACACACACACACACACATGTTATAAATGCAAAAACATTTGCATTGTCTATCCTGGATACTTGTGTCGATAAATATTGTAATTTGTACATGTAGAAATTCTTAAGGAACTTGCCTTCTCAAACTTTACTTTGACTGAAACACTGTTTGAAACAGGTACATCACTATGAGAGATTGAAATAAATACTTAAAATCTGAAAGGGTTTTGTTTTAAACTGCATTGTTGAATTTTTTAATATTTTGTCTGCCTCCTCAACAGAAACTTTTTTAAATTTAAGAAGGTTGGTTCCTTTAGTAGAAAAATAGTACTCTTTTGAACTGAAGCATACAGTATGGGACGGGATGCATTTGTAAAGCCTGCAATGCTTATTCAAAGTCCTTAAAACTTACACGACCCATTACCTTTCATGTCAAGCATTTCCTCATAACCTATGCATGCTCCTGAAACACAAAAGGATAAGATGGAGACACAATGTTCAAAATTACTTATTACTGTGAATGTTATCCAGGACAGGTTATTTGTCTTTCTTTGTTTGTTTTCAGCAAATAGTAAATCAAGTCTGTTTTGTTTAGTTTGTATTACGTACCCCTCCCCTAGCCCCAGCCTCACTGAGGACAGTGATAGATTCTCCATATTGGTAATCAGTACCATGAAATTCCCATCCTGGAAGCAGTGTATCTTTTGTCTGCTTGTTTACAGAATATTTTATTGATCCCATTACAGAAAATTATGGTGTCAACTTGCACATAAAAGCACATAAAAGCAATAGCAAACAAAAACCATTTTAAAGATTTGAGAGAGAGAGAGAGAGAGAGAGAGAGAGAGAGAGAGAGAGAGAGATAATACATTATTACACAAGGCGAGAGAGAGAGAGAGAGAGAGATGATCAACAATGACATTGATATTGATGAATTCTTAATGTATTTGTTGTATACATTTTTATTTTTATTTTGACACCAGGTGCAAAGGAAGCAGCAGCTGATCACTCATGAGAAGAATGAGCTCAACGAGACAGAGGACCGGGTGTTTGCCATGACAGAGCATCTGAAGAATGTCCGCCAAGAGCTGCTTCACACACAGGTTAATAATAATAATAATTAAAGTCTTTGTAAAACACAAAATCTTGTCCGTAGAGACTGTTCTAAGTGTGCACACACTCACACACACACACACACACACACACACACACACACACACACACACACTCACACACATACACACACACACACACACACACACACACAACACACAGAGTCAACACACACACGCACCCCACACACACACACACACACACACACACACACACACACCACACATCGCACACACACACACACACACACACACACACACACAACACAACACACACACACAGTCAACACACACACACACACACACACACACACACACACACACAGTCAAAACACACATATACAGCGCCCCCTTTTAGTTTTACATTTTAGTTGATGGATGTGCTGTTTTGTGCTGTGAGTGTGTGTGTGCGTGCGTGCGTGCGTACGCGCGTGCATGCTTGCATGTGTGTGTGTGTGTGTGCTTGCATGTATGTGTGCATGCTTTGTGTGTGCATGCATGCATTTGTGTGTGCATGTGTATATGTGTGTAATATAGACTTGCCTGTTTACCTTTTTGTGATTTGAATTGCTTGTAATCATTGTTATTGTTATT
>JABMCL010000376.1:930000-935000 GCA_018857735.1 Alviniconcha marisindica | reverse complement strand
TGCTGGGACTTCTTCCATTCTGCATGCACTTTCGAAGCAAAAAAGTGCTCTGTCTTTGTCTCTTTCTGTTTCTCTGTGTGTGTGTGTGTGTGTGTGTGTGTGTCTCTCTCTCTCTCTCTCTCTCTCTCTCTCTCTCTCTCTCTCTCTCTCTCTCTCTCTCGCACACACACACACACACACACACACACATGAAAAAATATTTCCATGGATATTGCTGTTGTTGTTGCCTGTTTATTATCTTTTATTTGTTTATTTAATACCCTGTTTAAATGTAATTTTTTAAAACAATTCTCCATTGTTGCCTGTTTATTCTTTTATTTATTTAATACCCTGTTTTAATAGAAATCTATAAAATAAAATAAATATTGTCTCTTTTCTGTTTTCTCTATTTTTCTAGTATTCAATAGTAGTTTAGCAAGGACTAGTTGCTGGACAGGTCTAAGTAAATCTAAACTGCAGTCCTTGGATAATGAAGCTTTCAAGATCTCTCGAGAAATGTTAACCTGTCTTTGCACTGACCACGGAATGACATGGACGATGACTTGCTGTTCCAGCTGGACGCTCTGAAGCGAACGGTTGACCGCACCGCCATGGACTTGGAGTCCACCCGCTCATCCGTGACCCAGCTGAAGAAGGACGTGGTGGACAAGACCAACAGGTCTGGGTCTCGCTTTGTCTTACTTTCTGTGCAGCAGAACCTTTCTTTGACCTCTTTTGTTACCAGCAGTGCATTGCCAGCAGTGTATGCAAAGTATACACCTGGAAACCAGCAGTGCAGAAGCACACTGCTGTGTGTACTGGTGTGTCGTAGATTAGAAAATGTGTGCATGTATAATTAGATCTAGAGTAGTCCCTTGTTTGGGTGAGGGCTGGATGTAAAAAAAAGAAGCAATACATGCTTATCTGTTACGCTTGTAAATAAAGAATTTTACCTTATCAGAACCAGCTGTGCAGGAGTGCTGTATTGCAGATTACTGCCTACCTACTTTAAAACTGCTGTATCTTCTCAACCACGCATCCAGTCTTATTCATCCATACATCAGTTTAAAGGCAGTTGAACGGAGCACTAAACAGGTTCGCTTATTTGGACATTAAAGTTTGATTTTATGTCATACAGTTGATGGAATGCATATGTTTAGTGTTTGTGCATTTGTTGACAGTTCACTCACAATAAAGTCAACAAAGAAAATCTCAAACTTCCACTGCTTGTTAGAGGTTTAGTAACTCCGCTGACCCAAGTCACTGATCAGCACCAGTGGCGTTCTCATTACAAGTTGCTGCTCGGCGACAGTAGCATTGCCATAGTCATGAAAGGGTTAAGGCCATCTCGAAAAGCGAGCCAAAATGGTCTTAAAGGAGCAGTGTTCCTTGGTTAGGGCATTCATCGACGTGGAGATATGAGATAGTTCTGAGATTCCAACTTCCCGTCAACCACTCGGGGTCACGTCTGGGGTTCAAAACACAAGTCACTAAATCACAAGTTTGTCTGATGAACTGTTACCACATCAAAAAACAACTGCCCGTCTAGCTGTCAGTGCACAATAACACATGTGATGGTACAACCAAAACCAGTTTCCATTCCATCCTTTGGTACCTATACTCCCCAGGCACTCATCACAGGAAGCTGCTTCAGTCACTTGTGACTGTGAGCAGGGTGACCTATTTTATTCCATGGGCCCACGTTGGAAACTGCCTTAGCTGAAAGACAGTTAAAAAAACAAGGAGAGGATTAGATAAAAATGAAAATGAATGGACCAGGAAGGTGGAAAATAGGACAAGGAAGAAATACTTGGCAGTGGGCAAAGCATGTGTGGCTATATACTGACATACTCCAGGCTTTAAAGGGAGAACATTCATCAGTTCTGGGTTCTGAGCAGAGGGGACCTTGATTTCTGCGTCCACAGTACCCCACTGTGGGACTGGAAATATGAAGGAAGAGATGTTGGGAAAGAGTTGGCTTAAAATAGGCTTGACCACCTTTTCTCTCTTCCTCTAATCTGCCTGAACACAATTTGCAATGCTCAACCACCTTTTCTCTCTTTCGCTGATCTTCCTGAACACAATTTGCAGTGCTCAACCACCTTTTCTCTCTTCCTTTAATCTGCCTGAGCACAATGTTCAATGCTCGACCCCCTCTTCTCTCTTTCTCTAATCTGCCTGAGCACAATGTACACTGCTTTTTGATTGATGATCGCTTATATAGCGCTATTCTCCTCTCTCTTGAGCAGACTCACTGCGCTCGCATGTGGTTCTACATGAGTAACAAGCTTTATAGCGCGTTTTATTTTTTGAATATCCACCGAAGTGGTGTACTTACAGCGCTGGCATAGCTGGTGCCACATGAAACTGCAGCCGTCTCGGTGCAAGTCCTGTGTACACCATACAACCATGCACCATGTCGCTTGATGCAAAGCCACATACGTAAGGTGTATGCATGTTTAGCCGTAACCTGCCACCTGCGCTTCTGGCAGAATGACCAGGATCTTAATACGTGCTACTGCGGTAACACTGGGGTGGAACGGATACTGAAATAAGAGTCAGCACAGAAAGTCGACCCCGGAGAAGAGAATTCTCCCACCGCTCCAGCAGGGATTCGAACCTGCGACCTTTCAATCACGAGTCCGGCACTCTAACCACTGAGCTATCCCCGCTTGACCCCCTTTTCTCTCCTCCTCTGTCTCCAAGGTTGCAGCAAGCAAAGGACACCCGGGAGGCCTTGACGGAGAAGCTGAAGATGGCCACAGAAGCGACTCTGACAGCGGAGGAGAAAGCAGCCCAAATGGATGCCCTACTGAATGAGGAGGAGCAGAACCAGAAGACGCTGGAGCACGACCTGAAGAACATGCGTGACATCCTCTTCAAGAAGCAGGAAGACATGTACAAGGTCCGCGCCCAAGAGAGAGATCTGGAGGCGGTCATTGAGGTAAGGGCACTGACTGTGTTTGCTTGACATCCTCTTGAAGAAACAGGAAGACACAGAAGACCAGTGTTCCTATAAATAAATCTGGTGACTGTCATTGAGGTAAGGGTAACTGTTTACATTACATTCTCTTCAAGAAGCGGGAAAAAACATGGAAGACCAGTGTTCCTGTAAACAAATCTGGTGACTGTCATTGAGGTACGGGTAACTGTTTACATTACATTCTCTTCAAGAAACAGGAAGACATGGAAGACCAGTGTTCCTGTAAACAAATCTGGTGACTGTCATTGAGGTAAGGGTAGCTGTTTACATTACATTCTCTTCAAGAAGCAGGAAAACATGGAAGACGAGTGTTCCTATAAATAAATCTGGAGGCAGTCATTGAGGTAAGGGTGACTGTTTACATGACATCCTCTTCAAAAAACAGGAAGACATGGAAGACAATTGTTCCTATAAATAAATATGGAGGCTGTCATAGAGGTGCGGGTGACTGTTTACATGACATCCTCTTCAAACAGGCAGACATGTACACTGTTCAGGAACAGCCACCAAGTAGAGGATCTGAAAGACATCATTCGAGAAAATGGCATCCAAAAGAGGAATCCTGGAAGCTGTCATTTATACAGGAGTGACTGTTTTCTCTTAATTCTCACCCACATCAATGAGAGCACCTTTTTTTATATTTTTCTTTCATCTGGTATTGGTAAATTGGATGGACTGGTTGCTGATACCAGTTTGTCCTAGCCTTATACGCATTCTTAACAGTGGCAGTATTGAAGGAACTAACTCTTCAAAAATGTGTGTTTGGTGTTTGTTGTATAATTTGTTTTATGTTTGTATGGGAATTGATTTTGTTGATTTTACTGAAGAAAAGGTCTACTTATATATAATATAGATTAGAGAGAGAAGAGTTCTGAAATGTGTATTTGCTTCCAACTGAGTTTGATGATCCTGGAGTGACCCTTTGTGGTTGACAGGACATTAAAATCCAGTAAATAATTAACAAGCTCTGATGTATTGGTTCTCCAGCCCTTGTAAAGGTGTGTAAATGAATTCTTTTGATGCACAATGGTTTCAGCGGAAGCGGCTGGGAGCGTCCAAGTTAGTTTGGGATTCCGCCAGAGATTAGGTAAATCTGAAACATTTCCAGAGATAAATTTCAAATGTTCCCAGAGTAAATCTCAAGTATTACCAGAGACTAGATAAATCTCAAATGTGACTGTGTGTCCTGTCTTCAGGGTAGCCATGCAGCTGTTCGGAATCTGAACAGCAAGATCAACCGTCTGGACCACGACTCCTTGAAACAGCAGGAGATTCTCTACAGTCAGGTACGCACGCGTATGTGCATGTACACACACATGCACGCACCCATGAATGCACACATGCACACTCACATGCATGCATGTATGCATGCACACATGCATGCACACGCACGTGCATGCAGGCATGCATGTACACACGCACACACAAACACACACACACACACACACACGGAGACTCACTCACTCACTCACTCATCCACTCACTCCCCCCCCCCCCACACACACACACACACAGATACACACACACTCACTCACTCACTCACTCACCCCCCACCCCACACAGACACACACACACACACACACAGATACACACAATAATTTTCACACTATCATGTGGTACTTTTTCCCCCACAAATTTGACCTGGCACCTTATCGTCAGTAATGCCTTATTTGTGAATAAAATTTGGCATGCGTGCTTTTCCAAGCAATGGTGATGACTGTTTTGAAACTGAATCAGATGCTGCATCAGAATGAAACGTGAGTTGCCTACCTTGGCAAAGCGATCAGGGGTGCATTTCAGTACAGTATCATTTATGATAAGACCAGCCCCCCAACTGCACAGTCCCAGTAGACATGAATTTCAGATAGCAGCATCCGTAAACACTTTCCATTATTTGTCACCATATACAGCGTATAGACTGTATTTCAGCAGTCCACCACACCGGCGCTTACCTTTTGGCTGTTTTGTTTTTCAGGACTTCGCCATCCAGCAGCTGGAACGCAGAATTGGCCGCATGCAGGGCGAGCGCTCCAACGAG
>JABMCL010000376.1:887500-925000 GCA_018857735.1 Alviniconcha marisindica | reverse complement strand
AATTCAATTCAATTCAAAAAAACTTTAATCATCCCATAAGGGGCAATTTTGTTGTAGTCATGGCGGGCTTGTAAAAAACAAACAAAAAAACATGCATAAAGTTAAGAGAACAATACAACAAACACAACACCACCAACAAAAGAGTCTTACTTTAACCATAGTATAGTTATAAATATAGAACAGTTGTGACTTCATCATAAAATGGTAATGAAGTTAAGATCACATACTTGTAAAACAATTAATTAAAGTATCACACACTGGTGCATGGCTGTGTGAAGTGCACTGAGAACGTGGACTGATGCGGCAGCAGTTTCTCGTGGCACCAGCCGTGTCGCAACAAGTCAGCGCTGTAAGTACACCACTTCGGCAGGTATCCAAATGCACCATGAAAATCGACAGTCGCTCATTTAGAGTCACATTCAACTTAAGCACAATGGGTCTGCCCAAGAACATTGCTGCGAAGGTCAAGAACATGAGTGGTGCCATGTCGCAACCAGTTAGCGCTGTAAGTACACCCCTTCGGTAGATATCCAAATGCGCGATGAAAGGTAGGTAGGTAGTGTTGCTTAATGTCCTCAGATGTCAGTTGACATATTAGGGACAAGCTGAGACCAATGCCAACGCATGGTTCAGTATAGCTCAACGTCCACGAAAACCAGAAGGCTCGTTAGGACGGACAGCCCAGGACGGCCACCTCGACTCTCACACAGATCCTGAGCTATGAACACCATGAAAATCGACAGTCACTCATTTATAGTCGCATGCAACTAGAGCAGAATCGGTCTGCCCAAGAGCTGAAAACAACGCTACATGAAAATGATCAGTCAGACAAATACTAGAAGTATAGAACATACTAGAGATACTATATCTGTAAGTATTATTTGCAAAATGTGGAGTTTTGAGTGAGACAGTTTGAAAGTTAAAGGGCATGACATGTGAAAATATTTTCAGATGCTATTTTTAAAAACTATTTTTCATGAAAAACATTTTTCATCAAAAGTTAACAACTAAAAAAATACCAATACTTAGATATTACTAATGTACAATGTTATCCAACCTACCTGCCAAACATTTACCGGTGTTTGTCAACGTATGGTGAAAAATCATTCAAAAAGAAATTGTACCCTCTGCCGGATAACAGTGTCCCCTTAAAAAAACTCCCTTTCCGTCGTCCACCTTCTAAGAAATTGTGCAGTGATCGCTGTGATCACGGTGCTTGCAGTCGTCACTGTGCTCGCAGTGCTTACTGTGCTCACAGTGGTCACTGTGCTCGCTGTGCTTGCAGTGCTCGCTGTGCTCACAGTGCTTATTGTGCTCATAGTGCTCACTGTGATCATTGTGCTCGCAGTGCTCATTGTGCTTGCAGTGCTCACTGTGCTTGCAGTGCCCACAGTGATCACGGTGCTCACTGTGTTTGCAGTGCTCGCTGTGATCGCAGTGCTCACTGTGCTTGCAGTGCTTACTGTGCTCACAGTGCTCACTGTGCTCACTTTGGAGATGATGTGTCTGTCCAGGCCGCCCAAGAGAAGGAGGAGCTTCAGCGAGAGGGAGACGATCTGGACGCTCGCATCCGCAAAGCGGAGAAAGAGATCCGCGCCCTGGAGAACACCCTGAAGCTGATGAATGGCCGCAATGAGCAGTACCGCAAGTCCTTCAACAGGATCACGGAGACCAGTATGTGTCTGTGTCTGTTTTATTCGGGGGGGGGGAGGGGGGAGAGATTGGCAGGGGGGTGTGGATGAGGGTGTGAACTCATCCTGGGTGGTGGTCAGTGGGTTAAAGTAGGTGTGAGGTGTGAACAGATGTCATTGGAATGTTCTTGGGAAAGTGTTTAAATGCAAGAAAGTGTCTGTCACTTCAAGTGTGTGAGTGGTGTGTGCATGTGTGTGTGTGTGTGTGTGTGTGCATGTGAAACTCTGTGTGTGTGTGTGTGTGTGTGTGTATGTGTGTGTGTGCGCGCGCGTGTGTGTGTATGTGTGTGTATGTGTGTGTGTGTGTGTGTCAAATGTCTCTATGTCATGTGGTATTTCATCTTTTCTGCCCAACTTGAACTCAGCTGATACGACTGATTAAATTCCTTTGCTGCTCAGTAACAGGATCTGCTACTATGACAACAGTATAGTTTGGGTCGCAGTGAGGAGGAAGATGCAGTGGCTGTGAACAGTGAGTGAGGGATCATGTTGATGCTGCTGCAGGTGATGAAATGGAGGAGAAGCAGCAGCTGGAGGAGCAGATGAGAGCGGTGATGGACAAGTACAAGTATAAGCGACGACAGATCAGGGAGCTGCAGGAAGACTTGCACGTGAGTAACCCAGCATGGACTTTCACCGTTGGACTCATTTGATGTTGAGCTGTCTTCTTTGACATGCCGGCAAAGACCAGACTCACAGGGGAGGGGAGGGGAGGAGGGCATTGGAGGCTGGGGGTGTGTGGGCGGGGGGCTGGGGGGGTGTGGGCGGGGGGCTGGAGGGAGAGGATCCGTAAACAGTAGAAGACGATCAAGGTTGGTGTGTTGAATGTGATCACTTGTTGATCTGAGAGAGGTTGCGTGGCGTGTTCTGCTTTGGAACTGAGTGCTGTGAGCTGATGGGTGAGCAGAGGTGTGAATCGTGGTGTGAGCTGATGGGTGAGCAGAGATGTGAACTGATGGGTGAGCAGAGATGTGAACTGATGGGTGAGCAGAGATGTGAACTGATGGGTGAGCAGAGATGTGAATCATGGTGTGAGCTGATGGGTGAGCAGAGATGTGAATCGTGGTGTGAACTGATGGGTGAGCAGAGATGTGAATTGTGGTGTGAACTGATGGGTGAGCAGAGATGTGAACTGATGGGTGAGCAGAGATGTGAATCATGGTGTGAGCTGATGGGTGAGCAGAGATGTGAATCGTGGTGTGAACTGATGGGTGAGCAGAGATGTGAATTGTGGTGTGAACTGATGGGTGAGCAGAGATGTGAATTGATGGGTGAGCAGAGATGTGAATCATGGTGTGAGCTGATGGGTGAGCAGAGATGTGAATCATGGTGTGAGCTGATGGGTGAGCAGAGATGTGAATCATGGTGTGAGCTGATGGGTGAGCAGAGATGTGAATCATGGTGTGAGCTGATGGGTGAGCAGAGATGTGAATCATGGTGTGAGCTGATGGGTGAGCAGAGGTGTGAATCAGGTGTGAGCTGATGGGTGAGCAGAGGTGTGAATTGTGGCATGACTGATGGGTGAGCAGAGATGTGAATTTCTGATGGGTGAGCAGAGATGTGAATCATGGTGTGAGCTGATGGGTGAGCAGAGATGTGAATCATGGTGTGAACTGATGGGTGAGCAGAGATGTGAATCATGGTGTGAACTGATGGGTGAGCAGAGATGTGAATCATGGTGTGAACTGATGGGTGAGCAGAGATGTGAATCGAGGTGTGAGCTGAGGGATGAGCAGAGATTTGAATCATGGTGTGAACTGATGGGTGAGCAGAGATGTGAATCGAGGTGTGAGCTGATGGGTGAGCAGAGATTTGAATCAAGGTGTGAGCTGAGGGGTTTAGGGGTTATCAGAGGTGTGAGTCAAGGGATTAGCTGAGATGTGAGCTGAGGGGTTTTCAGAGGTGTGAGCTGAGTTAGCAGTGATGTGAGCTGAGAGTTAGCAGAGATGTGAGCTGAGTTAGCAGTGATGTGAGCTGAGAGTTAGCAGAGATGTGAGCTGAGTTAGCAGAGATGTGAGCTGAGTTAGCAGAGATGTGAGCTGAGTTAGCAGAGACGTGAGCTGAGTTAGCAGAGACGTGAGCTGAGTTAGCAGAGACGTGAGCTGAGTTAGCAGAGATGTGAGCTGAGTTAGCAGAGACATGAGCTGAGTTAGCAGAGACGTAAGCTGAGTTAGCAGAGATGTGAGCTGAGTTAGCAGAGATGTGAGCTGAGGGTAAGCAGAGATGTGAGCCGAGGGGTTTCCAGAGATGCAAGACAACGTGTGAGCTGAACTGTGAGCCCAAAATGCATTGTGTTGAGGGTTGTGTTTGTGTGGATGTCTACTGTTCAGTTGGAGCCTGTTCCTTGTTTTATTGTATCTGCTTGTTGCAGATGCAAATTCAGTTCCTTTGTATTTGCCTGGTTATTTGAAAAGGTATTTGGTTGGCTGCAAGTCACCTGCCATTTCAGAGGGTTTTGTTTCTGTTTTCAGACAATGAGCACAACACTGGACAACCTGACTCGTGACGAAGACGCCTACGTCGGCATGATTGAGGAAAAGAAGGTCAGTCAAAGCAAAAGAGCATTTTTGCCAGTTTGTGTGTCAGTGTGTATGTGTGTTGCGGGATATCTTTTGATCTTCTCTCAGTGCTACAGCGTGAGTGTAATCATCAGTGATGCTGCATTATAGCGTAATATTCAAGGATATGGTGTACCAAAAACATTGCATTGCATTGCAATACTCAGTGATGTTGCAGTTTGATGTGATATTCGAGAATGTTGCAGCATATTGTGGTGTTCAGTGATGTGACATGTCTGGTGTGATATTTAAGGATGCTGCAGTATCAGTGTGACGTTCAGTTGATGTTCAAAGTAACTGTAATATTGTGTGATATTCAGTGGTCTTGCAGTATGGTGTGATCTTCAGCAATGGTGTGGTATGGTGTGATATTCAAGAATGTTTGCAATATGGTGTTATTGTCAGTGATGCTGCAGCTTGGTGTGATAATCAGTGAAATTGTGACATGTCGTGATATTTAGCGCTGAGGGAATATTGTGTAATATTCGATGATGTTGCAGTAAGGGCAACATTCAGTGATGTTGTTTTGTGGTGTGCTGTGTAATGGTGTTGCATTCAGTGACCTAAGAAATATTGCATAATATTCAAAGATATTGCAATAAGGTGTGCTATTCAGTGATGTTGCATTGTGGTGTGCATGTGATATTCAGTGATGTTGCATTGTGTGATATTTAATGGTGTTGAATTGTGGTGTGCTGTTTCATGATGTTGAATTGTGGTGTGATATTTAATGATGTTGCATTGTGGTGTGATATTTAATGATGTTGCATTATGGTGTGATATTCAGTGATGTTGCATTGTGGTGTGATATTTAGTGATGTTTCATTGGGGTGTGATATTCAGTGATGTTTCATTGTGGTGTGATACTTCATGATGTTTCATTGTGGTGTGATACTTCATGATGTTTCATTGCAGTGTGATATTCAGTGATGTTTCATTGTGGTGTGATATTAGTGATGTTTCATTGGGGTGTGATTAGTGATGTTTCATTGTGGTGTGATACTTCATGATGTTTCATTGTGGTGTGATACTTCATGATGTTTCATTGTGGTGTGATACTTCATGATGTTTCATTGTGGTGTGATCTTCATGATGTTTCATTGGTGTGATATTCAGTGATGTTTCATTGTGGTGTGATATTCAGTGATGTTTCATTGTGGTGTGATATTCAGTGATGTTTCATTGTGGTGTGATACTTCATGATGTTTCATTGTGGTGTGATACTTCATGATGTTTCATTCTGTGCAGAATAAAATACTGCAGTTGAACAAGGAACTTGAGGACCAGAGAACCAAAATGGAGCGTGTCGCCAAACAGGTCTGACCTAATTCTACAATCTGTTTTCAGTCATGGTCACTTGGCTCATACCTGTCAACCCATACAGTTTACCAGTATAAAATACAGTTTTTTTTCTCCACATTATTTTGGGGGGGATATGGCCATGTTGGAAAATGGATACTGGAAAACATAATTTTCATGAGATTTTGGTGTTGTTTTAAACTGAGCAAAAAGATTTTAAAAAACTGTCAACAAGCAGCCGACACACACCATCGCCAAATGCACACTGACTGGCCTAGCGCAAAGGCTTAGAAGTCTCATTGGAGGTGAGATTTGAAGTCGTGCATGTGTATTTAGCACAACATTGCTTCTTCCTTCCACTGCCACACATGCCGGTTGGAATTCAAAATGGCGCTGCCACCAGCAAAAAAACAAAAGACCCTGGCCTGCATAAGGGAAATACAGGTTCACAAACTCCGGACTAGGCCTGCGTAAGGGAAATACAGGTTCACAAACTCTGGACTAAGGTTTACTCCCCAAAGGGGTTGACAGCTGTGCTTGGCTGCATCATGTACAATCAGTTGTTATGGGAAACAACAGGCCTTGATGTTACCTCAAGCCTCTGATGGCATAAGGTAGGTTTCAAACCTAGCCAACCCAGCCAGTGAAAATCGCAGGCCTACTACCAGTACGTAATGCACTTGATCTGATAAACCGAGACTATACTTTAAATGCAGTAAAAACAGTGTGTATTTTTCTTCACGTCATTGGCGTCATTATCTCACAAACGGTGATGCGGCAGCTTTTGTTTCTGGGTCCTAGCTCGGACAGGGTAGTTAATAACAGTGCTACCAATGTTGCTGTTTCTTTGTTGCTGATGTCTGCCATTCGGAGGTGACATTTACCCACAGTTGCTGTTCCACCAATCAGCGCGCAAACGTACACACATAGCACGTAGCCTGCTGCGTGATATCTGTTTGGTGACGCTAAATCATGTAGTCACATGACCAAGTGATTTACAGTGGATCACAGACTTAATGAATATATGTAAGGAGTGTTCTGTGGTCATGCTCTCTGGTGAGGGAGTGACGAAGAAGTATGTTGCAGCCCAACTAGGGTGATTGAGGGAGCAGTGTATGTGTGTGTGTGTGTGGGGGGGGGGGGGTGCATGCGTGTGTGTGTGTGGGGGGGGGGGTGCATGCATGTGTGTGTGTGTGTGTGTGGGGGGGGGGGTGCGTGCGTGGGGGTGTGGTGGGGGGGTGCGTGTGTGTGTGTGGGCATGTGTGTGTGTGGGGGGGGGTGCGTGTGTGTGTGTGTGTGGGGGGGGGGGGTGCGTGTGTGTGTGTGCATGCATGTGTGGGGGGGGGTGGGTGTGTGTGTTTGGTGTGTGTGGGGGTGTGGTGTGTGTGGGGGTGGGGCATGCGTGTGTGGTGGGGGGGGGGGGTGCATGCGTGTGTGTGGGGGGGGGGGGTGCATGTATGTGTGGGGGGGGTGGGGGGGTGCGTGTGTGTGTGTGTGTGTGTGTGTCTGTAGTTGGATGCTAGTGAGCGTATCTAGTTGTTTTTACTGGAGAATTTAGAGTTTGTATGATGCCCATTCTTTGTTGGATTTCTTGACTTATGCATATTCATTTAAATGAATGTACCATGCAGTTAATCGCCCTGATATAACCGTACCGGTTGACTGGGCGTAAAACACCAGCTTACTTACTTACCCACCATGCAGTTAAGAAATGAAGTTTCTGTGTGTGTGATATAGACAAATATACTTCTTATGTTTTGTCCTGTGTTCTGTCTCAGTTTTGATGTGTCAGTCATGTCACACACCTTCTCCCAAGCAGCCCTTTAGTTTTCTGGGCCAGCTAGCTATAAATAGCGCCAGGCACGCCAGGCAGCTATTTAACTCTGTGCCAGCAGGAGTCTGACTCTGTTGCCTGTGGCAGTGCTTGGCTAACAGTACACAGTGGGGGATGGGGTTACAGGGTCATTTGTGTGTGTTTCAATCTTCATTGCAAAGAAGTTACTAAGATATCTTTGTAGAAACTGCAGATGTCAAACATAGCACTTTGGACACGTTAGTGTAATTTGTTTGGAAGGAAAAAACTATTAGTGGAGTCAAAAGGGTCATGCATGGTTGAATCTTTACTTACTATTACAATGATGTTTGTTTACCAATAAGTACCAAACAGAGGTTTTTGCAGTCAAACTAAGAACAGCACCGTAAAGTACAGCTACTACTAGACAGACGTGCAAAGTGGTTTCAGAAAGTAAATTGATTGACCTTAACCAGGGTGGTCTGGTAGTCCACACCCTTCACCACTGATGAGCACAACTCAGCTACTCTACAGCACACCCACTGTGTACTGCTATATTCCTTACATTTTACTTCTATAAAGTTTTGTCAACAAAACAACTGAAACAGAATTCAAAACATCGCATGAGTACTGTCAAAACCACTGGTATCCAAGCACAGGTATCCATTCCACAACAAGGCGTTGTGTGTCTGCCTGTGGGCAAGACCAAGTGGTAGGGATACTGACACCGGGGTCTCATTTACAGCCCCTCCTGACCTGTCAGACAATTACTCCCTTGTTTGTCAGCACGCAATGTGCAAGGTCAGAGCCTGGTGAATGCAGGGACCACTGCACACCATCTGGGAAAACCTCTGGTCGTGATTTATGAGGTCCGATAATTCCCTCAAGTGAAAAGGAAGGGAGGAAATGATTCTGGCACCATCAGTGTTTACAACCTAACAAAACATAACTTACTGCTGTCACACTTGACCAAGAGGTGCCAGGGGGCAGTCTGGCATGAGAGTAAACAGGAGATAACATCCCAGAGATGCTGAGGTGTGAAGAGTGGTCCGAAATCTTTGTCAAAGTAAGGGGAGGGGGGGTTGAATCTTGAAGCTGCAGCCCCCATTTTGAAACGGTCTTGTAGCCAGGCAACGGGCCCCTGGAAAGCCCGCCCTGGCCTGAAACTGACCCCAGCAGGGCTGATGAGGTCAGATCTGGCAGGCGGCAGGGAGCAACTAAAGAGTACAGCCTGACTGTTGCATTGAGGTGTGGCGGTCACCTCTTGACTGTAGCAACATCAGATATACTATAGTACGCCATTAGTTGAGTGCTGAATTCTTCTGGTGCTATCTTCTATTGCAATATAACATGGTACGGATATTTCTATTTCTTGTAATGCATAAAAAAGTTGTGGTTTTTTGTTTGTTTGTTTTTTTTTTGTTTTGTTTTTCGTTTCTGGTTGTAATTGTAGGAAGATGCAACCCAAAAAATTGACATGGCTCAGTTAAGACTCCTGTGAAGAAACACGTTTTAAATTTGTCCGTGAGCATTATGCTTAAGTTTTTTTAATGTATTGTTCTTCAGATTGCCAGGTATTCCCGTGAGTTGCGCTCTGCCAAGAAGACAAAGGAAGAAACTCCTGAAGAGGTAAACAAGAGAGAGAGGGGAGAGAAAGAGAGGGGTCAAACAGCAAAAATAAGTGCGTGTGCGTGTGTGCATGCGTGCGTGTGTATGTGTGTACATGCACACAAGCATGTGTTTTGTGTGTGTGTGTGTGTGTGTGTGTGTGTGTGTGTGTGTGTGCACGCATGTGTGTTTGTGTATGTTTTACACAATTAGTGCTCATTAAATACAATTTCAGAATTTTGAAATCGCTGCTGATGTTTCAGTCAGAACCAGTTGTTGACCTAAAATAGAGCGGCCTGTTTTTGACTTCTTCAGATGAAGGTATCCAACAGATGGACGTATGAAACACGGGGGCAAAACACTTCAAAAAGTCAGTCTTGATTGTCAGCCCCTTTTTGCCTCTTTCTCAGTTTGCGTCTCTAACCCTTCCACTGATTTGTGTGCAGCATGACTTTGACCTCCGTGAAATGCGCGAGTTCAACAAGACCATCATGAAGCAGATTGGCGAGGCTGTGAACCAGCACCCAGAATTGTCGGAGGCTGTCAACATGTACTTTGCTCAGGTGCGCACCTTTTCTCTGCGTGCCTTTGTGCACTGGGAGAGGCAGGGAAAGGGAGATCACCTTAGTGGAATATATATAGTAAGGGGGACAAGTGTGAGCATTTCAGCACGAGAGCAGAGGTGGTTCTCTCATCAGGGTGGTCTTTCATCAGGGTGGTTTCTCATCAGGGTGGTCTCTCGTCAGGGTGGTTGCTCATTGGGATGGTCTTGTCAGGGTGGTCTGTCATCATGGTGGTCTCTATTCAGGGTGGTCTTTTATCGGGGTAGTTTTTAAACAGGGTGGTTTCTCATCAGGGTGGTCTCTCATCAGGGTGGTCTTTTATCAGGATAGTCTTTAAACAGGGTGGTATCTCATCAAGGTGGTCTCTCATCAGGTTGGTCTTTCATCAGGGTGGTTTTTAAACAGGGTGGTATCTCATCAAGGTGGTCTCTCATCAGGTTGGTCTTTCATCAGGGTGGTTTTTAAACAGGGTGGTTTCTCATCAGGGTAGTTTCTCACAAGGTGCTCTTTGTCTTTTGTCAGGAAGATTGTTCATCAAGGTTA
Organism: Alviniconcha marisindica; assembly: GCA_018857735.1. NCBI lineage: Eukaryota > Metazoa > Mollusca > Gastropoda > Provannidae > Alviniconcha > Alviniconcha marisindica. Next base: position 914,946 of record JABMCL010000376.1, on the reverse strand, counting down.
TGTCTGGTCAGGATGGTCTTTCATCAGGGTGGTCTCTCATCAGGGTGGTCTCTCATCAGGGCTGTCTCTCATCAGGGTGGTCCCTCATGAGGGTGATCATTCATCAGGGTGGTCTCTCATCAGGGTGGTCTCTCATCAGGGTGGTCTCTCATCAGAGTGGTCTTTCATCAGGATGGTCTCTCATCAAGGCAGTCCCTCATCAGGGCAGTCCCTCATGAGGGTGATCATTCATCAGGGTGGTCTCTTATCAGGGTGGTCTCTCATCAGGGTGATCTCTCATCAGGGTGGTCTTTCATCAGTTGTCTCTCACCAGGGTAGTCTCTCTGTCATACAGGTGGCCTCTCATCAGGGTAGTCTTTCATCAGGGTGGCCTCTCATCAGGGTGGCCTCTCATCAGGGTGGCCTCTCATCAGGGTAGTCTTTCATCAGGGTGGCCTCACATCAGGGTGGCCTCTCATCAGGGTGGCCTCTCATCAGGGTGGTCTCTCATCAGGGTGGCCTCTCATCAGGGTGGTCTCTCATTAGGGTGGCCTCTCATCAGGGTGGCCTCTCATTAGGGTGGCCTCTCATCAGGGTGGCCTCTCATCAGGGTGGCCTCTCATTAGGGTGGTCTCTCATTAGGGTGGCCTCTCATCAGGGTGGTCTCTCATCAGGGTGGTCTCTCATCCAGGTGGTCTTGGCTCACGGGATGCACTGTATCTCTTTTCCCCACAGGCCAACCTGCCACCAGTGGTGCCGTCCGGCGCGCCAGGCAGCTCTCGCAGCAGCCTGTCCTCCGTGCGCAGCAGCCCCGCCTCCAGCGTCCGCAGCTCCAGGTCCGGCCGCGCCATGGCCTCTCCAGTGCAGATCGGAGAGAGTGAGTGCGCGTTTCTCCACTTGCCCCAGCTACAGGCCAAGTGGCCTGATGTTTGGCCACTGGCAGGGTTGTTCAGCACTGAGTTTGTGTTTGGGCCTGCTGTAAAGGGGAACAGGATTCATCTTGGGTCCTGCTTTAAATATGAGTGTGTGTGTGTGTGTGTGTGTGTGTGTGTGTGTGTGTGTGTGTGTGTGTGTGTGTGCAGATGTGTGTGTGTGTGTGTGTGTGTGTGTACAGATGTGAGTGTGTGTGTGTGTGTGTGTGTGTGTGTGTGTGTGTGTGTGTGAAACCTTGAAAACATGTACATTTAAGGAAAGTGTAAGTGCTTAGGGCCTGTGCATGTTAGATGCTCTAAGTATCCATGATTATTATTATTATTTACAGTGTGTTTTCTTTTTCCTTTTTTTAAATATTTTATATATATATATATATTTATTTTTATTAGAAAGGGATTTAGATGTTTGATGTACACAGTGTGAGTCGCATTGTGTTTTCTGCTTTTTTGACTGTACACGTCATTTTTCTCCCTCTCTCTCTCTCCAGTCCCCGCCTCTGCTTCCTCATCGAGCAGTGTTCGCAGCGCCCGCAGCAGCCAAGGGAGCTTATCTGGACGACGGTAGTGCTCTGCCCTTGACAATGGCCATGGTGCTTGGCATTGAAGTCTCACTGCCTCTCTTCCAGCTGCATGACGTCAGGTCGCACAGAGACAGCCGTGTGGAACCTAAACAGGAAACCCAAGCACAGTCATTGTCGCTTAAAAGGGCCATTTTAAAAAGTAAAAACTTACATTTTGTCCCATCAATTTTGTCGATGCGTGCATTCAGAGTGAGAGTCTGTTTTGTACAGACAGTAGCTGTAGGTGGGTTGTTGTTGTTGTTGTTGTTGGGGGGGTTCTTGTCGCTATTTTTTTTTTTTTGTGGGGGGGGGGGGGGGGGGGGTTAGCCCTTAATAAAAGATATGGGGATTTTGGGGGTGTTTGTTGTTGTGTTTGGTTTGGTTTTTAGTTGTTCCTTAAAGAAAGATCAGGGGAAATAGGTTAGCGAATCTATGAAACTGAACTGAAAATTTTGATAAATTTGTTTTTTTGAGACAGAAAACCGAAAGAGACAGTGTAAACAATACTTTGATGTAAAAGGACTTGACCTGTAATTGCAACACAGTATGAGGTACAAATAATGGTGGTTGATCATTTATTTTTATTTTTATAATGATTGCAACACATTTTGAGGTAAATATAATGGGGGTTAGTGCAGTGATGCACTGTGTATGGTTATGTATCATGTATACTAATTAAGAACCAGCTTCACTGTACATAACGTGTTGATATACGATCGCAGGTCCCTGCTGATGGTGTAATATATTAAACAATGATTTTGAAAGATCATTAATTTTGAGTTCTTACTTTTGATCTGTCCAGTTTCTCATAAAGTGAGGATGTGCCACTGGTGGAGTTTATATACCTTGTGTTTACTCGCATGCCAGGTGGGAGTTACCAGAGGTGACTCAGGTCTTTGTTGTGTTTGTGTGACATCTCTCAAGTGGTATTTAACTGACTCATTTGTTGTTTCTTAACTTTCTGCAGTTAAAGCCACCATCACATTTTGTTTTCATGTGCTGATTTGCTTGATTTTTTAATTATATATTTAAAAAAAAAATCATTCCTGTAGTTGAAATTGATCTGTGAAACTGTTTAGGTCTTTCTTTTAGAGTGGGTGATTGCTCGAGAACATCAATTCTGTATCCATTTAAAAAAATAGAGTTTTTGATCCCATTAATGGTAAATCAATCATCTTTTTTGTAGTAATGTTATCGTTGTGGTGTGGTTTCGAGGTTGTCTTTTTTTCTCTTTTTTTAATCTTTTTTTAACATACTCTTGTCTCTTCTTCTGGTCTTCTTCCTCCTCTTCTTTGTTCTTCTTTCTGCAGGCTATTACTTTTGTCTTTGTGTTCTTTCTGTTGAAGTAAAAAGAATTAAACTCTGATCTGTACATGTAGTTTGTTATTGAGATGAACACAAATATCTAGACACCCTGTGTTGTCACTTATACTTTCTGACATTCAAAATAAAGTGTCTATTATGTCAAAAAAAGTGTTACTTTGTGTGCATATCACAGTGTGTGTGTGTCTGTGTGTGTGAGAGAGAGAGACACACACAGACAGACAGACAGAGACACAGAGAGAGAGATGCACTGCCTGCAAGATTTAATTTATATTTACCTGTTATGATAAATTATAACAATAGACATAATTTATAAAGTGTTTCAAGGCAAATTCATCCTCCTAGTGCTGTACATACAAAAACAGCAACAAAAACAATAACAAACACATAGTCCAGGAGATGTGTGAGAGTCGAGGTGGCCGTCCTGAGCTGTCCGTCCTAACGAGCCTTCTGGTTTCCGTGGACGTAAAGAATTATTGAACCAAACTTCGGCATTGGTCACAACTTGTCCCTAATATGTCAGCTGACATCTGAGGACATTAAGCATCACTTCATCATCAATAATAAACTTGAAAAGCATCACCCACACACAGACCTGCACTCATACGTGCACAAATTTTTTATATAACTGCACATAATATATTACCGTGTATATATCAGACCCAACGTCATAGTAAAAAATTATATAACTGCACATAATATATTACCGTGTATATATCAGACCCAACGTCATGTAAACAATTATATAACTGCACATAATATATTACCGTGTATATATCAGACCCAACGTCATGTAACATTATATAACTGCACATATATATACGTAATATCAGACCAACTCATAGTAAACAATTATATAACTGCACATAATATATTACCGTGTATATATCAGACCCACGTCATAGTAAACAATTATATAACTGCACATAATATATTACCGTGTATATATCAGACCCAACGTCATAGTAAACATTATATAACTGCCATAATATATTACCGTGTATATTCAGACCTCAACGTCATAGTAAACAATTATATAACTGAATAATATATTACCGTGTATATATCAGACCCAACGTCATAGTAAACAATTATATAACTGCACATAATATATTACCGTGTATATATCAGACCCAACGTCATAGTTCAGGACCTATGTGAGAGTCGAGGTGGCCGTCCTAACAAGCCTTCTGGCTTCCGTGGACGTAAAGATTTATTCAACCACGCTTCGGCATTGATCACAGCTTGTCCCTAATAATTATGTCAGCCGACGTCTGAGGACATTAAGCATCACTTCATCATCACCATCATAGTCGACCCAACGTCGACACGCTGAGGCATATTCATCCAACACCGCGCGCAGAGCTGAGTCTAGCTGATCAGCAGAACAGTCGGACGGTAAGTAAACATGGTGCTTAACGTCCACAGAAACCGTACGGCTTATTAGGGACGGGGAGAATGGGGGGAAGGGAGTATGGAGGTGGGGGGAGAGGGAGATTATATACCTATCGCTACACTGTCACCACCAGAATGACTTCTGCATTAAGATGGGCAGCGATGAGAGCCATTTAATGTTTCAGTAGGAAAGTGATAGACAAAGTCACAAGACAGTGTCCACAAACCACAACCTTTTTGAAGAGAAAGGAGAGCCGAAGCGGTATCGAACCGAGGTCCTTCCGCTTACCAGCCTAACGCCTTACCGCTGGGCCAAACCGGCTCACGAGTCGGACGGGGGCAGCACTGCCTGAAGATCTTCACAGAAGGCAGAGTTGTCCAAAACGTTACTCGACTGTTTTGTTTATTCACAACAGTATCGGTGAGTAAGCTATCCACAGTTGTTGTTGTTTTTGTTGTTGTTGTTGTTGTTGCTTTGTTCAGTTTTGGAAGCGATGTCGGTTATATCTGAGCCGGGCGTGGAGCAGTGTAAGCTATTCACAACAACTGAGGGCGGAGGTGTAGGCGCCGGATCGGTCACAGCGGTTCAGTGCAAAACGTTTCAGTGCGGGGTGGCTTCTTTATTTTTTTTTATTTTTTTTTTAACCAGCTTTATCTACCCATGTCAAGTTGATCTTCACATGCGTATTAACGGATTTGTTCAGTTTACCCGCTATTGTGCACTAAGTGTGCCTCTCATTTGCAGGGTGCCTTTTTGGCTGACACCGCAGTTAGAACTGACATAGCTTGATTGTACGTGGTAAAATATCGTCCTGAGGTGGCGTTTAAGTCCAAGAACTAACTGTGGTAAGCTAACAACCCCGGCTTTGAGGGTACGGCGGTTTATTTTTTTATATGAATTATAAGGGCACTTGCTATCAGCTTCTTCCTTGTCTCTCGATTTATTAGTGCTTCTTTTTTTCTCTCTTTGTTTCCAACTTGTTATGGTTTACCTTGCCATCATTACTACTAACTTTCACTTCATACCGTTGTACGAGCGATTTTTGTATGATCTAGACTTCACTTGTCACCCATTTTCTGTCTGTCTTGCTCGCTTGCCACAGTTGAGTGCCGTATAATCTTCCACCCGTGATTCCTTTTTTATTTGACCTTTCTCAAAAGTGTACTGAGTGCAGACAGGGCTTGGCCCTGATAATAGTAATAATGTACATTTATGATGCGCTCATCAACGCCCTGAGCGCTCACATGATACATATTAACCTAAATATGATATTCTATATACATGTAGAGCATAAAGTATTATATATATAAAAAATATAAAAAATAAACACGCACTGCACACACACACACACACACACACACACACACACACACACACACACACACACACACACACACACACACACACACACTGATCTGTGATGACAGACTTTGTTTTGTTTTTACGCCCAGTTAACCGGCACGGCGGTTATATGCCTGGTGGCCGGCTGGGCCGTGGAGTGCGAGCCTTTTCGGTATTAACATACATGTTTAGGTGTTCGTTCGTGTCAGATTATCTACTTAATTGTTGTCTCCACAGATCGTACAGCCTCGCAAAGACTGCTTTAGCTCTACCGTCTTTGTTACTCACCTAGGCTACCGGCTGATACACCCAAATCCCAACTAGGCTTCGTGGAATTTCCAGCCAGCCGGTCGATCGGAACTTCCGGGAAACCTAAGTGACACGATAACTTGCAAGTGACAAGTGTAATGCATATAAGGACGGGGCTCGGCCGTAAGCCGGCCTGCAAACAAAAATGCAACTTAAAGATAAAACACTCAAACTTGCGGTTACCTCTTTGGGTTTGTTAGTTGTCCCAGTATTCCTACACTGACGTCGTCTCTCTCTCTCTCTCTCTCTCTCTCTCTCTCTCTCTCTCTCTCTCTCTCTCTCTCTCTCTCTCTCTCTCTCTCTCTCTCTCTCTCTCTCTCTCTCTCTCTCTCTCTCTCTCCAACCATCTTCAGTATTTGTTTTTTCCACGAAGGAAGGCTGTGCAGAGGTGATCTCTGATTAATGCGACATAGTGTATATAAAAGATATCAAATCACATAATTATAGCACCAGAGAGCACACACACACACACACACACACACACACACACACACACACACACACACACACCACACACCACACACACACACACACACACACCACACACACACACACACACACACACACACACACACACACACCAACCACACACACACACACACACACACACACACACCACACACACACACACACACACACACACACACACACACACACACACACACACACACACACACACACACACACACACATGCAGGTACACGCTGACATGAAAACAGATCGTTGTTGTTGTGGTAAGCTTGAAGTTCAGGTCTTGGGCGTTAACATGAAATTAGCCTTTTTGTTGTGTTTTGCTCCCTTTCCGCAATAAATCTCTATACTAGTGCAGTAGGCTCTCTGGTGATAGATGTACTACTGGCCACTAAGTAGATCCCACACCTACTGCAATCATGAGCGTACAGCAACTTTATTTCTGCACCATGTATCCTCACACATCCTCACACAGTCACCCTACAATGCACCGGCGGTAGGTGAAGTTACCTACGGGACTAGTCAACGTGATACCGTCTCCAAGTTTTTCATTCGTGCAACTGGAGTTTTGATTTAGACCCAACTGAATCCACATTCAACAGGTTGGTTTGTCTATCTTTTACCTTCCTAGTTTTTGGACTAATGTTTGATTGTTGTTTGATTGTTGTAGTTTTTTTTTGTTTTGTTTGATCTTGCCGTAAGATCTGGCGTCGCTGATGTTTCATTATTTTTCACGTTCGCTTAAATGATTAAGTACAGGGGCCAGCTTCGTGGTAGCCACGAGTTGTTTCAAATATATGGGTTATAACACTTTTTTTCATTTCACGATTGATGTGTTTGAATCTTAAACTGTGTTTCGTTACAGATGTTCTGACTGAGAGGTCAGGTTCGTTATCCGAGCCTGGCTCCATTTTTCCCATTCTGATCTAAACCTCCTAATGGAGTTCCTTTATTTTATTGATTAGATAAAGCCTGTTCCGCGTATCCGCGATTAACAGGTTCGACTTTTCTATTTAATATTATGTGAAAAGGCCAGCTCCGCGATAGTCCGCGATTAGCTTTTTGACTTTTCCATAAATAATTCTCATGTGTATTCCATCTTCCACTATCCACAGACTTGGAAGACACCTTAAAGATTTCTTCTATAAATTCAGTGTAAGACTCTACTGAGAAATTATAAAGTGAGGCGATGTTTTTGATGATACACCGGTTGTGAACTGTCTTTTCACAGGTTTGTAGCTCAGACTTTCGTAACCCGCACGCACGACTGATTTTGTGTTGACTTGATTGTTGTTTATGTTAAATTCTCAGGGAATGAGACAACCAGATAAAGTTTACCTAGCTATATTGGCTTTTCGAACCTTTGTGCCTTCTAATCCCTTCTTTTGTCTGCTTATGACATGCTTGTGACTTACGTTTTTGATTCAATAATATTTGGAACTTTCATTCTCCACTTGAATTCGAGTTGAAAGAGAGGTGGGAAGTGTGTGTGTGTGTGTGTGTGTGTGTGTGTGTGTGGGGTGTGTGTGTGTGTGGGGTGTGTTGTGTGTGTGTGTGTGTGTGTGTGTGTGGTGTGTGTGTGCTGGATCACTTCCTGATACTGATAGTCATGAGATGCTACGTGCAAGTAATTAACGCAGTCATGAAATGTCACGTGCAAGTAATTCAGTAACGCAGACATGTTTATAACCTAACCTGCTAGCGTTCTCAGTTGCAGTGGCCACAGAATCGCTCGACGACATTTGATCCCTTCACGCACTAGAGATGTTACAATAATACTGAGGCAGCAGTAAATTCTTAGATTTTATTTTGGTACATTCGTCTTTAACATCGTAATGAAGAAGACATCGTTTCAGTTTCCCAGTTGCGAGTGAAACGGAAGGTCGAATTTCCGACTTCTACCTCGATTTAAAATAAAAGCAATCTTGCTGTTTCAAGTAAATGTTTTAACTGAAACTAATATGCCCGAAAAATATTATGTTAGTCCATGACGGTCATTTTTGTGCCAGTTTAAAAAAAAAATCATCATCCCTCCAAACAGACCAAAATTTGTTTAAATCTCACTTCTACAAGTTCTTGAATTTCTGATTACAATCTACGAGCTACAACTTTGTTAACTGTTTGTTTATGAGTATATTTTGAACTGTGAATCAGACTTCTACTTCTGTCCTTTTTCATTAATTATTTATTTGTATTTGATTCTGGTATGTTCAGCATGGTTGGCTTGATGATAGTGTCAAGTTACTACTTATGAGCTGATTCACCTTTATTACACTGTGTACTTGTGTATGTGCCAGTGTGGCTGTGTGCACTTTCATGTATGTTTGTTAGCTGTGTATGTGGGGGGCGGGGGGGGGAGTGAGGTGAGACATTGTTATGTATTCATATTAAGTACATATTTTTTCTTTTCTTTTTTTCTTTAGAAAATTAGATGTGTCAAAGAGGAAATAAATTCTGATATATATATATATATCTATAGCTGTGAACAAGAGTGAGACAGAGAAAACGTCATACGGTATTCATATTAAGTGCAGTTTTTAAAATGTTTTTTTTTGTAGTTGTGTTAAAGAAAAATTAAATTATTTTTCACACACACACACACACACACACACACACACACACACACACACACACACACACACACACACACACACCACACACACACACACACACACAACACACACACACACACACACACACACACACCACACACACACACACACACACACACATGATAGGTGCGAGAGTTGCTAACTTTGGTGTTGTTCCCGGCACCCAGCTAAATTCCCCAGGATGAGAAAACTGTGTCAATGTGGAATCATGTCAACCCATAATATAGCTGCATGTCAGTGCCTGTTGTATGGAGACGCGCGGGCGCGCGCGCGCGCACACACACACACACACACACACACACACACACACACACACACACACACACACACACACACACACACACACACACACACACACACACACCACACAGTGAAATAAACAAACAAACAAAAAAACACTAGTTGCCAACGCGGCGAATTCAAACTAACTTCGCCTTTGTATCTTCATTTTAGACGATAGAGGCACTAAGTGGCAGAGACACTACAATACACACACATAAAACATACACACCACACACACACACACACACACACACACACACACACACACACACACACCACACACACACACTGAGTGGGGGGGGGGGGGGATTCACCAAAGGCGTAGAAATGGCAAACGTTAACATCTGAAAAGTGAAATTTATAGGTCTTCATATTTGATCACGTATTGATCATGAATGAACACACACACATACACACTGACCGGTAAAGCCGAAACACACGCATGAGACCAAAGTTAAGCGAACAACTCTAAAGTGTGGTTCCTGCTTTGGCTTAGTTAACTTTAGTCCAGCTCTGGAACCGTGGTCACTGGGTTTGTATATATACAGCCGGCAATGTGGTTGGTGTCGCGGCCCCCCCGGCCCTCGGCCGTCCGGCCTACGGCGCCGCTGCTTGTTTCTGCTTGTTTCTGCTCTGGGTAATCTTTATTACTAACAAATGTCAATCATCTTAGGGGTGGGCTAGTTTAGGCTTTAACAGAGGAAATGAAGAGGCGTTAAGACGACATGCCATGGAGACGACCCGGCTATGACGCCCCCTTCGTCGACACAATCACGCACACTGTTCTAGAAATGATATATAGTTTATATATATGCACGTGCAAACTCATTCAACAATGAAGTTTCCCCTCCTGTCGAATACACACACACACACACACACACACACACACACACACACACACACACACACACACACACACACACACACACACACACACACACACACACACACACACACACACACACACACACACACACACACACACACACACACACACACCACACACACACACACACACACACACACACACACACACACACACACACACACACACACATGAGCATGAACACATGAACTGAAACTCCGTCCCTTCAAGTATTGTCCGGTCATTACTTGTTGTTGTCTCATCATTTCGTTGAACATTTTACCTTTATTTTTACTTACTTATAACATTTTACCTTTACTTTTACTTACTTATAACTAAAAATAAAAAAATAAAAATAGTGGCCACGAAACTGTGACTGACTGTGCGGCTCAAAATCTACGTAATGTGACGCGCACAAACCAGCTCTCAACTGAATACGAAAAAGGCCGGATTATGCCGATTCGGTTCACTGACGGGACCGGCGGGTTAGTTCTTGGAATTGAAGGCAGGCACACCGGCCGCCGCTATAAATGATACGCCTTGTTTTATTTGAGTTGTTTGTAACAAACTTACTACTGTTTGAGCACCAACATAAACTGCTCGTTCAGTAGCTGACAGTTTTCTGGACCCTATGGCCTAACTAAACACGGGAGTGCTTGGAATTGAAGGAGGGTGTGGTAAACCAGTGCTTGGTATTTGGAGACGGGTGTCAGGTAGTGAACGGCTTGACTCTGACTCAGTGACGCCACTGACAAGCACGCAATCTCAGTGGCGACTCGGCGAACACACAGAGCTGTAAGTCGACCCGCATTGTCAACGTCGTTTTCTCCGTCAACACACCGTGTATCCGTATCAGTTCCGAACTGTGTTTTATTGGCCGGAGCGGCGAGGCCCAGCCGGAGCAGGCAGAAACAAAACATCGATCCCGGTAAATTACATCACTTCACGTCAAATGTAGGCGGCATTGCACCTCTAGATCACCATGGTTGGAACGGCGGAAGCTTAAAATCCAAGGAGACGGTCGGAAATTCCTGGGCGCTGATAGTGGTAGAGTTGGGGGATGGGGTGGGGGGTGGTGAGCAAGTGCTCTTTGTACTCGTTTTTACGGTAAGAGACCCATGCAATTTCATTACTGTACTGCTAGTAACCCGAGAACCGGAGCAGACGACGCTATGGTTTCGAAGCGCTGCCGGCTTGTAGCGTAGGGTAACTAGTTTTCCCCCTTCACATTTTGATTGCTTGTTCGTTTGTTTACCTACTCCTTTTTGTGTAATATAATTTGGCATCTATTAGATCTTAGAATGTGTACTTGTTGTTTATTTAGACGCAGGATCGAGCTAAATCAGTAGCCGATGCCTCTTCTTTTTTTTTCGGGTTGCTTTACGTCCACGGAAGCGAGATGGCTTATTGGGGGGGGACAGAGGGGGAAGGGGCGAAAGAGTGAAGGGAGCCCACCGCGGAAACCGCCCCCCAAAAAAGACCGGGGAGACCGGGGCCGCCGGGCCCGAAAAAATGAAGTTTAGGGGTGTCCCCCCCCGCCATTTCCCCGCGACTTGGCACTGCGCAATTTCTGTTTTTAACGCTGTTTCTTGGGCGGGCACAAAAACAAAGTCCCGTTTTTTGCTGTTGGGGCGAACAACTTGGAAACCGGGAAATTCCAAATTTTTGGGCCCCGTCACCCCTAATATGATTTGCTTGGGAAATTAGGGGCCGGTTCCCTTTGGGGCCCCGTCTTTTTTGGCCCGGAAAACCCCCCCGCCCCGGGGGGTTTTTTCTTTTTCCTTTTTCTTTTCTTTTTTTTCTTTTTTGGGGCTTTGCCCCGGAAAGGGGAAACCCCTTAGGTACAAAAAAAAATTTCCTTTGGTTTTTTAAAGTTTCCCGGATGGGCAGATGACATATTTAAGGGACAAATGCTAGGTCTGTTCTTTTTTTAGCCGTCAAATTTCAAGGCCGGCCTTCTCTGTTTTAATGAAAGACCCCTCACACCCCGAGCACCGCTTTACCGGGAAAATTTCCCCCAATTCCCTGTTTTGTTACGCCCCCTGAAGGGCCCCTCTTTTTCCCGCGCAGCTTCCACCGACGCTGCGGCAGCGCCCCCGAAAGGTTTCGGTACTGATAAAAACTGTGGGAAACAGCCAAGCGCCGTAGCACTGACGCATAAACATGAGAAAGTTTCCCCCCACCCCCGGGGAAAAAAACGGGGGGAAAAAAAAAAAAGGGGCCGTCTGATTTAAACGATTTTGGTTTTATTTGAACGGCGTAAAAACAACATGGTCAGGTATAAAAACCCAAAAGTCGATACAATCTAAGTGTTTGTCAAACCCTTTTATTTTGAGCACCAACGAAAAAAATGCTCGGGGAAACTGAAAAAGTTTTAAAGGGGGCCCTTTTTAATTGAATCTGCACGGTAGGCCAGGCCAAAAAAAAGTCCCTGACTTTTGATCCGAGACTTTTTAGTTAGGCAAATTCGTATCAGGGCGCGGATAATGGGCGAGAAACTTTTGCGCCCTTTTTTAAAAAAAGTTGGGCACCACACCCCCCTTTTTTCAAATCCCCTAAGGGGTAATTTTCCGTTGTGCCTTTAAAAATTTTAAAAAAAAGCCCGGGGGAAAAACTTTTTTCCCCCGGGAATTTAAAAAATTGTAACCCAAATTGGCCTTCTTTTTGTTTTTTTTTTCCAAGGTTTTTACAATAATCCCGCCCCGGTTTCAGTCCATCAATTTCATTAGGGGTACTTTAGAACCCGGGAACTGGGAGACGACGTTTTTTTTTTAAAAAGCGCTGCGTGTTGCGTAACGCCACGGCCTTCACACGCCGACCGGCGATAGCCCGGGTGCGCGCCATTTTCAAATCTTTTTTTCCCCTTAATTTTTTGACCGCTTTTTTTTTACCTACTCTTTTTTTACCTAGCCCTTTTTTAGCACTAAGTCATGTGGAAATAATTTGGCATCTTAGAATGTTTTTTAATCTTTTTTAGACGCAAGGGGTTTCAGCCGTTGCCGACCCCAGGTCCATTCTTTTATAGCCGTCGTCTGCATGGCGCTTTTTCTGTTAGTACTAGGAATAGTAGTAAATCTTGTTTTGACTCGATAAAGAATTCGTGTCGATCAGTGCTTTGTCGTATATATTTTGCTTAGCGGGTTTCGTTTAGTGTTTATTTTGGGTTAAAATTTAACTTATTGATACGTGATGAGAAGCTAAGTTATTTTAAAGACTATTTAAATTCATTCAGCGCTGTTGCGACTAGATACGCCCCCCAGGCAAATTTCCCACCGATTTTTATACTATTTTTGAGTGGGTTTTTGCTTCTCTTATAGAGCGTTTTTTGTAATTGTTATGTACCATTTTAACCGTGGGAGCGTGTCATTCTGAGAATTTTTATTACAGTATTTTGTCTTTGTTTTGTGATTTGTTGTCGACTGTTTATAGATAGTGCAACCCCGCTTCCCCTCTTTTTTGTAATAAATAAGTCTTGGGGAATTTTTGTTTTACTTTTTAAAAGGTTGTAATTGTGTTTTCATTTGAGTTTTTCATTTTTTAATTTTAGTTTAGTTTTGGGGAAATGTTTTTGTGGGGCCAAAAAACCAAAATGTCCCTTTTTTGGGGGTCCAGGGGGCTGATTTATTTGCGATAGGGTGTTCTTGCGGCCCGCGCAGTTTTTCTTTCTATGCGGCGCTGGGGATTTTGGGGTGCTGAGAAATTTTCTGCTGCTGTAGAAAAAAACCTTTGCTGCCGTTCGCCTGCTTGGGCTCCATTTTTGCCCCCTCCATGTCCCTTTCCTTTTAAAAGCGGCTCTTCCCCCCCCATTACAAAAAACAAAAATAAAACAAATAAAAATGTAAGTTCAAGCAAAATTTCTCTCATAATAATTTTCAAAAATTAAAAGTACGATCACATTAAACTCATTTATGCCTGCGTCCCGGGCGGGCCCCCCAAAAATGAAGGGGGACGAAAAGATTAACAATAAGAAAGAAAAAGAAAAAAAAAAAAATTATTAAAAAGAGAGAAGCCGCTGGATTCAGACGTAAAACCCAACAAAAGCAAAAAAACTAAAAAAAAACAAAAAGAAAAAAAAACTTTTCCCAACAAACGCTAAAAAGTCATAGTCCCGGGCCTACGCCCGGACCGCAATCGCTAGCCTAAAATCGGCTGTTTGGCCCGAAATTCGGCCCCGGGCGGTGTAGTCCCCGGGCCATGGGTTACCCTTTTGGGGCCATTGTCAATACCTTTAATTTTAGGGCCCGGGCCCACCGCTTTAGGCCCGATCCTAGTTAAGGCCCCTGCGGACAAGTTACGGGACATCCTTCCTTGGACAAGTCTGGCGACCCGCTATGGCACCTTACTATAATAATAATTATAATAATGTACATTTATCATGGCTCATCAACGCCCTGAGCGCTCACATGATACATATTAACCTAAAAAGTGAACACCCCAGCGGAAAGGGAAAAAAAACAAAAATTTAAACCACAACCCCCAAACAACCAACCACACACAACACACACACACACACACACACACCACCACGCACGACGCACGCAAGCACGCACGCACCACACACACACAAACACCACACACACACACTAGAGACACAGCGTCAAAAGACAAAATTACTCATTACGTGCACATCATTACAATTATGTAATTACAATTATGTGCACATCATTACAACTGTCTGCACACAATTACTAATTGCCTGTCTTGACCTAATTACTCATTTTCTCTCCGCATAATTGTAATTATGTACTTTTGACGAAACGAGTAAGCTGTTGCCTGGAAGCAGCACGAAAGATTCATAATTACCGTTATGTGCACATAATTAGTAATGTTGTGCTTTTGAAGCGTTTAAGCCGTTGGAACCAAGCGTCAAAAGACATAGTTACTTTTATGTAGAGATAATTAGTAATTATGTTTTAATAACCCTAGGCTCGATGCAGGCTGCGACCGCCGTTGCTTCAAAGAAAAAAGGAAGTGCTGACCAACCCGCACATGCGCACTTACGCCGTTTGAACATAATTAAAAATTATGTGAACATAATTGTAATTATGCACTTTCGAAGCAAGTAAGCCGTTGGAAGCAGCACGACTGAAAGGAACATAATTACTATTACTATGTGCATATCAGTACTGATTATGTTAAGCTAGTTACTAATTATATGTTTTGACGCATAAAAGGCAAAATTAGAAATTATATGCAGATAATTAGCAGTTATGTGTACATAGTAGTAATTGTGTGCTGGTAATTAGTAATTTTGTCTTTTGACGCTAGTAAACCGCCATAGCCCGCAGGTGAACTAATCTGAAACACTTCAGCCTCGCAGACCATCTCTCTCTCTCTCTCTCTCTCTCTCTCTCTCTCTCTCTCTCTCTCTCTCTCTCTCTCTCTCTCTCTCTCTCTCTCTCTCTCTCTCTCTCTCTCTCAGAGGTTTTCGAGAGATTGCCATTGCAATGACTGGTCATTTGAGACCTTTTTTTTCATACATCCACAGAACTCCGACCAGTCCTTCCGACTGCTTGCGAGAGTGACTTTTTTCTTTCTTCCCCCTCCCCCTTACTGTTCTTTATAAGATAAGCTTTGACTGCTTCTGTCTTCCCATCTAGTATATGAACCCGATCAGATGTTCTATTGTCTTTGGTTGTATGCTCACAATGTTAACTGATGAGATTCATGTGTTCTGGCCTGTGACCCTATGTTTTGTGTGAAATCTCTTTTTATAATAATTAATGATTAAAAATATATATTATTATATTATTATATATATAATATAATTATATTATAATAATGAGCCTGTAACTTATTTTACTCATCAGTGTAGCTTAGCAAGGAGTAGTCAGTTGTTAGACGGTGTTTTGACTGAACCTAAACTACAATCCTTGTAAAATAAAGTTTTCGAGTTCGAGTTCGCTCAGCGGACTGGGTTCAGTGACTCTTTGTGAGCAGCTGTATCGCTGTATGTACTGTACGTATTCTCTGTCCGTTGTTTTTATTATACATGTACTCGAGCCTAAAGGTTTAGTAATTTATTAAAAAGGTGTAACACGTATTAGTTCCGGCCACGCCAGTTATAGGAGCTAGCCTTCTCAGTCATAACAGTTTTAGTGTCTGACAGGACTGAAAGGGGGGAGGGGGGGGGGGGGGGGGGGGGGGGGATTTGAAAACAGAGTCAAAGACTTTGCCAAATTCTTACAAACCACCTGGCGCGGTAATTATTTCAATCCCGCTGTTGAATTTTCAAACCGCTGAATGTGGAATCTTGAGGGACTGGATACACGTAGTGCACACTTATAAATCGCTTGGCCCAGTGATAATTTAAGTTATACTGAATTTTCAGTGATAATTTAAGTTATACTGAATTTTCAGTGATAATTTAAGTTATACTGAATTTTCAAACGGCTGAGCGGCTAGGCTAAGCTACGGCTGAGCGTCGTGAGGGACTGAATCACACTCCGAGCATCGCTTTCCGGCACCTTCCTCCAAGGAAGGATGTCGTAAACCAGTGCTTGGAGTTTGGGACTGAATGTACAGAACACTTGAAACCGCCTGGCCCTGTCGTGATAATTTAAGCCGCCCCGCTGTTTCTGGCCGTCAACGTCAAGAGCCGGTCAACCTGATGAATCCATCAGTCAGTCAGTTATTGTTGTGTCGTTTTGTTTTGTTGTTGCTGCTTTTTTGTTTTGTTTGTTTGTTTGTTTGTTTAGTACTTCATTGCCCCTTACGGGGAAAGTTGGCCGGTCGCCTTACCTTGGCGGCAGCCGTAAGAGCAGCGCTACCCATTCCTATCAATGTGTGCAGTATTTTCGTGTGTCCAGACAGTGGTATGGCGGCCAGCGTTTGCGATTTTTAACGTGTGCACAGATGTTACATCAAAGCATGCGACTGCACACGGGGGTTGTACAGGCACCGTAAGAGAGTCTGCACTGGAAGCTGACTGGGAGAAAAATCCCTTAAAGGGCTTGTAAAGGCAGTTTTTGTTTGCAACGGAACGTTGAAAAGCGGCGACCCAATTATGAAAGTCTAGGCAAACATGCCCTTTTTAAATCAAATAAAATTAAAATCCATGAAAGAAAGTATGTTTACGAAGGAAAAAATGCAGCCATCAGGCCGAATTTCGTCTGCTTTTTAATCTCGAATCCGCGAGACCCGGGGACGTAGTCTCGACTAAAAAACGACCACTAGGCGAAGGCAAATGAGGCGCGTTTCACCATAAAATCGGTCCACAACGAAAATGCCACGCGAAGGGGGCCGTGGTGCCAGAGCTGCGACCAAAGGGTCGTTTTTTTCCTTTCACCCCTTTCCCCGAAAGATAGCAGTCGAAGGAAGCTTCACCTTGGAGACGAACGGAAATTTTTCCCAAGTCGGTTACCCTGTGGACACCCCCCAGACATGTTTTTTTACTAAAGGGTATCGGTCAGCATCCCCGGCTTTCGCTATTTGACCCTTTGGTAGAGGGAAGAACGGTCCTTCGGATAAAAACCTCCGCCCTTTGCCAATTCACAAAAAAATTAAAAACCGACCAAAGGACTCGAAATCTTTTTGACACCTTGGCACCCAGTGAAAAGATTAAAAAAAAAGGGGAAAAATTTTTTCAAAAGAACCCTCCAAAAAAAAGAAAGGGAAATCACAAAAGAGGCAAATAAAACCCCAAAATCCTCAGCAAAATGAACTCGTAAAAAATGAGAAGAAGAAGCAAAAGGGAGAGAGAGAAAAAAAACAAAAACAAATGGACTGGTAAACCGGAGAAAAGAAAAAAAACGGGAGGTAACCCCAAAACTACCAAAAAAAACAAAACAAAGGTCAATGAAAAAAACCCAAGAGAAAAGAAAAAGCCAAAAGGTAAAAAAATTTTGGCTGGCCTGTGCACCAACAAATAGACAGGGCTTGGGGTTAAATAGCGGCCTCTCAGGGGGCCGCCCCGAAGCCACGGCACCATTGGGTCGAATCGCAGTTTGTCCCTAATAGGCTTTAGCATCTGGAACTTTAGAAAAAAAAGAAGAAAAACAGTTCAAGAAGCCTACGCAGAAAAGGCCGTGAAGAAAACATTTTAAAAAGAAAAAGAAAAAAAAAGAAAAAAGAAAAAAACAGCCCCCGGTTTGGGAAAAGAAAGAAAACCAAACCACAAATTTTTATGGCAAACGAAAAATGGCCCTAATCAGGAAAAAAGGACACCCAATAAAAAAAACAAAAGCTGAAACCCCTCAAAACCCAAACGGTGGCCTACCTGCAAAATAAAGGGGAAAAAAAACCCCCCAAATCACAAGGCTAATAGATACTTCGCAACAAGAGTGGACGACTCATTGACTACATCTTTGCAGCCATTAGAGCCCGAGCAAAAAAAACTGTGCCGACAAACAGAGGAAAACCAAATTAACCCTACCCAAAATGAATCTAATAACTCTAACTAACCCCCCACAACCCCGGGTTCCTAAAAAAATAAGGCTGCAGACTGAAAAGCTCGCTAACAGGACTACCCATGACAAAGATCGGGATGGTAAAAAAGAAGAAAAGAAAATGCAAAATGGCTGCCCTAATCGGCAAGCTAACGCGGGTACAAATTAATAAACCCGAAAAAAAGAAAAAAAAAAAAAGAAAAAAGTGGAAAAAAAAGAGGAAAAAAGAAAAACAAACAAAACTTTAAAAAAAAAGGGGGGAAAAAATGTCACAGCAAGGGCAAAGGCTGGAACACGTAAAACCCTGTACCGAAAACAAACCCCTTCAGCCGCAAAAACACGGAGGGCAACAGCGCTCACAACTACCCCCCCAAAGAAAGAATGAGGGCGTTAAACAAGATACCCCCCACTCGACTCGTAAACGAAAGATTTAAATCGAGAAACAAAAGGGGAAGCCAAGAGAAAAAAAAGTAATGCAAGAACCGGAACAGCCCCCCAAAACCCAACCCCGGGAGGGGCCCCCAATCGCTAGTCTATTGAACTAGAACGAACAAACCTTTTTCATCGTTACATTATGATGAAAAAAACAAGGCTAAAAGGGAAAAAAAAAACACCCAAAAAACAGGCTCCCCGATAAAGGGCTAGCCTGTAGTGAAAGCTAGATAAACAAAACGAAAAAGACCCAAACGCCCCGCACCCAACAAGGCTCGAGAAAGATGAAAAACAAGGGGGGAAAAAACAAAAGGCCCCCCTACTGAAAGCGTCACCTTTTTTTGTTTTGAAATCCTCTTTATATTATTTTAACGGACATTTTCCAAGTCGGTTTTGCCCACACAGACCCGACTTCCTTTTGGTTTCGGGCATTGCCCGACCCTTGCCTTTAGTTTAAAAAAGCTCTCGCGGAAACTCGCATTCAAAAAAGGCGCTGGTTTTTAAAAGTTCAGTTTACCGTATTTTTCCCACCTTTTTTCCAAAAAAGTAAAAGCATTACAAAATAGCGAGGCCTGAAAAAGTTTTAAAAAAAGTGAGTAAAAGACTGTTTCTTCTCTTCGAACGTTAGTACGGACCTATATGTTGTTTTGAAACGATTTGGAGTGATTTTGTGGCACGAAACTGCCTTTACAGGCCTTTTAATGCCACACCGGGGACTCAAACCCGCGTCCGTATTGCGCCTGGCTTTTCAATCGGACGCTCTGCCAACCGAGCTATCGCCATCCCCATCACGTTGTTGCCTTTGTCATGTTCCTAACTGTCTAGGGTTTTTAGTTGTGGTTATTTTCAGTAAAAGCCTTCTCTCCTTTCGGCAGTGTGTTGAAGCTGACCATGGCATCGGAGGTTCTTTCCATACTAATGGCATGGAACTCTCTTTTCACCAGCAAGGGGAAAGTAAAAAGAAGTAAACATGGTGTTTAAAGTCCCCGAAAACCCTAAGGCTTTGACGGGCGGTGGGTTATCCTTTTTAATTTTTGTCCTGCGTTTTAAAAGTTGTCCCCGGGCGTAACAAATTTTTCCCGGCCAAAAAGAGAAAGGAACCCCTCCTTAGTGAAAATGAGTCGGGCCCCTCGGGCTGTTTTTGGGGCTAGGGGGGAAAATGGGTCGGGGCGATTTTTTAGATTTTTGGGGAAAATATTGAAAGCAGTTTTTTTTTCCCTAAATTCCCTCAAAAAACAGTTTTTCGCCTGAAGTTGCTAAAAAAGATTTTTTATTCTCCCACATCCGGGTAAGACAAAACCGGAAAATTTCTAAGTTTCACGCCCCCCATTCACCCTAAAAAATTGCAATGGACCCCTCATGTTTGGTATGAATAGAAAGGTCTTTGTCTCCACTTTCAAACTAGCTCAGGGTTTTATTGGGTAAACTCAAAATATCCTACCAATGAACCCCTGAAAATAAGGGAAATCCGTAAACAAACGCGTCACTAAAAACCGTTTCTTAAAAAAAAAAGGAGAAGAAGGAAGAAAGCCGAAAAGGGGCCTCGGAGACCACGCGGGTTTAATGTACATGCCGGAGTGAAAGCTTTTTAAAAACTTTTTTTAATATCCACCGAAGTGGTGTACTTACAGCGTTGGCATGGATGGTGCCACAACTGAGAAACTGCTGCCATCTCGGCGCGTTCTGTGTACACCATACAACCTTGCACCATGTCACTTCATGCAAAGCCGGCCACAGACGTACATGTGTGTCAAGCCCGCCTAACGTGCCACCTGCACTTCGGGCAGAACTGATGACCTGGATCTTTTACGTGCTATTGCGGTAACACAGGGGTGGAACGGATACTGAAATAAGAGTCAATACAGAAAGTCGACCTTGGAGAAGAAAATTTTCCCGCCACTCCTGCAGGGATTCGAACCCGCGACCTTTCAATCACAACTCCGGCATTCTAACCACCGAGCTAACCCCGCTCCCAATAGTATTAATTTTCAAGTGGTTCTTTGCTAACGCAGTAGTCTGCACACCCTTCCCTTGCTTTAAGTTAATCATTATTTCCCCGAAAATGTGCATACTGTGTGTCCGTGTTAAAATAAATAAGTGTTCGTTTGAACCTCTTTGTGTTTGGTTCTCATTATTTCCTTAATCGTCATCCAACAAACATTGCGTGACAATACAACTTTATTGCAGAGTGTGAATACAATTGCACTAGGAATGTTTTGTGGTGCCAAGTACACTCATCACACAGTCACACCAATCATAAAACATCCGACAGTTAGTTAAAGGACAAGTCCAAGGTTTGCGGTGATTTTTGACACGATTTCCGTTAAAGCTCGCTGAGAACGATGATGTAGGTGAAATTGTGATTTGCCTTCAGTGGGCAGATATTTCATTTTGTGTCCGCGAACGCAACTGCTTCTTAAAATAAATCGTATTTTTGTCCTGTGCACGGTATTATCATTATTATTTTTTATTCATCGCCTTTATATCTCTCTGTTCTCTGCCCTCGAGCAGACTCGAGTGAGTCTCGCATGTGATTCCTTTTTGGAGCGCGTATTTTGGTAAAATCCAAGGAGACGGTCGGAAATTCCTGGACCGTTTTAAAAGTTATTTTGGATCACAAATATCATCATAATCATTAAATGAGATCCATATCTGCCGATCCATATCTGCCGATTACAGCAGCACTTCGTCGGTTTCGTTCGCCATTTGCAATCCGTGACGCCGACTCGAAACAATCAAAGACAAAAATATATGAAAAAAAATCACCTTTTGTTGCGGATTTCGGCTGTAATTGGTAGATATGGACCTCATTTAATGATTGTGGTGATATTTTTGACCCAAAATAACTTTTAAAAACGGTCCAGGAATTTCCGACCGTTTCCTTGGATTTTACCCGTATTTTTAAATTTCCACGGAAGTGGCGTACCGATAGCGTTCAGTCTTTGGTTGCTCCATGGCTGGTGCCACGTGAAACGGCTGCTGTCAGTCTTAGCGCAAGTCCGAACTATACACCATGATTTACAGTGTCACTTCCGGCATTCAAAGCCACATAGCGGGTAGGCTGTATGTGTGTTTAGCTGTCTTTTTCGTTTTTCAGTTAGTTTGTCCGTTTGTGTTGTGTTGGTAATTTTACTCTTCCGCTCGAACACAGCATCAAAACAAATGGCAATTAAGACAGACGTTAACCGTAACGGAAAAAGGACAAGTTCAAGTTACGGCAGGCCAAATCACGTGATCAAATAAACAGCCAACATGGCTGCGCTGTGGAGTACGATTAATTCGATAGGTTTAGTTTTCTCTGAGAGGGGGATGAGAGGGAGGGGGGGTGGAGGGGGGGGAGGGAGTATTGTGGAAGTACTGTTGTGAGTAATGACAGTTACTGAATACAAATGACCTCACTGTCACAGTAAATTGAAAAAGAAGTATGTCCAATAGACGATTTCCGGAAATAACAGGCAAAGATAATTTGACAGTGTTTTCTTACTCCGGGAGAGTGAAGTCCCCTGAATGGAGGCGCGGCAGCTGGGAAAAGCCCCCCTGCGACAGTTTTAGATCTTAGGTTTGGGCCTATTATAATTTATACTGACTACCAGGGTGGGGGGAAACCCACTATCCGATCAGCTGTTCCCCACGAACAGTGAGCGCTTGATCGGGATTTCTGATGCCTTTTTTTGCCTTTTTTGGGTATGTCATCTTGCCCACGACCATGCCCCTATATCTCCGAGGGGGGGCCCGCTACTAGAAAAGGGGGCGATCGGCAGGGCCTCCCGGTGGGGGCCAACAACCAAAACCCCCCTTTTGTGTGAAAACGTCAAAAACCCTCACAAAACCCCAAACCCCGCGCCCGGACGCGCGGCCGAGCGCCTGTCAGATTGTTTACCGAAATTATAAACATGCCCGGACCCTTTCCCCCCGCCTAGCCGTTTCCAGCCTGGCCGTTTTTATTCCAAGACTCTAGCTCGATTTTTCGGCGTCAATTTTTGATTTTTCTGTTTCGACGATTCTACTTTCGTTTACAAACGGACGCCATCTTAGGGAGTTGCTATGCAATTGCTTCCGTCGAAAAGTTAATGAATTAATTTTCCTAAAATCTATAGTATAGTTGCAGGTTTTATATGTAATCCAAGAAGGCAGATAATGCATGACATGGCTGTTATCTATGATGATTTTTACAGAATTTAGGTAAATTATTTCTTCTTCGAATAGTGCATTGAGCTAATGAAAACTCCCCTTGGAAGACGCTTTCAATGACTTCCGTTTACCGTTTAGCAGACGAAACTGAGGAATTTAGTTTCATACTGAGCAAAAACCACAAAATTACAGCGATTGAAAACATCCGAAAGAGGAGTATCCCACAAGAAAAGAAGAGCACAAGAGGGAACAGCATTCAAAAGTGACAACATTATTTGAGAAACACAACAAAAGTCGAACAAGAAAATGCGGCAGTGAAACTAACGGAAAAGCAATATAAGCATAAATTTCGGCAATTACTGCTAGCTTCTCCGTAGTGTAGTGGGTAACTCGCCGGACTGCCATTCAAGTGCCCAGGGTTCGATCCCGGTTTCTTCTCTTCTTTTTTTTTTTTTTTTTTTTTACAATAATTGTTCAGCTGCTGCAATCGCGGACATGTGCAACCAGTTTTTTTTTTCTCTATGCGTATTACGTGTTGATATTTTTTAAAGATTATAATCAGCCACAAGTGTGTGTAGCATGGCTGGCAGCTTCCTTTCCGCTAAGCGCGGGGAGAGTAATGGTTGTGACAGGTCGCTCGCTTTTCCAACAGCAGATGGGGAGTGATTTTCTCTCTCTCAGTCTCTCTTCTTTTTTCTTCTTCTTCGTCCCCCCCTCCCCCCCCCCCCCCCCCCCCCCTCCGTCACTGTGCATATGATTCAAGTGCACCAAATTAGTCGCTTGTGGGAAGAGTGCCAGAAACACAGGAAACAGTACATCAAACACAGACAGAAACGGCAGTGACACAGCAAAAAATCACAGACTATGAACTTACGACACAACAAACATTACATGATGAAAAAAAAATTGAAAAAAAAAAAAAAAAAGAAAAAACCCCGGCTAAAATCAAAAGTTACTATTGCTTGATTAAAGATGAAAACACAGAAAATATATTTTTTTAAAGGATTCAACAGGCCCTTTTTTCCCTTTTTTGTTTGTTTGTTTGTTATTTTTTGTTATTTTTTGTTATTGACAACAGAAACGAATTTAAAACAAAAACAAAACAAAAACAAAAACTCGATTTTTCAATAGGCACTTTCTTTCACGTTTTCTCTCTCTCTCTCCTCCTCCTCTCTCTCTCTCTCTCCTCTCTCTCTCTCTCTCTCTCCTCCTCTCTCTCTCTCTCTCTCTCTCTCTCTCTCTCTTCTCTCTGTTTCATTTTATTTTTTAGATTGACAGCTTGATATCAACACTAAAGGTCTGAATGTTCTGTCGGTTCCTTCAGGACAATCGTGTTTTGTCACTGAGTCAGTGTGTGTGTGTGCGTGCGTGCGTGCGTGCGTGCGTGCGTGCGTGCGTGTGTCGTTTTTGTTGGCCGTTTCATTGGGATTTTATTAAAAACAACATGCATCCATCCTTTTATACCTTTCACTGACTCACATCAAGATTTCCTTGCATAATATAGTTACATATGGTAGTTTCACAGAAAAAAAGGGCTCTCTGCATGGGCAAAATAAAAACTGAAGGAATTTTTTTTTACGGTTTAAAGTTATTAAGAGGTAATGCCCCATCTCTACTCCCGTTTTACAAAGAACCCACAATGAATCAGAATAAACAAGACAACACACACACACACGCCCGCCCGCTCGCGCACGAACGCACATACCTGGACAATTGGCTTTTGAAAAACGTATCATACTATAGGTGTGGTCCCTTAATTGCAGCTTACCTGACTGATAAAAACTAATAGTTGTAAAATGTTGCTGGTAAAAGCGATGTCTATTAAAGCATGTCATCCATGCCAAAAAGAATAAAGATAACACTAAAATTAATTGCCAGGATGAGAACAATTGTCAGTACTAATAACTGACAGTGCTAGATCAATTCAGAATGTCTGGGTTACTTGACAAGGATCAAAATTGGTGTGAGATGCTGTCATCCTCATGGCTACAGAATGACTGAATACTGAAGAATCACATACGATGATCCTGCACTAAGACTAAATTTTTGTTTCTTAATACAGGCCTAATGTGGTGTAGTTGGGTATATATTTTTTATAAAGCCGGAAGGGAAGACAATAAATTATTTTATGAAGAAAGAAAGGATGACTTGAAAGTAATGTTTGGACTCAGTAAAATCAGTCATTTCTGAAACTAAACTGCTGATATGGGACTCAAATTAATTATTCGTATTTTCGCAAGGCATTAAAAAACGAACAAAAACAACAAAAGTTAGATTACAGCATACACGTATGAAGGTGCCGACTGAAGTGCTTGCATATTGCACTCAGCCTTCGGGTTTAACTAAAGTTTATTCATGTTCAAGTAAAACTGTACAAACGAAATGAGCGCATGAGCATTAAACAAGCTATACACCCTCATTACAAATGCTCATTAGACATAATTGACAGTAAATCTACTTAGAAACAGCGGGCATTTTATACTGCATTCAGTCTTTGCTGACTGAAGTTTTATTCTGCCTTATGCAGAGAGCCAGTTAAAAATGCAACGCTAAGGAGAGTTTTCTTCTTTGCGATATGTGCCGCTGCCCAGTGAGCAGGAGTGCGGTAACGTAAACAGTCCGGCGGCTGGCTTTCTTCAGGCGTAAGAGCCGGCGCCGCCTGCGGGGGGGACAGCAGGGTTGGAGGGCTCCTGATACTGTATTTGTTGAAGTATCACCCATCTTTATCACAAACAAATGTCAATCAAACCACTGAGCTACCATGGATTCAGCTTGGATTTTCTAGTAGCGGGGTCTAACAGAGAGAAAGAAGGAAAAGGGCCTGGAGATATCACGGCATGCGGTGCTCCGTGTACCCCCAACAAAAGCGTGACTACTCTGCGCTACACCCGCAGGCATGGACCTGTATATATATATATATATATATATATATATATATATATATATATATATATATATATATTTATACAGGCCATGCCTGTAGGCACTTACCGAGTGCATTCCCCTGGATTTCCGAAGATCGTCTATTTGCACAAATTTTTTATAATTTCCGATTTTCCGCGACGCTACACTAGGACAAATCAGGCTTAATTTCCACTGTTGGTTCCAACGCCTTTCCCGTCTTCTACCCCTCGGCACATGGAATGGCCTGGCTTTCCCTTCCTCTCCGACAGAATTTCCCTTTGGGCTTCTTCTAACAGGATCTCAAAACTGACATTTCTTTTTCCAAAACAACTGACCTACCATGTTTTACCGGCTTCAACCGCCTGAAGTATCTGTTTGTTTTGTCTGTTTGAAGTTGCGTGTAAATTATGTTTTTATATGTAGTCAGTATACTCGCGTGTGCGGGTGCCTCTGTGTGTGTGTGTGTGTGTGTGTGTGTGTGTGTGTGTGTGTGTGTGTGTGTGTGTGTGTGTGTGTGTGTGTGTGTGTGTGTGTGTGGTGTGTGTGTGTGTGTGTGTGTGTGTGTGTGTTTGTGTGTGCTGTGTGTTGTGTGTTGTGATGATCTTACGTGTTTGCTACTTCGGTCTTGTATGTTTATGTAGACTATGTTTGTTGTTTGTGTGTGTGTGTGTGTGTGTGTGTGCGTGCGGGAGGGGTGGAGAATAAATTAGCTATTAAGTGTCGGCACACCTACGTAGATCCAACAGAACGCAAGTCATTGTCAGTAGTTGAGGATGTACCTCTGGAGTGGAGTTTATACACCTTGTATTTACACACTACATGCCAGGTGAGAGTTACCGTAGGCGACTCAGTTGTGTGTGCTTTTGTTGTTGTTGTTCTTTTTATTTTATTTTTACTTGTGCTATGTATTTCGAGCGCTAATTAACTCCCTTGTTTGTTGATTCAGTGTTATGGCGACAGGGTCAGACCATACATTTACAGCTGCTGTGTGTCACTTTGCTTTTGCAGGTGCACGAGTAAAATCAACAAAACTTTCTATCTCTACTCGCTGATTCCTGCGGTAAGTCAGTTCTGCTTCCACAGCAACAAGGCCAAGCGGCAACAGAAGTTTTGATCAGTGTTTCCCTCTCTCTCTCTCTCTCTGCCTCTGTCTCTCAGTCTGTCTCTGTGTGTGTGTGTGTGTGTCTCTCTCTCTCTCTCTCCTTCTCTTCTCTCTCTCTCTCTCTCTCTCAGGCTAGTGTCGAATCAGCTCTAAAAAAAAAGTTTAACGACACTGTATTGCACGCTGCTGAATGCATGACACGCACGATCTGTTTCAAAACTGGTGCTGAACGAGACACAAACAAGTGGTTCGACCGTGAGAGCGTGACGAAAAAGCGTGCTGCTCGACGAGCCCTGAATCGTTTTAAGAGGACCAAGGCAGATGTAGACAAACTAATCTATAAACAGAAAAGAGATGAGTACAAATCAACTGTCAAAGAAAAGAAACAACACTACAAAACTTCAGTTCACCAAGCATTGT
>JABMCL010000376.1:867500-882500 GCA_018857735.1 Alviniconcha marisindica | reverse complement strand
CGCACAGCGAAGAACATATCTCAATAATTCTAAATCATGAACCACACGCACATACACACTCTTAGACATACGCCCCCTTTCTCTCAATCTGCATACACTAATACTTAGTTATAGCAAACCCAAAATTACCTGGAATAATGCTTTCTCTGTGTCAAACCAAAACGTAAAAACTCTCAAATTAAATAAGATGTAAGTACATGTAAGACTAAGAGTGTCATGTCTTGGGTGGCCACCCCGGTTTATTGATATAAGTACATGTAAGAGTGTCATGTCTTGAATGGCTACCCCGGTTTATTGATATAAGTACATGTAAGAATGTCATGTCTTGGGTGGCCACCCTGGTTTATTGATGTAAGTACATGTAAGAGTTTTATGTCTTGGATGGCCGACTTGGATTATTGTTGTAAATACATGTAAAGAGTTTCATGTTGGAATGGCCGTCCTGGCCTGTTGTAAGTACATGTAAAGAGTTTGATGTCTGAGATGATCGACTTGGCTTGTTGATGTAATTAGTGTATAGAGTTTGATGTCAAGGATTGTCAGTCGACTTGGCTTGTCGGTGTAATATTATAAAGAGTTTCTTGTTTGTAGTTGTCTTTGTTGATAATTTAATGTCTGTGATGGTCGCTCTGGATTATTGATGTAAGTGCAGAATTTGATGTATAGTTTCACTTTTCTAGTTCTTCAGACTGTTGGTATCAACAGAGCTTCATTTTTATTTTAGTTGTCGAGTTAGATTGTCGCTATCAACAGAGAGTTTCATTTTTCCAGTTGTCGAGTTAGATCGTCAGTATCAGCAGAGAGGTTAATAATAATAATAATGTACATTTATCATGCGCTCATCAACGCCCTGAGCGCTCACATGATACATATTAACCTAAATATGATATTCTATACACATGTAGAGCATAGTTCTACCAAAACAATTTACATAAAGTATTATTTATTTATTTTAAAAGAGAGAGAGAAAAAAACGCACTACAGACACACACACACACACACGCACACACACACACACACACACACACACACACACACACACACACACACACACACACACACACACACACACACACACACACACTGACTGTAGCAGAAACTGGGTACTGATATTAGTTGAGGTGGAAATACTGTGAGAAGAGGAAGGTTTTCAGTTTGGCTTTAAAAGATGACAGGGTTGAGCAGTGTCTAAGGTCTTGTGGGAGTGAATTCCAAATGTGGGGTCCAAAGCAAGAGAAGGCGCGGAAGCCATGAGTCTTGCATTTATATTGTTGGATTTCCAGCATGCGGGTGTCAGACGAAGAGCGTAGTGTACGAGATGGAGTGTAGACATGCAGCAGATCAGAGAGGTAAGCAGGACCAGAACCATTTATAGCACTGAAACACATACAAGCGACTTTATACTTAATACGTTCTGAAATGGGAAGCCAGTGCAGTTTTTCCAGGAGAGGTGTTGAGTGGTGGTGACGGGGTGCCAAGAGAACAAGTCTTGCAGCAAAGCTCTGAATTTTCTGGAGAGGTTGGATGACAGAATTAGGTGTATCCATGAGGAGACAGTTGCAGTAGTCAAGCCGTGAAAGGATATAGGAAGTAACAAGAGTCTTGGTTGCGTCTTCGGTGAGAAACCTGCGGATTGAACTAATGCGTTTAAGCTCGAAATAAGCAGTTTGGCAGATTCATTTATCTAGTTGTGGCGTTAAATTGTCGGTATGAACAGTGAGTTTCTTTTTTCCTGTTTCCAGTTGTCGAGTTAGATTGACGGTATGAACTGAGTTTCATTTTCCTAGTTGTCAATTTAGAGAACACAGTTTCATTTTTCTAGTTGTGGAGTTAGATTGTCGGTATGAACAGAGTTTCATTTTTCTAGTAGTCGGGTTAGATTGTTGGTATGAACTGAGAGTTAATTTTTTCTGATTGACAACCCAGCGTTTCGCTGAAAGTAAAGATTTTCATTTCTGTTATTGTTCGCGACGCTTTTTGGTGAAAATAGATTGTTTGTTTGTTTGTTTGTTTTTGTAGTTGTAGTCGCTTTCTTGATGTCTTTAACTAAAGACTTTTATGTCAGCAGCAGTCGCATCGGCATGTTGCTGATGCAAGTAAGTCAGTTCTTTGTCTATGGCTGTCGCCTTCGCTTGATCGTCAGTGTTTGGGTAAAAGAGCTTTTGAGGACTGTGGCCTTCACTTGTTGGTGTAAGTGACGAAGTCACGTTGATTTTCCCGAGCACTTTTGTATACTTACCTAGCTGTTATTCTCACAAAGTTTGCCGTCATCGTTATGTGTTCCAGCCCAATGGATGCGCTGACCCGGTTGTCACGCGTTTCCTACGCATGCGCATTCGGTGCCACCACCAACCTGGTCTACAAAATCATCATCGAATCAGAGCTGGCCTTTGACTACGATGGACCAAAGGCTGTCAACTGTAGGTTTCACTCCACCCTCCCGCAGCGGGCTACTGCGGACGCAGAAATTAAGGTCCCCTCTGTTGAGAACCCAGAGCTCACAAATGTTCTCCCTTTAAAGCTTGGAGTTGGTCAGAATTTAACCATGCATGCTTCGCCTGCTGCCAGGAACTTTTTCAGTGTCCTAATTTCCACCTTGCTGCTCCAATCACCTTCTCTTAACGTCCACGGAAACCATAAGACTTATTAGGGACGGGAGGAAGGGGGTATGGAGGTGGGGGAAGAGGGAGTTTATATACCTATCGCTACACTGTGACCACCAGAATGACTCCTGCATTAGGTTGGGCAGAGATGAGAGTCATTTTAATGTTCCATTAATTGTGAGGGACAAAGTCACTGGACAGTGTCCACAGACTACAACGTTTGAAGAGAAACGAGAGCCGAAGCGGATTGGAACCGAGGTCCCTCTGCTCACCAGCCTAACACCTTACCCCTAGGCCCAACCGACTCACCGCATGTTTGTGTGTTGTGCAGCCCTGGTGAAGATCGTGTCGGTGATGATCTACGGGATGGTGTTCTATCCGCTGTTTTCCTGCCTCGTCCTGGGGTCCGTCTTTGGCTACGGGTTGGGCGCCCTCTACGTCTGGATGTTGACCGCTGTGGAGATCTACCAGCTGACCGAGTGTCCGGATCTCCCGGCTGTCAGTCACACTTCTGCTTTCAGTGGCTATAGCGTAGATCCTCCTGTCTTCGGCTTTAGTTTCTTTCCTTAGCTTTTCTTGTTGTTTGTTTGTTTGTATTTTTTGTTTTTTGTTTTTTTGTTTAGTTTTTTGTTGTTGGTGGTGGTTTTATTTTTATATATTCTTTTTTCAACGAACATTTTTGTTTCGGATGTGTGCGTTTCGGTTGTTCTGTTTTTGTGTTTTGTTTGTTTTTGTTTCGTTTGTTTTTCATGCCGGGATTAGCATGGATTTTTCGTATGCCAGTGACGTTAATAAACGAATTATTTAACGTAGAGGAGCAGAAAATATCATTTTGTTATTGAAACAAACCTCCTTCAGCGCACAAAACATTCAAGTTATTGGAACCATGTTCTATAGAAATGGACTTCATCACCATCAACGTATTATTGGTATATGATGTGTGTGTGTGTGTGTGTGTGTGTGTGTGTGTGTGTGTGTGTGTGTGTGTGTGTGTGTGTGTGTGTGTGTGTGTGTGTGTGTGTGTGTGTGTGGTTAGAGAGAGAGAGAGAGAGAATGGAAGTGTATAAGTTATGGGGGGAGGGGTATGGATGGATGTTTGCATGTGGGTGTGTTGGCGAGGGGTGTATGGATGTGGGTCTATGTGCGTGTAGGAGGGGGCGTAGGATCAGAATAGTGATAATCATACTTACATAATCATACCACCTGTTGTATTTTTACAATCGTGTTAATGTGCGTCATACGCTGCTTTATTTTTACACCGCATTTCTATACTTTATATATATATATATATCTAATGCTATTGGTATTACTTTTGCATGTCTGGTATTGCGCTTTCATAAAATGTTCTTTTTAGAATTATGTACGTTTTCGTTCATCGTTCATTTGTTATTCATGTGTGGCACCCACGATTTCCTTTAAATGGAATACAGAGGTACTTGACCTCACCTGACCTCGGCACACCTCATCTCACCTCACCTCACCTTACTGCATCTCCCCTCACCTCCCCTCACTTCAACCCACCTCACCTCACTTCACCTCACCACATCTCAACCCATCTCACCGCACTGCACCTCACCCCACCTCACCTCATCGCACTGCATCTCGCCTCACCTCACCGCACTGCACCTCACCCCACCTCATCTCACTTCACCGCACTGCACCTCACCCCACCTCATCTCACCTCATCACACTGCATCTCACCTCACCGCACTGCACCTCACCCCACCTCACCTCACCGCACTGCACCTCACCCCACCTCATCTCACCTCATCGCACTGCATCTCACCTCACCTCACCGCATTGCATCTCAGGTCACCGCATTGCATCTCAGGTCACCGCACCGCACCGCACCTTACGTCACCTCAACACACCGCACCTCACCTCACCTCACGTAACCCCATCTCACCACACCGCACCACTCCGCACCTCACCTAACCCCACCCCGCCTCACCGCACCACACCGCACCGCACCTCACCTAACCCCACCTCATCTCACCGCACCACACCACACCGCACGTCACCTATCCCCACCGCACCGTACCACTCCTCACCACCTAACCCCACCTCACCGCACCGCACCACTCCACATCTCACCTAACCCCACCTCACCGCACCGCACCACTCAACACCTCACCAAACCCCGCCTCACCGCACCGCACCACTCCACACCTCACTTAACCCCACCTCACCGCACCGCACCACTCCACACCTCACCAAACCCCGCCTCACCTTCACCGCACCACTCCACACCTCACCAAACCCCACCTCACCGCATCGCACCGCTCCGCAACTCACCTCACCTCACCTAACCCCACCTCACCTCACCTCACTTAACCCCACCTCACCGCACCGCACCACTCACCTCACCTCATCACACCTCACCGCACCGCATCTTCCTTCCCCTCATCTCATTTCACTTCACCTCACCTCACCTCACCCGACCCGACCTGACCTGACCTAACTCGTCCCGAGCTGACCTGACCTGACCTGACCTGACCCGACCCGACCCGACCCGACCCGACCTGACTTGACCTGACCTGACCTGACGTGCTTACTGTTCACTGCAGGAAGGGAGAGTGATTGTGGTGTTCCGCGGTCTGCCCATTGTGGGGTGCCTCCTCTACCTCAGCCTCTCCATCCCTGCACGCATCGTCCGTGCTGCGCGTGCAGGCCGCTTCCTGGTGGGCGTGTCCGAGTCCGAGGAGGAAGATGCTTCCTTGGATGACATCCGCAGGGTCTACATTGGTCGGCACGTGACCAAGCTGCTGAAGAAGCCCGAGAAAGAAACGTGAGTGACTGGACCATGTCGAGTATTAACGAGGACTGTCTTTTGGATAGGTTCAAAGGGACATACTTCTGCTTACTATCCTTGAGTATCACAGCTTTTTTCTTCTTCTTCTTCTTCTGCTTTGGTACGTGAATGCCCAGTGTATCAAAGAAGAGTATCACAGAGCTGCATGTAGTAAAACCTCTAGTTTTTCTACACACACGCACACACAAATGCACGCTCACACACACTCTCTCACTGTGTTGCATTTCTTTTTTTTCCCGAACCGGTCAAACAAAACAACAGTTGGAACGTCTGACCGATGGCTAATTTTGTTTCCGGTATATATGTTACAGGCAATCCTTGAAGTAAGGCATTTTATGAAATGCGTAAAAATGTCAGGCATTTCATGAAGTGGCGAAAAGCTATAGGCAATACACGTAATGCCTAAATTTTGCAGGCAATACGTGCATTGCCTGAAATTTACCTCTAGGCATTTACCTCTAGGTCTTCTTTCTTGGCTTAGGTACAGGTCTTCGCTGGGCGGTTGCACCTGGCTGGCTGGATGTATCCGGGGTGTCCAGAGGTACACACCCAATCGGCAACAGGTGGTTCCGATGCAGTGTTCGTTTACTCTTCCTGTCCGATTCTTTGTGGACAATGTACACGGGTACATCAGAGTTTGGTTGAGTTTCAGCGATGTAAGCATCCTCGTGCCACCTGTTCGAAAGCTTGTGCTTTCCCTCGAAGGCAAGAATCCTAACTAGGACCCTGTCTCCTGGCTGTAGGGTTGCCCCGCGTATCTTCAGATCATACAAGCCCTTCTGTCGATGCTGCGCGTCACCAGATGCTTTTGTTGCAGCCATGTATGCTTCTTGAAGACGCTGCTTCAGATCCGTCACGTATGACGTCTGGTTCTTGGATTTTGGGTTCCTGTCCAAGCCAAAGACCAAGTCGATTGGCAAACGGGGTTCCCGTCCAAACATCAGGTAGTACGGTGAATATCCAGTGCTACTGTGACGTGTGCAGTTGTATGCATGGACAAGTGGTGCAACGTACTTGTGCCAATGGTTCTTCTCAGGCTCCAAGGTTCCAAGCATGCTGAGCAATGTTCTGTTGAACTGTTCGGTCATACCATTTCCCATTGGATGGTAGATGGATGTCCTGGACTTTTCAATTCCGGCCATGTGCCAAAGTTCCTTGATGACTTTTCCCTCAAAATTCGCTCCTTGGTCGGAATGAAGTCGCTTGGGAAATCCAGTGTACGATGAAGCTGCTGAACAGTGCATCGGCTGTGGTTTTCGCTGTCTGATTCCTGGTGGGAATGGTCTGGGCGTACCTGGTGAAGTGATCAGTTATCACCAGCATGTGTTGGTAACCGCCTGATGATGTTTCCACCGAGAGGTAGTCCATGCAGACCAATTCCAACGGCTGACTGGTGATGATGTTGACGAGCGGGGCAGTGTTTCCAGTCGCTTTCCTTCTCAGACAACGTTGACACTGTTTACACCAGTTTTCAACATCATGTGCCATACCGGGCCACCAGAAACGTTCTCTGACCAATGAGGCTGTTCTGTTTCGACCGGTGTGGCCGATATCATTGTGGAATCCTCTCAAGGCACGATTGACAAAAGCCGACGGAAGTACCAGTTGAGTCCGCACTTCTCCATCGACAGTGGTTTCCTTGTGTAGAGCTCGACGCATACAAAAACTGTCAAAGTTCTTAAACATCGTTGAGTGTTCTGTCGTTCTCGGAAAGTCCTGTCGTCTGGGCCTCTCCTTGCTGCGTACTTGAGACATCCAAGGTCCCAACAACTCATCTTCATCCTGTGCCCGTCTCCAGTCCTTCACTGTGAACTCAGTTATGTCTCGGTCTTCAGATTTAGCTAAGATGTCGACAGCAGCAGCTGACAGACAGTGGGTCTCACTGACTGGACAGGTCAATCCTCCACAGATTGTGTGTACAGAATCGGAAGACAACTCTTCTTCCTGTGGTGCCTTGGGACTGTGTGGGAGTCTAGAAAGGATGTCGGCATCGACATTTCGTAGCCCTGGCTTGTACTTGATGCTGAAATAAAACGCTCCTAGAGCTGCAAGCCAGCGATGACCAGTAGCATCGAGTTTGGCCGTTGACAAGACGTATGTTAGAGGATTGTTATCGGTGTATACGACAAACTTTGCTCCATAGAGGTAGTCCTTGAATTTGTCGGTGACGGCCCATTTCAGTGCTAAAAATTCCAGCTTGTGTGCGGGGTAGTTGCGTTCTGCCTTCCCAAGAGCTCTACTGGCATAGGCAATAACTCGTTTCAGCCCATCTTTCTCTTGGTACAGGATTGCACCCAAAGCCGTCGCCGATGCATCTGTGTGAAGTTCAAACGGAAGAGTATAGTCAGCATAACCGAGAACTGGTGGTGATGAGAGGATGTCCTTTAAACGTCTGAATGCAGTCTCTTGCTCATCTCCCCAGACCCAGGGCTTTTGGCAGGTTGTTTCCTCTTCCCTTGCTTCTTCTTCCTGGTAGTGGGCATCAGACCTGTCAGTGGGGCGGCAATCTTCGAGAAGTCCTTGACAAACTTCCGGTAATACCTCACAAACCCAAGAAATCTGCGAACATCTTCTGGCGTCTTAGGTGTTGGCCAATTCCTGATTGTTTCCGTCTTGGCAGGATCTGGCTCAATTCCATTGCAGGAGACCGTGTGTCCAACGTATACCCCCTTTTCTTTGAAGAGCTTGCACTTTTTTGGTGCTAGTTTGAGACCAGCGTCATGTATACGTTGAAAGACCTTTCTCAACCTGTCCACATGTTCTTCATAGGTACGTGAGAAGATGATGTCGTCCAAGTATATGAGACATATCCGCAGATGGTAGTCTCCCAGGATATCTTCCATGAGTCGTTGGTACGTTGCAGGACTGTTGGTCAGGCCGAAAGGAAGGCGGTTATATTCATAGAAACCTAATGGACCAACTGTGAATGCGGTTCTCTCCTTGTGACTCTCTTCAAGCCCAACTTGGTAATAACCACTCTTCATATCCAACACTCTTCGTCGTTCAGATCCACTCTGTGACGTACTCTCGCAGAAAATCCCATATCCTCCTCATGCTTGGAGAAGATGCTTTCAAAGTCCATTAGCAGTCGTTTCACTTCAGCTTCTTGTGGTTAGAGCGCCAGGAATCGTGATTGAAAGGTCGCGGGTTCGAATCCCTGCAGGAGCGGCAGGAGAATTTTCTTCTCCAGGGTCGACTTTCTGTGCTGACTCTTATTTCGGTATCCATTCCACCCCCGTGTTACCGCAGTAGCACGTAGAAGATCCCGGTCATTCTGCCAAAAGTGCAGGTGGCAGGTTACAGCTAAACATGCATACACCTTACGTATGTGGCTTTGCATGAAGTGACATGGTGCATGGTTGTATGGTGTACACAGACCTTGCGATGAGATGGCAGCAGTTTCATGTGGCACCAGCCATGCCAGTGTGTAAGTACACCACTTCGGTGGATATTCAAAAAAACGCACTATAAAAAGCTAGTCACTCATGTAGAATCACATGCGAGCGCAGTGAGTCTGCTCAAGAGAGCGGAGAATAGCACTATATAAGCGATCATCAATCAATCAATCAACCACTACACAAGCTAACACATGCAAGTGAAAATGACAACAAAAATGATAGTAAAGAAGTACGTATGAATCTTCCGCAGAGGCAGTCAATTACGATAAACGTCTTGAATAAAAAATATTTAAAACAAAAATTCAGGCGACTGTGCACATCACTCAAACAATGTGCGAATGGATTATCGAAAGTCCTCAGCCAAAACCTATGCCTTTGAATGATAAGTTCCAAGGTGAACTACTGATGACTGTACTTGTAATGTGCGTTCATGCAAAAAGATAAATACTGCTTCAGGACTGTCAAGTCTGAGTAAGGACCTTTTTACAAAAATAACAATCCTTTAACACAGTTCATATATATATAAAAAATCAAAGTCCTTCAAAAATACTGAAAAAATGTTCAAACTACAAGTTCAGGAGGTATGGAAATGTCAATACATGTTTTAAGCAATAACATACTAAACTGAAGTAACAAATGGTAAGCAAAATTTACATAAATTTTGTACACAAATAGCACTGTAGTAAGTCCAGTGACGTTTCAAAAATGTTTGCTGAAACACCAATAATTATCTGGCACAAATTTGTATGAGTGCAGTTCACTATATGAGACTATCAATGAAATTATTTAAAGCAATTTAAATTGAAACAAATAATTTAGTGGGTTTTTTGTTTTTTGTTTTAATCTTTTTTCAAAATTTGGTATTATTGTGATAGCAAGGCTAAAAAAAAACTAAAAAAACTAACTAAAAACAAACAAACTTCGCAATTTGAAAATAATTGTGACCTAAAGGAAACCCTTACTTAAGTCATCACCAATATAATATTCTTTCCAAAGAACAACAAAATTTACACTAAAGGAATTAATATTTTGTATGCACAAGTAGTGTTGGTAAAGATCAAATGATAAAAAAAATGTAAACAGACTTGCAAACACACTTATAACAGTATGCGCATAACTATACTAACAAACACTGATAAGACACTTCAAAAAAAAAACCTTTTGCCACATGAATGAAGTGGACAATTAAACTTCACTGTTTCACTGCATCAGTATACTCTATAGTGTTCTGTGAAGTCAATGCATAAATATAATTTATGCCAATTCCAGATTCACCACACCCGATTTTGAAAGCAGTTGATATCTTCTGGAAGTTAGAGTACAGTCACTTTTCAGTTTTGTTTTGTTTTTGTTTTTTAATTTTATTTTAACCAAACTGCAGTTACTAAAAATTATTGTTCAGCTCACCATGCAAAGAAGATCAATCACTGACAGTGTTTTCTTAGTCATAATCAAATGACTCACTATTAACTGAAGAGACCTCAGAGAATTGTCAATGAACAGAATGAAGCATTATGAAACTGACTTGTAGAACTGTGCTTGTCCAGCCATCACAACACAGTGCAGTCATTAGTCAGTATAAGGGAGATCACTCACTCGGGGTCAGTTTCAAAATGGCGGCAACAACTCCGAGATGTAAACACTCACTGAGCACACGGGAGAAAACAGGCTGCTTCTACTAACGGATGTGATGGTGGCATTGTAGAGACGATCAGGAAGGTGCACCAGTCGATCAGCTTCCGTCCCTCCCCTCCAGATCAAGTAGAGAAAGGTGTGTAGACACAGCCGGCGACGAAGGGGCTGGTCTCACTGGAGTTCTCTGCTGGCGACGTCGTCTGCTACGGGTGTCCCTGAGCACACGACTCAGTGTGATGGAGCGCTGGACATCATCCGCTCCAGGGCTGCATCGGGCGGGCTCCAGCAGGGCAGAGTTGAAGGCTGGGTAGAGTTGAGCGGGCTCCAGCTGGACAGAGCTGACCAGGCCTGGTGTAGCGGGCTGTCATCTGCTCCGAGACTGCTTCAGCGGTCGGTGTTGAGCGGATACCAACGGGCCTGTGGGGATGAACTGCCGTCCGCTCTGTTGTTTGGTCAGCCACTTTTCGCCATCAGAGGTTCTCTTGCCTTCTTGCCATCAAAAGCCTCGAGCCCCACATTGGGCGCCAAATGTTGCCGGGTTATGATGCATGTATGCCCCTGGCGGGTTCGTGGGAACACATGAGGCAAAGCAAGGGGAACCGTGGCTGTTTTATTTCCAGGTTGTAGTACAGTAGTATTGGCAGACAGATGTGGGTAACAGTAGCATTTGTAGACAGACGTGTGTGTAACCCTTCTCAATTTGACAATGGCTCCTTCTTCTAGATAAATAACTTCTGTAACTGCCCACTGAACCTGTTGCTAGATCACATATATAGTGAGCTGTGAGCTCAGAAATACTAGAGCCTACTAAACATGAAACTCATGCTTTTCTCTTGTTGCACTTGCAACAAGAAAACAAACTCTGAACTTGTTAAAATTCCTATACTATACATGGGACAGAACTCTGTCACCATAACTTTGTAAGACACCAAACATTATAATTTCTACCATAATATGACTAGATTCATCTACTCCTTTTTAAGACAGTTCTAATGAGAAGATCCAATAAAACAGCATAGTAAATACAGTTAATGATCAAGACTCAATAAATGTCTAGGTTAAGCACCATGTTTAAGTCAGCATAAAATATAATCCCCACAAACTGTGACAAAACAATCACACACTGAAAACACCACTCTGCCACATGTATTGCCTGAGCGTTTCGAAGGAACAGAAGGAAGTGTTTCAAATTTCTTTTTATCTTTATTGTACACTCACTGAAGATTTTTTTATTTTAGGAAATACTTTAATTTGCAATACGCACTAACTTCTGAAAAAGGTAAATATGCTTACAACATATCAGTTGAAATCATTTCCACTGATAAATTACATTCTGCTCATTTCATTTCATGCGTACTAAAATACACCGGGAAATGTTTTAAATGGCAACTTACACACAGTATTAGTATAAATAATTTATCTGAAAAAGCAGAGATCAAAATTTTAACCGTAATTC
This sequence comes from Alviniconcha marisindica, assembly GCA_018857735.1. Taxonomy (NCBI): domain Eukaryota; kingdom Metazoa; phylum Mollusca; class Gastropoda; family Provannidae; genus Alviniconcha; species Alviniconcha marisindica. The sequence continues at coordinate 870,596 of JABMCL010000376.1, read as the reverse complement.
ACTCACAGTAACAAGTTACGAAAATGCAGTAGACCAAGCTTTGCAAATTACATATGTGACCCGTTCTCACAAACTTGGTCTAAACTCGCAGCCGGCTTACTGTGCTACAGGCAAAAGCAGTCATGGGGGTCTATCTGGGTGTTTTCAGTTTTTTGCAAAATTAAAGTCTATAAGCATTAAACTTTGGTATGTTTGCACTGATATGCTCTGAAAACTTTAAAGCTGATTTTCTCAAAATGGCCTCCGCCATACCTGCATCCTTTAAAAACACGTCACATCCACATTTATTTAGTCTAAACGTGATTTAAGTATCAAAATAACAAGCGGAACTTGCAGATTTGAGACATGCAGATATCTCAAATTGTCACATTTTAAGTTAAGACTCATTTCGTGAGAACGGGTCACATATTCAATTCTGTTCCACAAAGTAATCAGAGTTCTCTTCCCTCTCTCTCTCACGCACGCACTCACGCAACCCCCCCACACCCCACACCACACCCCACACACACACACACACACACACCGAATCAATACAGTTTGCCTGAATACAGAAATTGGCAGTCAGGCAATCTGTGAAATCTCAAACACTATTTTTCAGGCAATACTCATATTGCCTACAAAATTTATGCATTACATGTGTTGCCTATAGCTTTTCGCCACTTCATGAAATGCCTGACATTTCACGGATTGCCTGTAACATATACATGCTGATCTTACCCGGTAAAATACCGGAAATTACTGGTGAATGTGAACTCTGCTCACAGTTCTTTCTGTACAACAGCTTTCGCACAACCCATGGTTGTCACTCTAACACGACACGTGCTGGGCAACTGGGGGAATAATCTGATAGGAATAAGCTAGTTCAGTTCCGTTCAAGATGGTATCTATGCGCTTGGAAAAGCCCATATGCGCCCCACCCAGTCTCTTAGAACTTTCCCCAATGTCGCCTTTGAAACGGTTCCAATGTTCATCTGATTGACGATGGCCCTCACTCGTTCTTTCAAGGAAGATCGTCTAACGCTTCCTCTTTCCGCTTCTCTCTCCTCCAGGCGATCGATGGTGTGATGTCCTTGGCTTTGTACCCACAGGTAGTGTCTCAAGCTCCTCAGCAATTCAGATCATCTGAAAAGCAAGCCACTTATGAGGGTTGCTTTGTCCGTCTATCTGCTCGGTCATTTCTCTTTACTCCGCATGTCCAGGGAAATACACTTATAGGAGTTCTGGTCTTCCCATTCCACTTTTCATTTTTTGTAGCAAGCTCATTGAATCTGTGAGGATGATAGCATGTGTGGTCTGACTGTCTCCTCTTGAGGTAATTCAGCGGAGGGCAAGTGACTGCTTCCACCTCCATTGTCTACCTGAACCATGAAGACAGGTCAGACAGTATAGGCTGCACTGTCTTCATGGATGGTAGTCACACCTTGCTTGACAGTGAAGCCCCACCCTGCCTGGCCTGTGGTGACTGAGCCATCAATATGAGACTGTATAGGGTGCACTGAGTTCATGGATGGTAGTCACACTTTGTTTGACAGTGAAGTCCCACCCTGACCTGTCTTTGGTGACTGAGCCATCAGTGTACACTATGAAGTCTTGCGGTTTGCTGTTTTCTTGAATGAGAAGCTTGATCTCTGACTCTGTTTTGCCTGCTGGCCATTCTCTTCAGTGGTTTCCCAAGTTTTCTGTCAAGAGCTAGTCAAAACACAAAGCTTCCAGACTGCAGATGTGTACGTACGTGGGTAGAAGAGATTACTTTCTTTGAATTTTAGTCCCCTTTTCAGGCAACAAAACAACAGTTAAACGATGAAAAATTAAAATGTACTTATCCTGTTTAAGTTGTGTAACAAAGGGGCTTACCCCGCACATTTGTATTGTCATATTAAATTTGCGTTCCTTTTAAGCATTTATGTTTTCCCACGTTTTGTATTGTATCATTGGCGGGAGCTGCCACAGGCATAATTTTTGTCGCGACAAACATAATTTTGTCGCGACAAACGTTTTTTCTCAACAAGCATATTTTTGTCGCGACAAAACACGTGTTTTGTCGCGACAAAAATTATACTTGTGGCAGCTCCCGCCAATGATAGTATTGTCATACTGAATTGGCATTCCTTTTAAGCATTTATATTTCCGCGTGTTTTGTATTGTCATATTGAATTTGCGTTCCTTTTAAGTATTTATGTTTTCTCACGTTTTGTATTGTCATATTGAATTGGCGTTCCTTTTGAGCAGTGATGTTTTCACATGTTTTTGTGTTATCATATTGAATTGGTGTTCCTTTAAAGCATTTATGTTTTCTCGCATTTTGTATTGTCATATTGAATTGGCTTTCATTTTAAGCATTTGTTTTCGCATGTTTTGTATTGACTCTGAATTTGCGTTCCTTTTAAACATTTATGTTTTCTCACGTTTTGTATTGTCATTTGAATTGGCGTTCCTTTTGAACATTTATGTTTTCTCACGTTTTGTATTGACATATTGAATTGGCGTTCCTTTTGAACATTTATGTTTTCTCACGTTTTGTATTGACATATTGAATTGGCGTTCCTTTTAAGCCGTTTTGTGTTGTCATATTAAATTAGTTTTCCTTTTAACCTTTCATGTCTTTGGGTGTTGTTGTAGAATGCTTGCAGTCATCCTTGTTTTACCTTTCATGTCTTTGGGTGTTGTTGTAGAATGCTTGCAGTCATCCTTGTTTCAAATATCTTTCTTCTTCTGTGTCTTCAGTGCCGGGCCTTTGTCAGGTTCTAGAGGCATCTTGCAAACTGTACGGTCCTTTGGTCTTGGAATGGTGCACAGATGGCGCTACCGTTGGAGACATGGTAATTATGACGATTACATCACACCAGTGAGGCCCCCCAGAGCTGCGCCTTTGTAATTCGTCTGAAACATACTAGCACAAAATGACAACTCTCTGAGTTCTGTTTCTCTCTTGCTCTGCTTCTCTGTCTCTGTCTCTTTCTCTCTGTGTCTCTGTCTCTGTGTCTGTCTCTGTTTCTCTGTCTCTGTCTCTGTCTCTCTCTCTCTCTCTCTCTCCTCTCTCTCTCTCTCTCTCTCTCTCTCTCTCTCTCTCTCTCTCTCTCTCTCTCTCTCTCTCTC
>JABMCL010000376.1:835000-850000 GCA_018857735.1 Alviniconcha marisindica | reverse complement strand
CTATTCCACCAGTCAAAACAGCACCAGATTTGTGGTCAGATTGTGAGGAAAAAATCGCAGGGCTTAGAACTTAGACCCTCTGTTCCACCTGTCAACACATTACCACATGTGGTTATTTAAAGCTTGTGAGTTAAAAAAAAAGGCGGGACTTAGAACTTAGACCCTCTGCTCCACCTGTCAACACATTGCCACATTGTGGTTATTTAAAGCTTGTGAGTAAAAACACGCTGGGCTTAGAACTTAGACGGTCTGTTCCACCAGTCAACACAACATCAGATGGTGGTTCTTAAAAGCTTGGGAGTAAAAAAACGCTGGACTTGGAACTTAGACCCTCTGTTCCACCTGTCAACACATTGCCACATTGTGGATTAAAGCTTGTGAGTAAAAAACGCGGGACTTAGAACTTTGACCCCCTGTTCAGTCAACACATCATCAGATGGTGGTTCTTAAAAGCTTGTGAGTAAAAAAGAAACGCGGGGCTTAGAACTTAGACCCTCTGCTCCACCTGCCAACACAGTGCCACACTGTGGTTATTGAAAGCTTGTGAGTAAAACAAAAACAAAACAAAAAACGTGGGACTTAGAATTTAGACCCTCTGCTCCACCTGTCAACACATTGCCACATTGTGGTTATTGAAAGCTTGTGAGTAAAAAAAACCGTGGGACTTGTCTGTTTCACCTGTCAACACAGTGCGACACTGTGGTTGTTGAAAGCTTGTGGGTAAAAAGACGCTGGGACTTAGAACTTAGACCCTCTGTTCCACCCGCCAACACAGTGCCACACTGTGGTTTCGAAAGCTTGCGGGTAAAAAGACGCTGGGACTTAGAACTTAGACCCTCTGTTCCACCCGCCAACACAGTGCCACACTGTGGTTGTCGAAAGCTTGCGGGTAAAAAGACGCTGGGACTTAGAACTTAGACCCTCTGTTCCACCCGCCAACACAGTGCCACACTGTGGTTGTGAAAGCTTGGGGTAAAAAGACGCTGGGACTTAGAACTTAGACCCTCTGTTCCACCCGCCAACACAGTGCCACACTGTGGTTGTCGAAAGCTTGCGGGTAAAAAGACGCTGGGACTTAGAACTTAGACCCTCTGTTCCACCCGCCAACACAGTGCCACACTGTGGTTGTCGAAAGCTTGCGGGTAAAAAGACGCTGGGACTTAGAACTTAGACCCTCTGTTCCACCCGCCAACACAGTGCCACACTGTGGTTGTCGAAAGCTTGCGGGTAAAAAGACGCTGGGACTTAGAACTTAGACCCTCTGTTCCACCCGCCAACACAGTGCCACACTGTGGTTGTCGAAAGCTTGCGGGTAAAAAGACGCTGGGACTTAGAACTTAGACCCTCTGTTTCACCTGCCAACACAGTGCCACACTGTGGTTATTGAAAGCTTGTGAGTAAAAAGACGCTGGGACTTAGAACTAGACCCTCTGCTCCACCTGCCAACACATTGCCACACTGTGGTTATTTAAAGCTTTTAGGGCTGGCGGTCATCAAAAGCTTTTGAGGAAAAAGGCGGGTCTAAATGATTTCAGGAACTTACTTTCATTCCACCAGTCAACGCTGTACTAGATGGTGGTTTACATCCAAAGCTGGTGGTGGAAGAGGCAGGCGGCTTAGAGTTTAGCACTAAGCAAGTAAGTCAAGATGGTGCTTAACGTCCACAGAAACCATAATGCGTATTAGGGACGGGGAGAAGGGGGTAAGGGGTGGGGTGGGGTATGGAGGTGCAGTAAGTAAGTAAAGATGGTGTTTAATGTCCACAGAAACCATAAGGCTTATTAGGGACGGGGAGAAGGGGGTATGGAGGTGAAGTAAGTAAGTAAAGATGGTGCTTAGCGTCCACAGAAACCATAATGCTTATTAGGGACGGGGAGAAGGGGGTAAGGGGTGGGGTGGGGTATGGAGGTGAAGTAAGTAAGTAAAGATGGTGTTTAACGTCCACAGAAACCATAAGGCTTGTTAGGGACGGGGAGAAGGGGGTATGCAGGAGAGGTAAGTAAGTAAAGATGGTGCTTAACGTCCACAGAAACTATAAGGCTTATTAGAGACGGGGAGAAGGGGGTATTGAGGAGAGGTAAGTAAGTAAAGATGGTGCTTAACGTCCACAGAAACTATAAGGCTTATTAGGGACGGGGAGAAGGGGGAGGGGGTATGGAGGTGGGGGAAAAGAGAGATTATATATCTATCGCTACACTGTCACCACCAGAATGACTCCTGCATTAAGATGCGCAGAAATGAGAGCCATTTTAATGTTTCATTAATTGTGAGGGACAAAGCCACAAACAAGACAGTGTCCACAGACCACAACTTTTGAAGAGAAAGGAGAGCCGAAGCGGGTTCGGACCGAGGTCCCTCTGCTTACCAGCCTAACGCCTTACCGCTAGGCCAAACCGGTTCACGGCACTAAGCTTGTTGGTTGAGTGTCGCTTTACGTCCACCGAAACCCCATCATGCTAGCTCTGTGGTGTGTATTTATACATATTAATTTCTCCTTCTTGTTTTTCAGCGGCGCATGACGGAAGCGGAAGTCAGTCTTCTCGTCGCGCGGCGGTCCGCAGAAAGTGGCACGTGACCTACACGTTGCTACGCAACCCGAGTCTCGTGTACACGCGGAAGGTGTTCAATCAGAGCGCGTGGTCCCGCCGTCTGGCGGCTGGCAAAGCGGTGGCGGTCAGAGGGGAGGGGGAACAGGGTGTGGACTCTGTCGTGCTGAACGCTGTTGCCACCTGAACCAGCAACTCGACCCGTTCTGTGGGACGTCTGAACGTGTAGTACTGTCGAGTTTGTTTACACGCGCATGTACACGCGCGCGCCCGCAGGCACGCAAGCGCGCACTCACGCACGTACACAACACACACACACACACACACACATTCACGAACGCACACACACTCACGCACGCACCCACACACATGCACGCACCAACGCACACAGAGAAATACAAACAGCGTTAGAGACACCGGCACATGCACACACGCACGAGCACACACACACACACACACACACACACACACACACACACACACACACACACACACACACACACACACACACACACACACACACACACACACACACACACACACACACACGCGCACACACACACACACACACACACACACACAGAGGCCTCTCTCTCTCTCTCTCTCTCTCTCTCTCTCTCTCTCTCTCTCTCTCTCTCTCTCTCTCTCTCTCTCTCTCTCTCTCTCTCTTATACGTATTACGAATATTCGGAGGAACTGATGCTCTATTTGAATTTTGACTTTTAGCACGAACAGTTTATCTCTTAATTCTTGTTTTCGGACGACTTCGAAGTCCGTGCGCTTTGGATCTGACGGCATGAGAGAACATTGTATACGGTACCTCCACTTTTGTCAGTAATGGATCACAGATGGGAAAGGTGGTGTGGGGGGTGTGGGTGGGAGGGGGCAGGGTGGTCAGGGTGTTGGCCGCTCAATTTTGTACCGCTGAAATGTGCCATAAACACTATTCTTATACACGTGTGTCAGCTCTTTCGCTGCCAAAAGTTATGCATTAAAAAATAAATAAAATTGGTGGTTTCTTTACAAAACCATGTAGAATTATTTTTTAAGTTGACAAAAAAGAAAGAAAAAAAGATTCTTTTGAGAACTGGCATTTTTGCACGTAAGAACTACTGAAAAGCCTGGAGCTGAAGCAGGAAGTTGGACAGCATCCTATGCAGACGGAAAACACCTTGCCGGTGACGTCATAATCATGACGTCCTCTGGGCAGTGAAAGAGTTAATGTGTATTTTGGAGACCTGTATTCACCACACCATTTTCAAGTGCCATGTCTCGTATTATTGGCGGGAGCTGCCACAGGTATCATTTTTTGTCGCCACAAAAGTTTTTTTAAAACTATCTTTAACATTATTGATGGAGAAAGTCTTCCTTGTATTTTTTGTAACCTCACTTAAAGATGCCAAAGTCTCGTATTGAGAGAACTGGGCTGGATCGTTGTGAGGTTAATCCACGAAATCTGTTCTGGAAATTTGCAAGTTTTGATTTGTACTGTGCCATTTTTAAACATTTTTAAAATTAATGATGGAGAAAGTTGTCCTTTTATTTATATTTTTAACCTCACTTAAAGATGCCGGTTAAATCTTGTACATATCACCTCAAAATGGTTTTGTTTGGGGGCAGCTTTCACTGAAGAGATTTAAAAAATATATAATTTTAAAACCATTTAGTTGTGTATATGATCATGTTGTTGGACTTTGTGTGCTTCCGTTGACCTCTGGTGCCCACTGTTCAAACCCGCTCATGACATCGCGATGCCAATGATGGTCGTTCGTTTTCAGACGCACGATGTTAATTTTCGTTTTAGACTTTTTATTTTGTAGCAAAGATTTTGTTCTTCTTTTTTCAACGCTTCCTTTTATTTTTATTTTTAATTCTTTTGCTTGTTTTATAATTCGATTTTCTGTGTTCCTACAGTGTTCCGGCTCATAACGTCTACCCTTTGCTCTGCTTTATTGTGTGTGCAGTCAATAATTGCCCCTTGTGCGTGGATAAAAAAATTTTTTAATTGCTTGCTCAACGGAATACCGAAACTTCCATCTTCAGTGCTCGCTCCGAGCATCGTTGACGAGATCCATTTTAGTGTTTCATCGATTGTTAAAATGTGTGGAACATATGAAATTGCAGTGTCCACAGCGGACGGACTACAACTTTTGAAGAGAGAGGAGAGCCGAAGCGGAATTGAAACGAGGTCCCTATACTGCATGCTTACCGGCCTAACACCTTACCGCTTTAACTTGAGGACTTTAAGCGTAATTAAGGCACGCTCCGAGCATCGCTTTCCGGCACCTTCCTCCAAACTCTGCCGGAATTAGTTACGCCACTGAAGGGGCACTCTTTATCTGAGCGCAGCTGTAAGCTGTAAGCGCTGACGCTGTAAGCGCTCTTCGAAAGGTTTGGACTGTGGAAGCAACATAGCCTCCAAGCACGCGTGTAAATACGAGGCGCGTCCGCCTCGGGTAAAAAAAAGAGAAGAAATTCCGTCATGATTCCTATGATTTTAGTTTTATTTGTGCTGGCGTAAGCAACGCTTGGGCGCCTAATATAATTTGGGTTGTCTCTTACAAACTTACTGCCATTTGAGCACCAAGGAAACACTGTCCGTTAGCTGACAGTTTTTCTAGACCTATAGCGTAATCACTTGTGGCAGTGCCATACCGTTGGAGGCCCGATGTCGTAAACCAGTGTTTGCACCTCGTGCTAGTCGATGTCGTAAACCAGTGTTTGCACCTCGTGTTTGTCGATGTCGTAAACCACTGTTTGCACCTCCTGCTTGTCGATGTCGTAAACCAGTGTTTGCACCTAATGCTTGTCGATGTCGTAAACCAGTGCTTGGAGCTTGTGCTTGTCGATGTCGTAAACCAGTGCTTGTTGAGCTTATGCTTGTCGATGTCGTAAACCAGTGCTTGGATCTTGTTCTTGTCCATGTCTTAAACCAGTGCTTGGAGCTTGTTCTTGTCGATGTCGTAAACCAGTGCTTGGAACTTGTTCTTGTCCATGTCTTAAACCAGTGCTTGGATCTTATGCTTGTCGGTGTCGTAAACCAGTGCTTGTGGAGTTTGTGCTTGTCGATGTCGTAAACCAGTGCTTGTTGAGCTTATGCTTGTCGATGTCGTAAACCAGTGCCTGGAGCGTATGCTTGTCGATGTCGTAAACCAGTGTTTGGAGCTTGTGCTTGTCGATGTCGTAAACCAGTGCTTGGAGCTTATGCCTGTCGATGTCGTAAACCAGTGCTTGTAGAGCTTATGCTTGTCGATGTCGTAAACCAGTGCTTGGAGCTTGTTCTTGTCCATGTCTTATACAAGTGCTTGGAGCTTGTTCTTGTCCATGTCTTAAACCAGTGCTTGGAGCTTGTACTTGTCGATGTCGTAAACCAGTGCTTGTGGAGTTTGCGCTTGTCGATGTCGTAAACCAGTGCTTGTTGAGCTTATGCTCGTCGATGTCGTAAACCAGTGCTTGGAGTTTATGCTTGTCGATGTCTTAAACCAGTGCTTGGAGCTTGTGCTTGTCGGTGTCGTAAACCAGTGCTTGTGGAGCTTGTGCTTGTCGATGTCGTAAACCAGTGCTTGAAGTTTGTGCTTGTTGTTGTCGTAAACCAGTGCTTGGAGCTTGTGCTTATCACTCGATGTCGTAAACCAGTGCTTGGAGCTTGTGCTTGTCACTCGATGTCGTAAACCAATGCTTGGAGCTTGGTAGTGCTTGCCAAGCAGCATTCGTATTTTGCTTGTGTACTTATATTGTGACTGTATAGTTTTCGTTAGCTCCCATCTCTTTCCATCACTAGCTTTCATTTCATTCAGCTGCTGCACTATTGTATTTTTGCTTTGACTGTTTGCTAAGCTTCATCATGCATTTTGTCTGTGGTTTGTTGCTGTTTGTTGTCTCTTTGTTATCGTCAGTGTTGTATATGCTTGTCATATAGGGCACGTGCTTTACGTGCTGGTGAAGAAGTGCTCCGACATCACACGAGTGGGGGCGCGGCTTTAATAATAATCATAATAATCAGTAATAATAATAATAATACGTAATTCTTATATAGCGCCTAATCCAGCTTGACTGGCTCAAAGCACTTCACAATTCAAAACAAGAATGAACATCAGAATCACTACATGAAACATGCATACACCAGACGATCCAACGTCAACAGCAAAGCACAGGCAAACATGCACACATCCCGGAACGATCAGTGCAACCCACACATGCAATGCAGCAATACATGGACCATGGAAACATCTCATGATTGCAAATCAAATACAAAGAGCAACAAAAACTGGGTTCTATTGGAAGGTTTGGGAAAACAAGTGGGTTTTCAATTGTGACTTAAATGAGGAGTATGTTTGTATGCTTTAGAAACATTCATTATTGTTATGAATTGCCAGATCTGGTTGTCGCCGTCACTATCGTCATTATCATCACCATCATTGTAGTCTTCTCTGATACCCTAACGGACATCCTGCAAAATCTGTCTGAAACAATTAACACGTCATTAATGACAGTCGGAATTTGTCGTGTTAAAAACAAACAAAACAGAGATACAGCTCAGGAGATTGCCCCAAAAAGTTCACACTTCTTTTATTCAATAAAATAAATCTAAAGGATGACTGCTAGCGTTCTAAAACAAGATCCAAGCACATAAAGGATTTTTAAAAAAAGAACGCTTACTTAATAATTATGACAGTACACAACGTGCGAATTTTCGGAGCAAGCCCCTTCTTCAAGCGACAAAACAACCGTTAAACGGTGAAAAGTGAAATGTAGGATACTTCACTATCTGCTTTTGGCAGTGGTGTTTTGGTGTCCAATGTTTGGAAGAAACTGGACACCGAAACACCACAACTAAAAGCAGATAAGTAGCCTACATCTCATTTTTCACCGTTTAACTGTTGTTTACGTTAAGTGTTCTTCCGAACACAGGACACCGAAACACCACAACTAAAAAGCAAATAAGTAGCCTTACATTTAATTTTTCACCGTTTAACTGTTGTTTAAGTGTTCTTCCAAACACAGGACACCAAAACACCACAAAAGCAGTTAAGTAGCCCACATTTTTGTTTTCACCGTTTAACTGTTATTTAAGTGTTCTTCCCGGGCAAACACTGGACACCAAAACATCACAATCAAAAGAATCGAAGTAGCCTACATTTTATTTTTCACCGTTTAACTGTTGTTTAAGTGTTCTTCCAAACACAGGACACCGAAACACCACAATCAAAAGAAGATAATTAGCCTACATTCCATTTTTCACCAGTATTTTTAATGTTGTGTTGCTTTGTCGCTTGCCCTGAAAAATTGCACGTTGCGTATTGTCACATTAAATAAGCGTTCTTTTTAACCTTTTACTCGTTTATATCTTTATTCAATAAAAGCAAAAACGACATCATTTATGGATGAACAAAACACTGCTCTAGAATTAATACACCAACATTATCGATCAGCTTCTCTTTGGCCGAAACTTGATCTATATTTTCCGTCAACACACTAAATTAAATTCGTTCCGAATGACAGCATCGTCACAATCAGATAATTAATATAATCACATGCTGATTTGCACGTATCTAAAATGTTAGTATCGAACACAGTTACTAGCAGGCATACATGATAATGGTTGGTACTGAAAACATTTTCCGGTGGTAATACATCACTGTCAGTTACTTCTTTTTATGTACTTTTGGCATAAGCCTGTCGTATCTTTGTAACTGGTTCGTAATTAATACGCTTACGGCGTAGGATTGTCTATATGTACGTCAATGGTTTGTATTAAACACACTTCCGGCACAGCATTTGTGCATGTCGATGGTTTGTACCAAACACTTCCGGCATATAAGTATATATATATATTATATATATATATATATATATATATATATATATATATTATATATATATATATATATAATGTTTACATATATATATCAATAGTTTGTGTAAATACGTTCTGTACATATTTGTGTATGTCAATGGTTTGTCAAACACACTTCCGGCAAATTTATATATTACTTCCCATTTTTTGTATGTGTCTGTCAGTGGTTTGTATTAAATACATTTCTGGCATAGCCTATATGTGTGCCAATGGTTTATTTTAAACACACCTCACACACCACACACACACACACACACACACACACTGACACGCACGAACGCACACGAATACACACATAACACTGACACACACGAATACACACAAAGAATACACGCGCGCGGGCACACAAATACACACATAAGAAACACACACACACACACACACACACACGCACGAATACACACCTAACACACACACACGCACGAATACACACCTAACACACACACACGAATACACGCAAAAGAACACACACACACACACACACACACAGAGTCTTTTTGTATGAATCGTATGCAGGGCTGACGTTATAACCAACAGTCGGGGGTTAGAGGTAGGGTGGGGCATCAGGGAGGAAAGGTCTGGAAGGATGCCACTGACGACACGGATTCTCTCCTGCTGAACCGTCTGGACGACAGAGAGCGGCGGGTCAAGTAGAATGCCGACATCGCCTGCACAGCAAGGTCTCTTTTGAGGCGTTACACACAAAACACACACACACACACACACACACACACACACACACACACACACCACACACACACACACACACCACACACACACACACACACACACAGATAGCGAGCCTTGCGAGGATAGACCTAGCTGTCGTCCCGTAACAAGACAGACCTGTGTGCCTTGCATGAAGAGAAAATATTGCCGTGCCTAAGGACAACTCGACTTCTTGTGCATAAAGAGGACAACTCGACTTCTTGTGCATAAAGAGGACAACTCGACTTCTTGTGCATAAAGAGGACAACTCGACTTCTTGTGCATAAAGAGGACAACTCGACTTCTTGTGCATAAAGAGGACCAATCGACCTGTGCTTGACGAGTGCTGGCGCGCTTAACAAGGACTCGACTTCTTGTGCATACAAACAACTGACTGTTTTGGGTGCTTAAAATACAAAACCAATGCCCGTGCTTGACGATGCTGCGCGCAACAACTGATCGGGTTTCTTGCTTGAAATACAAGACAACTGATCTGCTTGACGTGCTTAAAATACACGAACAACTGACGTGCTTGAAATGCACACAAACAACTGATCTGCTTGACTTGCTTGAAATACAAGCGACTGATCTGCTTGACGTGCTTGAAATAAACACAGACGACTGATCTGCTTGACGTGCTTGAAATAAACACAGACGACTGACCTGCTTGGCGTGCTTGAAATACAAACAACTGACGATGCTTGAAATGCACACAGACGACTGACCTGCTTGACGTGCTTGAAATGCACACAGACGACTGACCTGCTTGACGTGCTTGAAATACATAAACAACTGACCTGCTTGACGTGCTTGAAATACACAAACAACTGACCTGCTTGACCTGCTTGAAATACACAAACAACTGACCTGCTTGTCGTGCTTGAAATACACACAAACAACTGACCTGCTTGACGTGCTTGAAATGCACGCAGACGACTGACCTGCTTGACGTGCTTGAAATGCACACAGACGACTGACCTGCTTGACGTGCTTGAAGAGAACGCCCTGGGTGACAGTCTCCGGCTGCAGCCTCTCCAGCTCCAAGTAGACCATGAAGAACCTCTCCAGCAGCTTCTGGGCAACACGTTGGCTCACCGCCTGCAAGACACAGCAAGGAGGTGGGTTGTTGGGGCCAACAGCCTACGCACGAAAGCGCGGGGTGTGCAACACTCACTGCTGGATTTCAGCGGCGGGTAGATCGGAGGTGGGTTATTGTGGTGGCCAACAGCCTCGGCTATCGGCTCGACAGATCGGGGTATGCAACACTCACTGCTGGATTTCAGCGGCGGGTAGATAGGAGGTCGGTTATTGTGGTGGCCAACAGGTTCGGCTCGACAGATCGGGATTTGCAACACTGCTGGATTTCAGCGCACAGGTAGCGTTTCCCCACTCACCTCTCCAACCAACCTCGTCCTCCACGGAGGTGTAGTGTTGACGGAAAGGTACAGACACACATGAATGGTATCACTCACCTCTCCAACCACCTCGTCCTCCACGGAGGTGTAGGTGTTGACGGAAAGGTAGACAGGATCAGTGTCACTATCACTGACTCGCCTCTCCAACTATTTTGTCCTCCACGGAGGTGTATGTGTTCCCGGAAAGATAGAGACAGGAGGGGTATGACTCACTTCCCCAACTACCTCATTTCCCACAGAGGTGTAGGTATTCACGTAAAGGTAGACACGATCCGTATCACTGACTCACCTTTCCAACCTCCTCGTCCTCCACAGAGGTGTAGGTGTACACGGATAGGTACAGACAGACAGGAGGGGTATGACTCACTTCTCCAACTACCTCTTTGTCCACAGAGGTGTAGGTATTCACGGCAAGGTAGACAGGATCAATATCACCGACTCACCTTTCCAACCTCCTCGTCCTCCACAGAGGTGTAGGTTTTGACGGAAAGGCAGATACAGACACAGAGACAGGAGGGACACGACTCACCTCTCCAACCACGCCATTGTCGACAGAGGTGTAGCTATATCACGGAAAGGTAGACGATCAGTATCACGGAATCGCCTCTCCAACCACCTCGTCTTTCACACGTGACGGATGCAGGTGTTTATGGAAAGGTACAGACACGCAAGAGTGGTATCTCTCACCTCTCCAACCTCCTCGTCCTTCCACAGAGGTGTAGGTGTTGAAGGAAAGGTAGATACAGACACACAGGAGCCGTATCACTCACCTCTCCAACTTCCTCGTCCTCCACGGAGGTGTAGGTGTTGAAGGAAAGGTACAGACACACAGGAGTGGTATCACTCACCTTTCCAACTTCCTCGTCCTTCACAAAGGTGTAAGTGTTGATGGAAAGGTATAGACACACAGGAGCCGTCTCACTCACCTCTCCAACTTCCTCGACCTCCACGGAGGTGTGGGTGTTGAAGGAAAGGTACAGACACACAGGAGTGGTATCACTCACCTCTCCAACCTCCTCCTCCTTCACAGAGGTGTAAGTGTTGAAGGAAAGGTACAGACATACAGGAGTGGTATCACTCACCTCTCCAACCTCCTCGTCCTCCACGGAGGTGTAGGTACTGACGGAAAGGTAGACAGGATAGGTGTCACTATTACTGACTCGCCTTTCCAACTACCTTGTCCTCCACAGAGGTGTAGGTCTTGACGGAAAGGCAGATACAGACACAGAGACAGGAGGGACACGACTCACCTCTCCAACCACGCCATTGTCAACAGAGGTGTAGCTATATCACGGAAAGGTAGACGATCAGTATCACGGAATCGCCTCTCCAACCACCTCGTCTTTCACACGTGACGGATGCAGGTGTTTATGGAAAGGTACAGACACGCAAGAGTGGTATCTCTCACCTCTCCAACCTCCTCGTCCTCCACAGAGGTGTAGGTGTGCACAGAGCGCACGGAGGGCCAGCGGGTAAGGCCTGTGCCTGGTGACGGTGTAGTGTCCTGCTGCGGACACAAGACAGATCATTCCGATGTATAATTATGTGTACTTCACAAATACCAAAAACCTGAAACAAGAATGACCGCTAGCGTTCTAAAATAAGATCCAAACACATAAAAGATTCAAAAGAACGCTTATTTATTATGACATAGCCAACATGATGCAAAATTTTCAGGGAAATCCCCTTCTTCAGGCCACAAAACGACACTTAAACAACAGTGAAACGGTTAAAAACAATGAAAAATGATATGAGAGGTGAAGTAACTTATCTTTTTGTTGTTGTTGTGTTCGTTGCTTGCCGGAAGAAAGTTAAGTGTCGTTTTGTGGCCCGAAGAAGGGGATTTCGCTGAAAATTTACATCGCGTTGTCTGTGTCAAAATAAACAAGCGTTCTTTCGAATATTTTATGTGTTTGGATCTTCACAAATACCGCTTTGTTTTCGCTTCCGACAACGCAGACGCTTGCAGTCACACCAGAAAACGTTCACTCTTCAAAACACCCCTGAGTAACACCATTAAAATTCTTATATTTCTTCTTCTTCTTCTTCTTCTTCTTCTTCTTCTTCTTCTTCTTCTTCTTCTTCTTCTTCTTCTTCTTCTTCACCTAATATAACCGTAATGGCTGACTGGGGCTAAAACTCCAAGTTACTATATCTTCTTCTTCTTCTTCTTCTTCTTCTTCTTCTTCTTCTTCTTCTTCTTCTTCTTCTTCTTCTTCTATTACTACTACTACTACTACTACTACTGCTGCTGCTGCTGCTGCTGCTGCTACTACTACTACTATTACTACAACAACAACTACTACTACAACTACTATTTCTTCTTCTTCTTCTTCTTCTTCTTCTTCTTCTTCTTCTTCTTCTTCTTCTTCTTCTTCTTCTTCTTCCTTCCTTCCTTCCTTCCTTCCTTCCTTCCTTCCTTTCTTTCTTTTTCCCACAAGAACTATCACAATCTGATCATTGATTACAGATTATGTGATATACAAGATCCAAACACACAAAAGGTTCAAAAGAACGCTATTCATTAGGACAAGACAAAACCAGCAAATTTCGGGGTAGTCATTCTTGTTTCAGATTTCCCATGTGATATATACTCACACACAAAATAATAGTAACGTATCAGGTACAGTTCTCATTCCAACAAATCAGTCTGTTACCCTATGCGACGAAGTTTGAGCAGAAGAAATGTTTATTCGATTGTTGAAATACTGAAACAGGTCAAGAATGATATATCACTGTCACGGATGGTTTCCTCCGCCGCATTTCTCAGCATGTTGTCATTTTGAAAATAACCAAACTCAGAGCCGTGAGTGGACGAATGCTTTAGTGTTGATGTATGCATTTACAGTATTTGTGCTTTTTTAAAATTGTCATGAGGATGTTGATGTATGCATTTACAGTACTTGTGCTTTTTTGATTGTCATGAGGATGCTGATGTATGCATTTACAGTACTTGTGCTTTTTTGATTGTCATGAGGATGCTGATGTATGCATTTACAGTACTTGTGCTTTTTTATTGTCATGAGGATGTTGATGTATGCATTTACAGTACTTGTGCTTTTCTGATTGTCATGAGGATGTTGGTGTATGCATTTACAGTACTTGTGCTTTTTTGATTGTCATGAGGATGCTGATGTATGCATTTACAGTATCATTGTTGGTTTTTTGATTCGTCTCTTTGATGTATGATGTTGATGTATGCATTTACAGTACTTGTGCTTTTTTTGATTGTCATGAGACTACGTGTGACATGTTTGATGTATGCATTTACAGTACTTGTGCTTTTTTGATTGTCATGAGGATGTGATGTATGCATTTACAGTACTTGTGCTTTTTTGATTGTCATGAGGATGTTGATGTATGCATTTACAGTACTTGTGCTTTTTTAAATTGTCATGAGGATGTTGATGTATGCATTTACAGTACTTGTGCTTTTTTGAAGGGTATGAGTGATGTTGAAGTATGCATTTACAGTACTTGTGCTTTTTTTATTGTCATGAGGATGTTGATGTATGCATTTACAGTACTTGTGATTTTTTGATTGTCATGAGGATGTGATGTATGCATTTACAGTACTTGTGCTTTTTTGATTGTCATGAGGATGTTGATGTATGCATTTACAGTACTTGTGCTTTTTTGATTGTCATGAGGATGTTGATGTATGCATTTACAGTACTTGTGCTTTTTTGATTGTCATGAGGATGTTGATGTATGCATTTACAGTACTTGTGCTTTTTTGTATTGTCATGAGGATGTTGATGTATGCATTTACAGTACTTGTGCTTTTTTGATTGTCATGAGGATGTTGATGTATGCATTTACAGTACTTGTGCTTTTTTGATTGTCATGAGATGTTGATGCATATGCAGCCCAGTACTTGTGTTTGTTTATGTCTGAGGATGCTGATGTATGCATTATACAGCACATTGGTTTTTTGATGTAACATCAAGAGATGCATTTACAGTACTTGTGTTTTTTGAATTGTCATGAGGATGTTGATGTATGCATTTACAGTACTTGTGCTTTTTTGAATGTCATGAGGATGTTGAAGTATGCATTTACAGTACTTGTGCTTTTTTATTGTCATGAGGATGTTGGTGTATGCATTTACAGTACTTGTGCTTTTTTGATTGTCATGAGGATGCTGATGTATGCATTTACAGTACTTGTGCTTTTTTGATTGTCATGAGGATGTTGATGTATGCATTTACAGTACTTGTGTGTTTTTTAAATTGTCATGAGGATGTTGATGTATGCATTTACAGTACTTGTGCTTTTTTGAATGTCATGAGGATGTTGAAGTATGCATTTACAGTACTTGTGCTTTTTTTATTGTCATGAGGATGTTGATGTATGCATTTACAGTACTTGTGATTTTTTGGATTGTCATGAGGATGTGATGTATGCATTTACAGTACTTGTGCTTTTGATTGTCATGAGGATGTTGATGTATGCATTTACAGTACTTGTGATT
>JABMCL010000376.1:825000-830000 GCA_018857735.1 Alviniconcha marisindica | reverse complement strand
TGACTTGATACACAGTGATACAGCATTGGTGACTGACACAGAAAGGAGCGGGCGATGACCTCACACACAGGGGGGAGCCTGAGTCTGACACACAGTGATACAGCATTGGTGACTTGACACACAGTGATACAGCATTGGTGTCTTGACACACAGTGATACAGCATTGGTGACTGACACAGAAAGGAGCGGGCGATGAGCTCACACACCGCGAGTAGCCTGAATCTGACACACAGTGATACAGCATTGGTGACTGACACACAGTGATACAGCATTGGTGTCCTGACACACAGTGATACAGCACTGGTGACTGACACAGAAAGGAGCGGGCGATGACCTCACACACCGGGGGTAGCCTTGGTCTGACACACAGTGATACAGCATTGGTGACTTGACACACAGTGATACAGCATTGGTGACTTGACACACAGTGATACAGCATTGGTGACTTGATACACAGTGATACAGCATTGGTGACTGACACAGAAAGGAGCGGGCGATGACCTCACACACCGGGGGTAGCCTGGGTCTGACACACAGTGATACAGCTTTGGTGACTTGACACACAGTGATACAGCACTGGTGACTGACACAGTGATACAGCACTGGTGACTGACACAGAAAGAAGCGGGCGATGACCTCACACACTGCGGGTAGCCTGGGTCTGACACACAGTGATACAGCATTGTGACTGACACAGAAAGGAGCGGGCGATGAGCTCACACACCGCGGGTAGCCTTGGTCTGACACACAGTGATACAGCATTGGTGACTTGACACACAGTGATACAGCATTGTGACTGACACAGAAAGGAGCGGGCGATGAGCTCACACACCGCGGGTAGCCTGGGTCTGACACACAGTGATACAGCATTGGTGACTGACACACAGTGATACAGCATTGGTGACTGACACACAGTGATACAGTACTCGTGACTGACACAGTTATACAGCATTGGTGGCTGACGCACAGTGATACAGCATTGTTGACTGACACAGAAAGGAGCGGGCGACGACCTCACACATCGCGAGTAGCTTGGGTCTGACACACAGTGATACAGCATGGGTGACTGACACTCAGTGATACGGCATTGGTGACTGGCACGGTGATACAGTATTGGTGACTGGCACACAGTATTACAGCATTGATGACTGACACACAGTGATACAGCATTGGTGGCTTGACACACAGTGATAAAGCATTGGTGACTGACACACAGTGATACAGCATTGGTGACTGACACAGAAAGGAACGAGCGATGACCTCATACACCGCGGGTAGCCTGGGTCTGACACAAAGTGATACAGCATTTGTGATTTGTGACTGACACACAGTGATACAGCATTGGTGGCTTGACACACAGTGATACAGCATTGATGACTGACATTCAGTGATACACCATTGGTGACTTGACACACAGTGATACAGCACTGGTGACTGACACACAGTGATACTGCATTGGTGACTTGACACCCAGTGATACAGCATTAGTGACTGACACACAGTGATACAGCATTGGTGACTGACACACAGTGATACTGCATTGGTGACTTGACACCCAGTGATACAGCACTGGTGACTGACACCCAGTGATACAGCATTGGTGACTGACACACAGTGATACAGCATTGGTGACTGACACACAGTGATACCGCATTGGCGACTGACACACAGTGATACATTTGTCACTGACACAAAAATAAGCGAGCACTGACCTCACACACTGGGGACAGTGATGTAACCTTATTGATTGACACAGTGCCACAACACTGATGATTCACAGTCACACAACGCTGGTGACTGACATACAGTAACACAACACTGGTGATTGACACACATTGACACAACGCTGGTGACTGACACACAGTGACATAACATTGGTGGCGACACACAGTGACACTACACTGGTGATGACACACAGTGACACAACACTGGTGGCTGACACACAGTGACACAACACTGTTGACTGACACAGTGACACACGGTGGCACAACAACTGGTGACTGACACACAGTGACACAACAACTGGTGACTGACACACAGTGACACAACAACGGTGACTGATACAGAGTCGGTCGCCGTAGTGTGCGATCGATCAACAGACAGCTGGGGAAAGAGGTCCACAGAAGAACGAAAGCTGAGGACAGGATCCACCGGCCCTACCTGATTAATAATAATATTAATAATAATAGATTATTTATGGCGCCCCATCTCGTAAGAGCCCAGAGCGCTTACAAAGACATAAGGATACGTTCATTTCATCACATACACACACACACACACACACACACACACACACACACACACAACACACACACACACACACACACACATACACACACACAACACACACACCACACACACACACACACACACACACACACACACACACACACACACACACACACACACACACACACACACACACACACACACACACACACATCAAGACGCACGCGCGCACATCCCCAGACACACACACACACAACAAGACGCACGCTCGCACACCCCAGACACTCCCCCCATACCCCCCCCCCACACACAACCACACACACACACCCCACACAACACACACACACACACACACACACCACCACACACAAACACACATACACACCTCACAGCGCCACACACACACACACACACACACACACACACACACACACACACCACACACACACACACACACCGCCACACACACACACACACACACACACACACACACACACACACACACACACACACACACACACACACACACACACACACAACTGCCCGACTTACATCCTGGGCGGCAGCAGCTGGCGGTCGCTGAGCAGCCCCCCCTCGTGACGGCCCTGCTTGAAGAAATGTCTGAGGCTGATGAACTCCCCCGTCCATGACCGGCTGTACGCCGACTGCTTCCCCTCCAGCTCAGCGGTACACTTCCGGCACACCTGCAAAACACCTACAGGACCGTCACAGGGTTCTTGCATGCTGCTAATATTAACAATAACAATATACTTTATTAATCCCAGTGGGAAATTAAAGCTGTCGCTCGATCGCACAACGAAGAACATAAGTCTAAATCATGAACCACACGCACATACACACTCTTAGACATACGCCCCTTTCTCTCAATCTGCATACACTAATACTTAGTTATAGCAAACCCAAAATTACCTGGAATAATGCTTTCTCTGTGTCAAACCAAAACAGTAAAAACTCTCAAATTAAATAAAAATCATTAGGATGACACATCCCCAATATTAATATTAATAATGAAACCTCCGTCAGTTCTTTTGAATCTTACTTGATAACCTTTTTCTTTTCATACCGACCCCCTCTCTCTCTCTCTCTCCCCCTTTTTTTTTTCCCTTTACCCCTTCTGCCTATAGTTTCTAAATGATGCCTGTAATTTTATATTTACTCACCAGTGCTTAGCAGGGACTAGTTGTTAGAAGATTTTGATGCCCCCAAAGTACAATCCTTGTAAAATTTTTTGAGTTCGAGTTCCCTCCCTCCCTCCTTCCTCCCCCCCCCCTTTTTTTTTTTTTTTTTTTTTTGTGTGTTGTGTGTGTGTGGTGGTGTGTGGTGTGTGTGTGGTGTGTGTGTGTGTGTGTGTGTGTGTGTGTTGGGGGGTGTGGGTGTGTGTGTGTGTGATGTGTGTGTGTGTGTGTGTGTTGTTGTGGTTTTTGTTGGGGGGTTTTCATTGTTTTGGAACAGACAAAATAACCCCTTAGGGTTTGGGCCCTTTAAGTCCCATTAAAACTATCGTTATTATTATTATAATAGGGGAAAACGGGCTTGTTACAGGATACGGGAGACTGGGCCAAGGGCAAGTATGCGGTACGACTGCTGCTCTGCACCTTGTTAGCCTTTCGAACTGGACCAGCAGGCGTTGGGTCAGAAATAGACGCTCTTCGGAAACAAAAGGGAGGCAAGTTTAAGGGACATTCTCTTTACCGCGACAGAGTTGCGCCCTCCTGATCCACCGGTGGGGAGGACAAGTATCGCACCCTTTCTTTTGTTATACATTTGCAAGAATGGGGGATGGAGGCGAAAAGACAAAGAAATTGGGTCACTGTACATTTCCGGAAATCGTCTATTGCTTCAACTGTCATGGACGCAGCATAGCTAATCTGTCCGACTGAAAAAGTGAGTGAGTGAGAGAGGAGAGAGAGAGAGAGAAGAGAGAGAGAGACAGACAGACAGACAGACAGACATAGACAGACAGAGACAGAGACACAGAGAGAGACAGAGAAGAGAGACAGAGACAGACAGACAGACAGACAGACAGACAGAGACAGAGAGAGACAGAGAGACAGAGACAGACAGAGACAGACAGACAGACAGACACACAGAGAGACAGAGACAGAGACTGAGACACACACACACACACACACACACGCACGCACGCACGCACGCACGCACGCACGCACGCACGCACGCACACACACACACACACACACAAAGACAGATACAGAGAAAAGAGACTCAGAGAGAGAGAGTCATAGAGACTGAGACAGACAGACCTACACAAATAAGAACGAGAGAATACGAAGGGAGAGAACTGTATTTACCTGCACTAGAAATATCATTCGCTCTTTTGGTATAATTATATACGTATCACTATTACACTTGTTCTCCGGGCTCGACATAAACTTACCCTGTGAAGAACAGCCTGAAGAGTGACACCTCCTTTTGATTTTGATACTTTACTGCTGGTGACGTTTTTCTTCCCGCCAGACCAATTTTTTCCTCCTCCTCCTACTCCGTTGAACCTTTCTCCTTCTCCTTTTCCTCCATCTCCTCCTCCTCCTCCTCCTCCTCCTCCAACTCCTCCTCCTCCTCCTCCTCCTCCTCCGTTGAACCTTTCTCCTCCTTTTCCTCCATCTCCTCCTCCTCCTCCATCTCTTCCTCCTCCTCCATCTCCTCCTCCTCCTCCATCTCCTCCTCTTCCTCCTCTTCCTTCACCTGTCAAGGTCTCTCTTTCTCCTGCTACTCCTTCTCCTCCTCTTCCT
>JABMCL010000376.1:810000-812500 GCA_018857735.1 Alviniconcha marisindica | reverse complement strand
CCGAGGACGAGCCTGCAAACGGTATTATTTTCCGGTCCTTTAACGTCCGCTTTCAGTGCTACACGTTTTGGTGAAAGTCCTTTCTCATGCCAGGCTAAAAAGAAAACAGAAAGGCTTAAGGGTTTCAAATTTCGCCCTTTTCATTGGCCACTTTCAAGCGACATCGTGGCATCGAAGGGGTTAAGCGCGATGGAGCGTGGTCACCACAAGGATGGGTGACCGTTACGTGCTAGGCTTTGCGCCCGCTCTGAGATTATTATTATTATTATTATATTTTACGCCCTGTCAAAATAAAGACGAAAGTAAGCACTTTTGCACAATAAAAATATAAAGGGTAGGGTATTACTTTAAGGAAAATGATGTTGGATTACAAGATACATTGTGGAAAAAAAAAGGGGGAGGTATTACTTTATGGAAAATAATGTCTAGGAAAAGATATACTGTGGAAAGTAAGGAGTGAAGTATTCTTTGATGGAAATTAATGTCTAGGAAAAAATATACTGTGCAAAATAAGGGGTCAGGTATTACTTTATGGAAAATAATGTCTAGCAAAAGATATACTGTGGAAAATAAGGGGTGAGGTATTACTTTATGGAAAATAATGTCTAGAAAACGATATACTGTGGAAAACAAAGTGTGAGGTATTACTTTATGGAAAATAATGTCTAGAAAACGATATACTATGGAAAACAAAGTGTGAGGTATTACGTTATGGAAAAAAATGTCTAGGACAAGATATGCTGTGGAAGATAAGGGGTATGCGTTACAGAAAATGTCTAGGACAAGATATACTGTGGAAAACAAGGGGTATGCGTTATATTAATGTGTAGGACAAGAGGTACTGTGGAAAAAAAGGGTATTCATTACGGACAATTAATCATGTCTTGGACAAGATACACTGTGGAAAATAAGGGGTCAGGTATTTGTTTATGGAAAATATTGTCTAGGACAAGATATACTGTGGAAAATAAGGGGTATTCGATGTGGAAAGTAATGTCGAGGACAAGATATACTGTGGAAAATAAGGGGTATTCGATGTGGAAAATAATGCTTAGGACATGATAGACTGCGCACAAAAAAGTGCGGTATACGTTGCGGAAAATGATGTATAACATAGTCTTTTCTCTTTCTTTCTTTTTCTTCTGCTTTTTTAAATTTCTTGAAGACTGTTGTTGTTTCGGTGTAATTTGCTGACACCTGTTATTATTGTCATAACCGTAAGCTCAGTCTAATATGACTTATGTGTGTGTGTGTGTGGGGGGGGGGGGGGGGATTTAAATAAAAGGGAAGAAGAAGAAGACAAAATAAACTGTGGAAAATAATGTGTCCATGGGACAAGATATTGTCAATCTCTTGCAATAATTATAACACTAAGGTTTAACTTGCACGAGCGCAGAGACGGACAGACAGACGGGCAGGCAAACAAACAGACAGGCACACAGACAGGCAGACAGACAGGTAGGCTGACAAACAGAGACAGGCAGGCCGACTGACAAACAGACCGGCAAGCGGACAGACAGACAGGCAGACAGACAGACAGGCAGGCAGGCAGGCTGACAGACAGGCAGGCAGGCAGGAAGGCAGGCTGACAAACAGACAAGCAAGCAGACAGACAGGCAGGCAGACTGACAAACAGACCGACAGGCAGGCAGGCAGGCAGGCAGGTGGACTGACAAACAGACAGGCAGACAGGCAGGCAGGTGGACTGACAAACAGACAGGCAGACAGACAGACAGACAGGCAGACAGGCAGGCTGACAAACAGACAGGCAGGCAGGCAGGCTGACAAACAGACAGACAGACAAGCAGACAGACAGGCAGGAAGGCAGACTGACAAACAGACAGGCAGACAGGCAGGCAGGCAGACAAACAGGCAGGCGAGCAGATGGAAACAGAGAGACATAGGAAGAGAAGGACAAACACAAACGCTGTCACAACTGCAGGCTTCAGCGAGTAGTTGGGTGATTGCCAGTTTCGATTTGTTTCTGTCAAGTACATGTACATCTAATTGAAGCGACGTATTGGAGCTCCCCATTTCTAACAGCGTAGGCTACATTTGAACTCTCGCGCCCACTCCAAGAGAGACAGACAAACAGATTGAGACAGAGAGCCCACTGGGAGGACAGACAGATAGAGACAGACAGAGACAGACATACAGACAGGCAGACAGACTGGGACAGAGAGCCCGCCTCATAGACAGACAGAAACAGACGGAGACAGACAGACAAGCAGACAAACAGATTAAGACAGAGAGCCTGCTGGGGGGGGGGGGACAGACAGACAGAAACAGACAGAGACAGACACACACACACACACACAGACAAACAGATTAAGACAGAGAGCCTGCTGGGGGGACATTACGGACAGACTTAGACGGAGACAGACAGACAGACAGACAGGCAGGCAGACAGACAGACAAACCGATTGAGACAGAGAGCCCGCTGGGGGACAGACAGACAGAGATAGACGAAGACAGGCAGACGGACAGACAGACAGATTGA
>JABMCL010000376.1:802500-805000 GCA_018857735.1 Alviniconcha marisindica | reverse complement strand
ACACCACACCCGACGCACGCACGCACGCACGCACCCCCAACGCACGCACGCACGCACGCACGCACCACGCACACCACACCAAACACACCCCCCCACAGTTTTCTCTCTCTCTCTCTCTCTCCCCCTTTCTCTCCCCTCTCTCTCTCTCTCTCTCTCTCCTCTCTCTCTCTCTCCCCCTCTCCCCTCCTTTCCTCTCTCCCCTCCTCCTCTTCTCTCTCCTTCCTCTCTCTCTCTCCCACAGGGATTATGGACGGGGGGGAAAAAAAAAAATTTTTTTATTTTAATTTTTTTTTGGGGTTTTTTTTTGGAAGCCCCAAAAATTTTCATAAAAAAGGGAAAGAGAGAGAAGGCAGATTTTGGAGTCGGCCTTTGTTTTTTTGTTAAAATTTTGTTTCTTAAAACAATCCTCTCTCTCTCCCCCCCCCTCTCTCTCTCTCTCTCTCTTTTTTCTTCCTCCTCCCCTTCTCTCTCTCTCTCTCTCTCTCTCTCCCCCACAAAAACACACCACAACCACACACACACACCACAACCCAACACACTCCTCCCTCTCTCACACACACCCACAACACACAACACTCTCTCCTCTCTCCCCCCTCTCCCTCTCCCCACAACACACACACACCACACACACACACACACACACACACACACACACACACACACACACAACACAACAAAACACACACACACACACCCCACAACCACACACACACACACACACCCACACACACACCACACACACACACCCACACACACACACACCACACACACACACAACACACACCCCACACACAACACACACACACACACACAAAACACACCCCACACAAAACACACCACACACACACACACACAAACAACACACACCCCAAACACACAACCCCACAACACCACACACACAACACACACACAACAACACACACACACACCCCACACACACCACACACACACACACACACACCACACACACACACACAACACACACACACACACACACACACACACACACCACACCAACAACAAAAAAACCCAACAAAACCCCAAACACACCCACACACACACACACACACACACACACACACACACACAACACACCACAACACACACACACACACACACACACACACACACCACACACCACACCACACACACACACACACCCCACACACAAAACACACACCACACACCACACACACCACACACAACCTCTCTCTCTTTTTCCCCTCCCCTCCCCTCTCTCTCTCTCCTCTCCCTTCTCCCCCTCTCTCTCTCTCTCCCCCCACACAAAAACCCACACACACACCACACACACACACACACAACACCCCCACACACTCTCTCTCTCTCTCTCTCTCTCTCTCTCTCTCTCTCTCTCTCTCTCTCTCTCTCTCCTCCCCCCCCCCCCCCCCCCCCCCCCCCCCCCTACAACCTTTAATGAGCAAGTTCCAAATACGAGAAGTGTTCATAGGGGCCACGGTCCCCCCTTTTTAAGACGGGGCTGCCCGATCTCTTCGGCTTTGCAGGTCGGAGTCTGCTGTTTTGTGTTGTTTTGCCCCGGAGTGGGTTTGAATATTAGGGACAAGCTGAGCCCAGTGCCGAAGCTTTTAATATTTTTACGTCCACGGAAACCAGAAGGCTCGTAGGAGGGAAAAGCCCAGGAGTCCACCTGACTCTCACACAGCTCCGGCCTCTGGTTGTTAAGGTTCAAAGTTAAACAAAAGAAAGAAACATGGTGCTTAACGTTAACGAAACCTAAGGTTTTTAGGGCGGGGAGACGGAGGGGGGGGGGGGAGAAGGAGATTATATCCCTTTGCCACTGTCACCACCAGAAAAATTTCTGCATTAAGATGGGCGGCATGAAAACCCATTTTAATTTTTCATGGGAAAGTGATGGACAAAGTCACAAGCAATTCCACAAAACCCCAGCCTTTTTGAAAGAAAAAAGGAAAACCCAAGGGGCGCGCGGTACGAACCGAGGTCCTTGTTCCCCGCCTAGCGCCCCTTTCCGCGGGGCCAAACCGGCTACTAAGGGGTGGAGCGCTTGAGACGGCTACTATAGGTCCGATCCCCAACCCTACCCATACAAGGTTCCAGGGAAGGCAAAAGATCAAGAGATCTTGAGGAGGAAGGGGGCTGGACCCCCAAGTTAGCCCGAAAGATCATGAATAGGGAGGGGGAGCTGGGCTGCAAAGTTGGACTTCTTTCGCTGGATTGTTCCAACAGCAGTAAGGAATTGTCTTTGTGCTCGCCCAAGCCCCGCAGTTGAAACAGCAATTGCGCATGCACAAGTCGCTGGGCAAGGCGAGGGGCCCGCCTTTAAAACTTCCATTCTTCTGGCGGGGGTCCACGGTCTCTCCGGGGCTTTTCGGGGGGTATCCGCGGGCGAGCCTTCACTCTTTTGTTTTCCCCCCCCCCCCCCCCCCCCCCCCCCCCCCCCCCCCCCCCCCCCCCCCCCCCCCCCCCCCCCCCCCCCCCCCCCCCCCCCCCCCCCCCTTGTCCC
>JABMCL010000376.1:785000-800000 GCA_018857735.1 Alviniconcha marisindica | reverse complement strand
TGATGTACTGTGGTTTCAGTACACGTTAAAACTCTTCTTCCTGGATCGATGCATGTCCCCGGACACCAGTGAGAGAAGTACACACACATGGCATGATGTACTGTGGTTTCAGTACACGCTCCTACCCGGATCGATGCATGTCCCCGGACACCAGTGAGAGACGTACATGATGGCATGATGCAGTGTGGCTTCAGTACACGCTAAAACCCTTCTTCCCGGATCGATGCATGGCCTCGGAACACCAGTGAGAGAAGTACATGATGGCATGGTACAGTGTGGCTTCAGTACACGCTAAAACCCTAATTCCTAGATCGATACATGGCCCTGGGACCAGTGAGAGAAGTACATGATGGCATGATGCACTGTGGTTTCAGTACACGCTAAAACCCTTCTTCCCGGATCGATGCATGGCCTCGGAACACCAGTGAGAGAAGTACATGACGGCATGATGCAATGTGGTTTCAGTACACGATAAAACCCTAATTCCTAGATCAATGCATGGCCTCGGAACACCAGTGAGAGAAGTGCATGACGGCATGATGCAGTGTGGCTTCAGTACACACTGAAACCATTCTTCTTGGATCGATGCATGGCCCCGGAAAACCAGTAAGCGAAGCAAATGATGGCATATACAACGGAGAACGCCAAAAGAAAACAGAACGAAATCTAAGTTTTCAAAGTTTGTTTTGCTCCTCTTTCCCCGATTGTCTTCGTTCCGTGAGTGTGGTGATGAGTTGCAAACGTTTGGCACACCAAAGCTTGTCCCTAAATATCCGCCTACAAATCCAACGTTTGGTCTCTGCGTATGACAAACGTCACAGGTAGTGCGGGTAGTAGGTCTAACGTTATTTCCTCGTTGTTCTTTTTATTTACACTCAGAATGATGCCCGTGTTGATCACGCAAATGCTGTCACACACTTAATTTAATATTAAGCCACACACACACTTAATTTAATATTAAGCCACACACACACTTAATTTAATCTTCACACACACACACACACACACTCACTCAAAAGTATATATGCTTCCAGAACAGACTATGTACAACGTTAGTTTGTGCACGTGGAAAACGTCAACGTTAGTGAGACAGCGCTGGAAGCAGACCTAACGTTATTGGCCGGTTGTTCCGTTTACTTTCAGAACAGAATAAATACTGTAGGTAGCTGTATAACATTGTCCAGCCTTAGTTAGTTCTCGGATTCAAAACAAAATAAATCTTTACGTCCCGTCAGCCGCACAGCGTCACCTCAGGACAACTCACACATGGACAGTGACTCCACACCAGATTGAAATGATTCACCAAAACACAAGTAAACAGCTGGCTCACAGTTCTAACACAACACAGTCAGTGGCAAACACAACGAAAAAGCGTCACCGGTTGCCGTAATACGTACCGTTGGACAGGCTAGAAAGTAAAAACCATTTGTGGTTGTTCTCTTTACTTTCAGAACGCATTAAAAACAAACAAACTGCATGGCGGTGTCCAATGCTGGAGGCGTGGCTAGTTAACGAAGATCCCAAGGGTACGGCATTTAAGTCGCTGATTTACCACGCTGTCACTGTCGTGTTTTTCTTCGGGAAATATTAAATTAACGATTGATTGAATTAATAAATGAAAATTTACATATGGCGCATAAAATCCTCCACACAACAATATCCGTGTTGTTCCAGTGTTGAGCAAGGTTCTGAGAGTCCTGAACGTGCTTCTTGAGAAGTTCCAGAGTTGTGCAAGTTGTGCAACCCGGTCTAGTTGAGAGACGCGAGTCGATCAGTTCTTCTCTTTTCAGATCCAGAACCGGAATCTGCACAGTGAAAAGTCACATTAGACAATGTAACTCGAACCACGTAGAACTAACTCCGTGGATTGGTTTCACACACAACACACATACACTACAATCCTTGGAAAATTTATTTTTCGAGTTCGAGTTCTCTCTGTCTCTGTCTCTATCTCTGTCTCTGTCTCTGTCTGTCTGCCTGCCTCTGCCTGTCTGTCTGTCTGTCTGTCTGTCTGTCTGTCTGTCTGTCTGTCTGTCTGTCTCTCTCTCTCTCTCTCTCTCTCTCTCTCTCTCTCTCTCTCTCTCTCTCTCTCTTCTCTCTCTCTCTCGCTCTCTGATACACACACACACACACACACACACACACACACACACACACACACACACACACACACACACACACACACACACACTGACCGTAAAGGTCGTTTACGTTGAAAGACAAGCCGCAAGCTCTCCACGTCGTCGCGAGTCTCGCTCTCAATCAGGTGTGACTCTGCGCTGCACCGGAAGTGACGCCGGATGGCCCGGAAGTCAGCAACGGCCTGCCGGTAGTTACCCTTCCAGATCTGACACTGCACGTGCAACAAGCACCTGTAGAAACAAAAACCGGCAAGCATGCATTCGCACGGCAAAGAAACCCCAACACTGAACTACATTAATTCCAGAAGTCCGCTCGGCACTTACTTCGCGTGCCTGTTGGTACAGGCCTGCGTTGTTATGGTAATTACCAGGATGCCAATGAGCCTTTACCTATATCTCTCTAGAAGTCCACTTTTGACACTAACGCCTATGTTGAGACACAAGAATAAGGGCCTTTATGGTAAGGAGAATGTCAAAGTTGACCTATATTATTCCAGTGGTCCACTTGGCACTAAGGTGCCCTACGCTGATATAAACTAAGATGCCCGCTTTCTCTTGGTAACCAGGATGTCAACTTCCTCATGGTGATCAGCATGTCAACTTTCTTACAATAACCAGGATGTCAAGTTTCTCATGATAACCAGGATGCCAACTTTTTCGTGATAACCAGGATGTCAACTATTTTTACAATCACCAGGTCGTCAACTGTCTCATGATAACCAGGATGTCAGCTTTCTCGTAATAACCAGGATGTCAACTTTCGATGGATGTCAACTTTCTCGTAATAAGTAGGATGTCATTTTTCTCGTTATAGCCAAGATGTCAACTTTCGAATGGATGTCAACGTTTTCATAATAACCAGGATGTCAACTTTCTCATGATAATCAGCATGTCAACTTTGTGATGGTAACCAGGAAGTCAACTTTCCCACGATAACCAAGATGTCAACGTTGACGACTCCGGGGCGTGACACTAACGCACTCGTGTAGAGACAAAAAACTGACGGCCTGAATTCTGACGGTCAGTTAGGATTTCAATTAACGTTGGCCTACATTATTCCGGAAGTCTATTTAGTACTAGCGCCCTTGAGGAAACCCAGCCTAACAGGCCAGCAATTAGGTTGTCAACGCTGACAGAATGTCCTATATTTATTCCAGAGGTCCACTTAACTGTAACGCACCTGAGAGACACCAAACCGGCCAACCTGCATTCCCACGTTCATTCGGTTGTCAAGGTTGACCTACATTAATCCCGAAATCCACCTGGCACTAACACGTAGTATTGCTTGCATCACAGTACAGGGGTTTGCTATGGCTCAGTGGTAGACGAGAGTGTTGAAGTCTTACGGGAGTTTGGCATGTCTTCATATCCCTTTGTTTTGTTATTTTTGTTATTTGTGACTTCGCACGTAGAGTAATTGTTTCTTATCTTTCACATCGCGTGTAGCGTTGGTGTCTCATCCATAGTTGATAGTCATGGTGGTGGTAAGTTAGTGAGTGAGTGATTAAGTAGGTGAGTGAGTTAGTCAGAAAGTAAATAAGTAAATAAGCGAGCGAGTATGGGCAAACTATGGGTCATCTAATAAGAACAGGGATTTTCCAGTGAGTGACCTTAAGAGGTGTCAGATAGTTTGTTGTGAGTGAGTCAATGTGTGAGTGGGTGAGTAAGGTATGGAAAGTCCTCAGAAAATAGTTTTTGAGTGGGTTGTGTCTCGAAAGATCGGTAGTGTTGAGGAGCTTGAGACACTACCAGCAGGCACAAAGCCAAGGACAGCACACCATCGATCGCCTGGAGGAGAGAGGCGTGGAAAGAGGAAGCCCTCAACAATCTTCCTCGACAGGATCAGAAGAACATTGGAACCGTTTCAAAGGCAAAGTAGGAGAAACTTCTGAGAGACTGGGTGGAGCGCATAATTAAGGGCTTACCCAAGCGCAAAGATACCATCTTGAACTGAACTGAACTGAATTACAGTCGTAAAGAGTGAGCACGCACGTCAGTAAACGAAACGGGTGAATGAGCGTGCGAGGGACCATAGTCCGCTACCTGTCAAACACCGCCCACCCCTAAGGATCATTGGCAGTGCACAAAGGCTTTAGCAGTTGTACTGGTTTGACATTAAATCGGAAAAGGAACGAAAAGAAATAAGCAATGTTACGGACTAACAACCCAGTAACTCGCTTCTATGGACCAACCTTAACTCAGCTTTTTGGACCGTTCTTAATCAAAAGCATAATTATGTGCTCGGATCTTGTTTTAGACCGCTAGCAGTGATCCTTGTTACAGAGGTTTTTGTTTGTTTGTTTGCTTGCTTGCTTGCTTGTCGTTGTTTTGCCTTGTTTGTTTGTTTGTTGTTGTTTATTATTGATGTTGTCTGAT
Organism: Alviniconcha marisindica; assembly: GCA_018857735.1. Lineage (NCBI taxonomy): Eukaryota > Metazoa > Mollusca > Gastropoda > Provannidae > Alviniconcha > Alviniconcha marisindica. Next base: position 795,483 of record JABMCL010000376.1, on the reverse strand, counting down.
TGCTTGTTTGTTTGTTTGTTTGTTTGTTTGCTTGCTTGCTTGCTTCATTATTAACCAGCCAGGTCACGGCAGGTCACCAGATGGAAAGCGAAGCTGAGGTGTGCAAACAAAAACAGGTAAGTAAGTAACTTGGTGTTTTACGCCCAGGCAAACAAAAACAAAAACAAAACAAACAAAACACTAAAAAGACGACAAGAGCGAATAAAGATCTTACAGTCTGCACCGTAGCTATCATATATAACACTCCTAAGCTTCGCTTTCCAACTCGGTTACCTCGGTGACTTCGCCTCACGAATTGTCCGTACCTGTCCAGCATCTTGTGGTCCCTCGTATCCATGTTGCAGATGGTGACGAGCGGTTCCGGCAGGTCGGCGTGGTCGCTGTCCTCCAGCAGCTGCTCCAGGTAGGGCCTCAGCACGCTCCAGAACAGCTCCAGCTCGAAGTTGTTCCACTCGGGTTCACACAGCCAGTCCAGCTCGAGTTCGTGCTCAAAGGGACGTCGATTCCGCTCTTCCGGAGGCGAACCTGAAACGAGCTGCGAAACTTCTGGATTTTCCTCGTGAGTAGACTGATGGATGGTGGCGTTTTCTGCCAGATCTGAGTCCACGTCCAGTTCCTCCGATGACGACTCGGTTTCTTGCGAAAGCTGGGAGGAGTCAGTCATCTTAGTCAGCCATTCAAGCTGCTCGTCCAAATCGTCGTCTTCGTCGTCTTTTTCGGGAGGAGAACTCGGCAGCTCCAGCGGATCGGACGTGGCGGTTTGGGGTTTGAGCCTTCTCCAAGACGACTTGACCAAGCTCCATTTGGAGTCGGATTTCTTTCCCGTGCTGTTGTCTGAAGTTGACGATGACCTGGCCTGCTCCTGAGACGCTGCTAGACCCTTTCCGCCTTGTCTGAACGTTGTACCGGATGATGACGTCGTTGGTGTCACTGATGTCGGTTCAGAGTTGCACCGCTTCCGGTCTGATAAAAGAGCCACCCGTTTGTGTGCCAACCACGACGGTGACAGGAAGCCCCAAGGACTCGCTGACATCTCCGGAGACCCTGTGGCGTCCGAGAAAACCCCCGAGTCTTCAAAGTCGCTGCTGTCGGAGTCCGAATCGAGAGGGTTGGGAATCCAGCCCGGCTCGTCCCTCAAGCTGAACTTCCTCTTCTTAGAAACGGCAGGAGGTTTCCCCGACGCTGCTGCAGTTGTGCGAGATTTCAGCATCGGTATGGGTTCGCTCAAGAGCTGGCGTCTCGACGAAGATGTACCGTCGCTGGAGGTTGATGCCTGAATTCTCTGGACAGAGTTTGTGTCGCTGCTCAGTCTTCTCCATTTAGGTTCCACCGTGACAGTCCGGGCTACGTGTCTCGTACTCCGTTTGTTCGCTCCCGGAACATCTCTTACCCAGCAGCTGCTGGGAGAACTGTCGGTGCGGCTAAAGTCTGAGTCCTGCTTTGGGTCAGAGGCTCTGGTCCAGCGTCCACCCTTCGAAGGAAGCCAGTTTTGCACCCTCTGAAAGAGACCTGTCGTGGATTCGGGTGGGCACTTAGGCAGCATTTCTTGATCGTGTTGTGGACAATCCGGTGGAGATTTCTTAACATCCGCATTTTCTTCCCTTCTTCCGGCTGCCTTTTTTCGATGAGAGTTACTCCCCTGGTGAAGGCATGACTCGCTGGTGAAGATTTCATCGTCCAGGGGGTGATATTTGCCAAAGTGAACGTGGCCATCGTCAAGTAAACACTTCTTCCTCAAACGGCAGTCTCCTTGCAAGCACCGGTCCATCTTGTCGTCGTTTTTCAAGCTCAAATCGAACTCTCCATTACCCTGCAAACACAGCTCTATATTGGCATCGTCTTGCAAGAGCAGCTCTAACTTCCCATAGTCTTGCAAACGCAGATTAAAATGTTCGTCTTCTTGCAAACACAGCTCTAAATTGGCATCGTCTTGCAAGCACAATTCTGGCAGCTTTCCATCGCTTTGCAAGAACAATTCTGGCAGCTTTCCATCGTCCTGCAAGCACAGCTCTAAACTGGCATCGTCTTGCAAGCACAACTCTAAACTGGTATATTTTTGCAAGCACAATTCCGGCAGCTTCTCGTAGTCTTGCAAACACAACGCTAATTTTCCCTCTGCTTGCGAGGAGCACAGCTCGTCCAGCGAAAGATCCCACTGCAGGCAACAGCCTCCCGCGGGACCCTCACCGAAATCACACAGCAGCCCGTCTTGCTCGTCTTCGTCCTGTGGATCTCCGTCTTCGTCTTCGTTCTGCCGATCTCCGCCTTCGTCTTCGTCTTCGTCCTCGCTGGATAGGATCTCCTGCGTGTACTCGTGCACGCGGATCTTGATCCTGTCTCGTGCGTGAGGCGGCAGTATCTGCAGCTCTATTTCCACGTGGAAGATGTCCCAGTCGTCGTACATATCATCCCACAACGGTTCCGGGAAGATGAACTCGTCCTTCATGAGAGAACTCCTCCTTGCCGTGTGGCGGGCGCTGTGGTTGTTGCCCATGGTGGTGGTGACGGCTATGGTGTAGTAGTTGTGGTGGTGGTGGTGGTGGTGGTCACAAGGGCAGATGAGGACGATGAGACATCATCGCCTATAGGGTGCACGTGTAGTGACCTCTTTCAGCGTGTGGTGGTGGCGGTGATGGTGGTGGTGGTGGTGGTGGTGGTTTCACAAGGGCAGATGATCATCGCATTTAGGGTGCACGTGTAAGGACTTCTTTCAGGGTGTAGGTGTCGTTCACCCGATCAGCTCTGGTGTGGTGGACAGGTATGATCTGCACAAAGAAGACACGAAGATAAAGAGTGACAGTTAAGGGAGTGGAAACTTCACACAGAAACGTAAACCAGGCTTTAACGAAAACAGAAGAATAAAGACACGTCCTTGCTTCCCCATGGTTCCAAGAGCACATGCATTTACAGTCGCTGTATTAAAACTCCCGTGAATATAAGCAGTCATTTACATCGCTGTATCATAACTCCCGTGAATATAAGCATTCATTTACATCGCTGTATCATAACTCCCGTGAATATAAGCATTCCTTTACACTCGCTGTATTAAAACTCCCGTGAATATAAGCATTCATTTACACTCACTGTATTATAACTACCGTGAACATAAGCATTCATTTACACTCGCTGTATCATACCATATCGTTTACACTGGCTGAATTAAAACTCCTTTGAATATAACGTATCTTTTTTATACATGCCATATGAATGCTCGTGAATAATACATTGTTTTGTGGTGCATTGATTTTGTTCTCATACAAACTGAATTTTTAAAAGTTTTCAAAAAATGCATTTGATTAAATGCATTCACTTACACATTTTGTGTTTAAATTTGGTCTAATATCACTTAGCTGTGCACAGACATAAAATAAAACAGACTGATCTGACTGATCCGTGTTTAAACTTCTGTGAACAGCTGTCGGCTCGTGCACTATGAACTTAATCAACTCACATTTATTAAATGTTTTACACTCTGCGATCAAACTCCCGTGAATATAGCTATACCCTTCTCACGTACGTGTGTATATTTTGTCAGTTCACATTCATTTACAGACTCGATCTGCATTCAAACTGCCATGGATATCTAGAGAGCCTTTTCGTGTAGTCATACTGGTAGACACTGTATTCGAACTGCCATGGATATATAGAGAACCTACCCGTGTAGGCATACTGGTAGAGAGTCTGCATTCAAACTGCCATGGATATATAGAGATAGAGCCTACCCGTGTAGCATACTGGTAGAGAGTCTGTATTCAAACTGCCATGGATATATATAGAGATAGAGCCTACCCGTGTAGCATACTGGTAGAGTCTGTATTCAAACTGCCCTGGATATATAGAGATAGAACCGACCTGTGTAGGCATACTGGTAGAGAGTCTGTATTCAAACTGCCATGGATATATAGAGATAGAGTCTTCCCGTGTAGCATACTGGTAGAGAGTCTGTATTCAAACTGCCATGGATATATAGAGATAGAGCCTACCTGTATAGGCATACTGGTAGATATTCTGTATTCAAACTGCCATGGATATGTAGAGAGCCTTCTCGAATAGGCATACTGGTAGAGACTCTGTATTCAAACTGCCATGGATATATATAGAGCCTTCTGATGTAGGCATACTGGTAGAGACTCTGCATCCAAACTGCCATGGATATATAGAGATAGAGCATTCTCATGTAGTCATACTGGCAGAGACTGTATTCAAACTGCCATGGATAACCAGAGAGCCTTCTCGAATAGGCATACTGGTAGAGACTCTGCATCCAAACTGCCATGGATATATAGAGAGATAGAGCTTCTCATGTAGCATACTGGCAGAGACTGTATTCAAACTGCCATGGATAATAAGAGCCTTCTGTGTGGATACTGGTAGAGACTCTGATCAAACTGCCAGGATATATAGAGATAGAGCATTCTCATGTAGTCATACTGGCAGAGACTGTATTCAAACTGCCATGGATAACCAGAGAGCCTTCTCGAATAGGCATACTGGTAAAGACTCTGTATTCAAACTGCCATGGATATATAGAGAGATAGAGCCTACCCGTGTAGGCATACTGGTAGAGACTCCGTATTCAAACTGCCATGGATAACTAGAGAGCCTTCTCGTGTGTGTATACTGGTAGAGACTCTGTATTTAAACTGCCAGGAATATATAGAGAGAACATCTACCCGTGTAGGTCCACTGTGTAGTGTATCAGTTCATAATCATTTGCAGTCTGTATTCCAACTCCCGAGAATAACTATCCACATCCTGCACTATTTAGTAATCAACTCACATTCATTTACACCCTCCGTTATAACGAAACTCCGGTGAACAACTGTCCTTGTCCAACACTGTGTATATGTTTATCCGCTCGCGTGCATCAGCATCCGCTGTAGCCAGACTCATCTGATAAAAAATTAATGATTGTCTGTCCGGCGGCTGTGTGTTTTCCGGCGGCTGTGTGTTTATTTATCACAACCCTACAGTCTCTCCTGGGATAAAAACAAAGAGCTAGACCTATCGAATTCGAAATACTGCAGCCTTACACGTCTTATGTCACTCCGCTACAATGACTCGTTGAGTAAAAACACAAGTATATATCTGTCGCGGTTTCCAGTACTATTAATAAGCATAACATCACAATCCGAAAAAGCAAAGCATCATTATTACTCACACAGACCGACTTCGCCAAAGTGAGTGTGACATGCAGCGTAATTACTCTACTTTAAGTAACTGAGGCTGCGTCCGTCAGCTGATTCAATATTCATATACATGCGGTTAAATGGGCTACTGCGCTTTATGGCTGCCGAATTCTTTCGCGGAACTGCGTCTGTGTTTTCACAGAGCACGCTGCTTGTGTCCTTGTGGAATGCGGCCATTGTTCTCACGGCGCACCGCCCGCCGCGGACAACATGACTCACATGGGGTTGGGTTTGTTGGAGACATATAACTGTCATCACCGTCAGCGGCTGGTTCGAACAGGATGATCTCTCTCTCTCTCTCTCTCTCTCTCTCTCTCTCTCTCTCCTCTCTCTCTCTCTCTCTCTCTCTCTCTCTCTCTCTCTACACACACACACACACACACACACCACACACACACACACACACAACACACACACACACGCACAGACTCATACAAACGCACAGACTCATACAAACGCACGCAAGCACACATACACATACACACACTGTGACACACTCATACACTCACACACACACACATACACACACACACACACACACACACACACACACACACACACACACCACACACACACACACACACACACACATTCACGCACGCACGCACCCACCACCACCACCCTCCACCCCACACACACACACCAGCATGACCGTGCATTTGCATGTGAAGCTTATCTCTGCGCTGCGTGCAACGGCTGTAACGTGAAGCACATAAACGGGAGGCCTGCTTGCCTGTCTGTTGATACCCCGATGGCGCATGGGTTTGCTGCGACCCAGTCACCAATCAATATAATTATTAGGCCTACGTAACCTATGTTTCGTGTCAATATTTTGCTTGTGCGTAATGACCTCTCTCTCTCTCTCTCTCTCTCTCTCTCTCTCTCTCTCTCTCTCTCTCTCTCTCTCTCTCTCTCTCTCTCTCTCTCTCTCTCTCTCTCTCCATCATTCACTTAATCAGTAGTTTAGCAAGGATTAGTTGTTAGACAGGTCTAAATGAACCTAAACTACAATCCTTGGAAAATTAATTTTTCGAGTTCGAGTTCTCTCTGTCTCTGTCTCTGTTTCTATCTCTGTCTCTGTCTCTGTCTCTGTCTGCCTGCCTCTGCCTGCCTGCCTGTCTGTCTGTCTGTCTGTCTGTCTGTCTGTCTGTCTGTCTCTCTCTCTCTCTCTCTCTCTCTCTCTCTCTTCTCTCTCTCTCTCTCTCTCTCTCTCTCTCTCTCTCTCTCTCTCTCTCTCTCTCTCTCTCTCTCTCTCTCATACACACACACGCGCTCGCGCGCGCGCACTACATATCATCTGTTACAACCGTGACTCATGCAACTGCCTGGTCTAACGGTTTTTAACGCTGACTTCATTAATAAAGGAGTAATAGTTACCAGCAATAATTCCGAGGTGCGAATCAATCGTAACTTTAAGTATTACAACACGCGTTACCAACAAACAAACAAACACGAAGACTAAAGCAAGAAAAGACAAGGAAAGACAGAAATGAAAAAATGTCAACGACTGAAAGAAAAGGGGAAGAAAAACGCACGAGGGAGAAAAAAAATCCACAAAGCGAAGACAGAGAGGAAATGAATAAAAGAAGACAAACAGAACCATGTACAGACAAGCAGTCTGGAAAATAATGAAGTATATTGACAGACTGAAAATGAATGAAAGAAAACAGACAGGCATATGGACAGACAGGCTGAAAATGAATGTAAGAAAACAAACAGACCTATGGACAGACAGGCTGAAAATGAATGTAAGAAAACAAACAGGCATATGGACAGACGGGCTGAAAATGAATGTAAGAAAACAAACAGGCCTATGGACAGACAGGCTGAAAATGAATGTAAGAAAACAAACAGGCCTATGGACAGACAGGCTGAAAATGAATGTAAGAAGACAAACAGACCTATGGACAGACAGATTGAAAATGAATGAAAGAAGACAAACAGACCTATGGACAGACTAAAAGATTGAAAATGAATGAAAGAAGACAAACAGGCCTATGGACAGACATATTGAAAATGAATGAAAGAAGACAAACAGACCTATGGACAGACAGATTGAAAATGAATGAAAGAAGACAAACAGACCTATGGACAGACATATTGAAAATGAATGAAAGAAGACAAACAGACCTATGGACAGACAGATTGAAAATGAATGAAAGAAGACAAACAGACCTATGGACAGACATATTGAAAATGAATGAAAGAAGACAAACAGGCATATGGACAGACAGGCTGAAAATGAATGTAAGAAAACAAACAGGCCTATGGACAGACAGGCTGAAAATGAATGAAAGAAGACAAACAGGCCTATAGACAGACTGAAAAATGAATGAAAGAAAACAAACAGGCCTATAGACAGACAGTGGAAAATGAATGAAAGAAACAAACAGCCTATAGACAGACAGCTGAAAATGAAGAAAGAAAACAAACAGGCCTATAGACAAAGCAGACTGAAATGAACTGAAAGAAGACAAACAGTTCAGAAGACAGACATGAAAAAGATGACAAGAAGACAAACAGGCTATAGACAAGCAGACTGAAATGAATGAAGGAAGACAAACAGGCTATAAATAGACAGACTGAAAAAGAATGAAGGAAGACAAACAGGCATATAGACAGACTGAAAATGAATGAAAGAAGACAAACAGGCCTATAGACAGACTGAAAATGAATAAAAGAAGACAAACAGGCCTATAGATAGACAGACTGAAGTGAATGAAAGAAGACAAACAGGCCTATAGACAGACTGAAAATGAATGAAAGAAGACAAACAGGCCTATAGACAGGAAGACTGAAATGAACGAAAGAAAACAAACAGGTCTATAGACAGACAGATGGTCTAAAAATGGACGAAAGAAAGAGACAGGTCTATAGACAGACGTGGAAAATGAAACAAGAAGAGAATGTCTATAGACAGACAGCGAGATGAAAATGACTGAAAGAAGACAGACATTCTGACAGACAGACAAAATGAAAATTAATACAAGAAGAGAGACAGGTCTATAGACAGACAGACAGACTGAAAATGAATACAAGAAGATAGACAGGTCCATAGAGAGACTGAAAATGAATACAAGAAGATAGACAGGCCTACAGACAGACAGACTGACTGAAAGCTAATACAAGAAGACAGACTGAAAATGAATACAAGAAGAGAGACAGGTCCATAGCAGACAGACAGACTGAAAGTTAATACAAGAAGATAGGTCTATAGGCAGACAGACTGAAAATAAATACAAGAAGAGAGAGGTCTATAGACAGACTGAAAATGAATACAAGAAGAGAGACAGGTCTATAGACAGACTGAAAATAAATACAAGAAGAGATAGGTCTATAGACAGACTGAAAATGAATACAAGAAGAGAGACAGGTCCATAGCAGACAGACAGACGGAAAGTTAATACAAGAAGATAGGGCTATAGGCAGACAGACTGAAAATAAATGGAAGAAGACAGGTCTATAGACAGACAGACTGAAAATGAATACAAGAAGATAGACAGGTCTATAGACAGACTGAAAAAGAATACAAGAAGTTAGGTCTATAGACAGACTGAAAATGAATACAAGAAGATAGACAGGTCCATAAACAGACGGACAGATTGAAAATGAATACAAGAAGAGAGACAGGTCCATAGCAGACAGACAGACTGAAAGTTAATACAAGAAGATAGGGCTATAGGCAGACAGACTGAAAATGAATGGAAGAAGACAGGTCTATAGACAGACAGACTGAAAATTAATACAAGAAGATTGGGCTATAGGCAGACAGACTGAAAATGAATGCAAGAAGACAGATCTATAGGCAGACAGACTGAAAATAAATACAAGAAGATAGACAGGTCCATAGACAGACAGACTGAAAATGAATACAAGAAGACAAACAGGCGGACAGACTGACTGACTGAAAATGAATGCAAGAAGACAGGTCTATAGACAGACAGACTGAAAATAAATACAAGAAGCTAGACAAGTCTATAGGCAGACAGACAGACTGAAAGTTAATAAAAAGAAGATACGCCTATAGACAAACAGACTGGGAATGAATGCAATAAGACAGGTCTATAGACAGACTGAAAATGAATACAAGAAGACAGACCGACCTATAGACAGACAGACAGACAGACAGACTGAAAGTCAATACAAGAAGATAGGTCTATAGACAAACAGACTGAAAATAAATACAAGAAGATAGACGGGTCTGCAGACAGACAGACACACAAAATAAATGAAAAAAAGACAAGCAGACAACCTGAAAATGAAAACAGGGCGACAGACCTACACGCAGACTGTCTGGAAATGAACCAAAAAGAGAAGCCTAAAAAATAATAAAAAAATAAAAAAAACAGACACACAGACTTTCAGGTAAAAAGCGTCGCCCTGTACTGATTAAGCTGGTGGCAGTTAACAGGTAATTCTGTCTCTCAGCGTGGCCGTACCTGACTTAGCTGGGGGTCCAAGGTTCCACTCCTCAGCCGAAGGGGTTTGGTCTCTCAATGTCCTCTAGCCCACCGACCGACGACCTTTCTTGAGTGTTTTCTCGCAGTTCGGTTATATCATTTATAAGCTCTGCTAGCAGCGGTCTAATTAATCAATCGTCTTGCCAATAAGCCAGCAGTCTTCATCTCGTACTCTGGTTGGTTGTCTCGGTTCCAGCTACTTGATCAGTGTTGTTTTCTCGCACTGGAATTATAAGCACTCTTTTGGAACTCTGAGTAAATCGTCTTCTCGCGTAGTTGAGCCCTCTCTCTCTCTCTCTCTCTCTCTCTCTCTCTCTCTCTCTCTCTCTCTCTCTCTCTCTCTCTCTCTCTCTCTCTCTCTCTCTCTCTCTCTCCCTCCCCGTTTTGTTATTTGTAATTGTATCAAGGACAGGTCGCCCAACAGTCATTCGTGCCCAAACCTTTATCCTTGTGTAATAGAATTCTCTCTCTCTCTCTCTCTCTCTCTCTCTCTCTCTCTCTCTCTCTCTCCTCTTCTCTCTCTCTCTCTCTCTCTCTCTCTCTCTCTCTCTCTCTCAGAGATTTCGTCTTCAATTTTAATCTCGTCGCTCTAAAGTCTTATTGAACTCGGATTAAGCCCTCTTTTTGCACTCTAATTACGTAATCTTCCAGTCCGTCTGATTACACCGTCCTGTTCCACTCTGAGTGATTAATTTTCTAACGATCTGATCAGAGATTTCGTCTTCATTTTTACTCTCGTCGCTCTTATTACGTCTTCTTAAGTTAAGCTCGGATTAAGCCCTCTTTCTTCACTCTAATTACCTACTCTTCCACCAGGCTGATTACACCGCCCTG
>JABMCL010000376.1:765000-770000 GCA_018857735.1 Alviniconcha marisindica | reverse complement strand
AGTCAGGTTTTGTAGGGGAGCCGGGTGGGGAGTGAGAGAAGCAGGTTGGAAGCATGGATGAAGAGTCACAAGTCAGGTTTTGTAGGGGAGCCGGGGGGGAGTGAGAGAAGCAGGTTGGAAGCATGGAGGAAGAGTCACAAGTCAGGTTTTGTAGGGGAGCCGGGAGGGGGGAGTGAGAGAAGCACGTTGGAAGCATGGATGAAGAGTCACAAGTCAGATTTTGTAGGGGAGCCGGGTGGGGAGTGAGAGAAGCAGGTTGGAAGCATGGGTGAAGAGTCACAAGTCAGGTTTTGTAGGGGAGCCGGGTGGGGGTGAGAGAAGCAGGTTGGAAGCATGGATGAAGAGTCACAAGTCAGGTTTTGTAGGGGAGCCGGGGAGTGAGAGAAGCAGGTTGGAAGCATGGAGAAGAGTCACAAGTCAGGTTTTGTAGGGAGCCGGTGGGGAGTGAGAGAAGCAGGTTGGAAGCATGGAGAAGAGTCACAAGTCAGGTTTTGTAGGGGAGCCGGGTGGGGAGTGAGAGAAGCAGGTTGGAAGCATGGATGAAGAGTCACAAGTCAGGTTTTGTAGGGGAGCCGGGGGGGGGAGTGAGAGAAGCAGGTTGGAAGCATGGGTGAAGAGTCACAAGTCAGAGGTTGCTATAACATAACTTTTATTACACCAACCAGGAAACAGTGTAGGCTCTCCCCTGAATCAGATGCATAGGCAGCAGCTCGAACTGTTACTACCTGACGACCTGCTACTGCAGGGACACTGGGGGAAAGAGGACGCGCTGGCCCAGCGCAGGTAGGTAGGTAGGTAGTGTTGCTTAATGTCCTCAGATGTCAGTTGACATATTAGGGACAAGCTGAGACCAATGCCGAAGCATGGTTCAATATAGCTTTTACGTCCACGGAAACCAGAAGGCTCGTTAGGACGGACAGCCCAGGACGGCCACCTCGACTCTCACACAGCTCCTGAACTATGAGGCCCAGCGCTACAAGTTTTAACACTTTAGATAATTGGGGCCATAAAACTCCCACCCAATCAAGAAGGAAAAGGACAGTCGAGAAAAGGATAAAGGGCCTAGAAAGGCAGTTTTGGGGTACAAAATTGCTCCAAATCGTTTCAAAACAACATACAGGTCCGTACTAACGTTCGAAGAGAAGAAACAGTCTATTACTCACTTGCTTAAAACTTTTTCAGGGCTTCGATTAGGTTGTAACGCGTTTATTTTGGCAAAAAGGTCGGAAAATACGGTCAACTGAACGTCTCGAAAAGGAAAAGGACAGGAAAGAAAAGGTTAAAGGGTCATGGCCCGAAACACATACAATACACTCGGTTACACTTATAAGCGACGACCTCATACAGTTGGAAAAAAACACTTAAATGTATGGCGGACGAACATTTTCACTTAGCTAACAATAAATGAGACGTAATTAACAAACGTCCGTTCATTTTGTTTAACGTCCTCAGATGCTAAAGAGCATATTAGGGACAATCTATAAAATAAGCTTGTCTTGGATATAAAATAGATAACTCCTTCAGTGCCCCTGACTGTAAAATTTCCGGGCTGAAGGATTCACCTGCAAACAGTACATTTTCCGGTCCTGTAACACATCTACTTTCAATGCTGTACGTTTTGATAAAAATCTTTTCACATGCCAGTGCGAAAAGAAGACAAAAAGGCTCAAGGGTTTCAAATTTCGCTCTTTTATTGGTTGTTTTCAAATGGCATCATGGCAGCGAAGGGGTTAAAACCAGAGGGGGAGAAAGGGGGGATGAGGAGGGACGTCCGCTTGGTCCACTTCCGGATCAATACGAGGATCGGGATATGAAGCCAGATACCTTTCCGTTTAGTTACTGATACTGATCTACAGGACGAGTGAGGACCATCGTCAATCAGACGAACACTGTAACTGTTTGGAACTGCTGAGAGACGGAATAGGCGTAACTCAACACCAAGGTACTTACAGAGAGACGGGGTGGGCGTAACTCAACACCAAGTTACTTACTTACAGAGAGACGGGGTGGGCGTAACTCAAAACCAAGTTACTTGCTTACAGAAAGACGGGGTGGGCGTAACTCAAACACCAAGTTACTTACTTACAGAGAGACGGGGTGGGCGTAACTCAAACACCAAGTTACTTACTTACAGAAGACGGGGTGGGCGTAACTCAAACACCAAGTTACTTACTAGAGAGACGGGGTGGGCGTAACTCAAACACCAAGTTACTTACTTACAGAGAGACGGGGTGGGCGTAACTCAAACACCAAGTTACTTACAGAGAGACGGGGTGGTGGTAACTCAAACACCAAGTTACTTACAGAAAGACGGGGTAGGCGTAACTCAAACACCAAGTTACTTACTTACAGAGAGACGGGGTGGGCGTAACTCAAACACCAAGTTACTTACAGAAAGACGGGGTGGGCGTAACTCAAACACCAAGTACTTACTTACAGAGAGACGGGGTGGGCGTAACTCAAACACCAAGTTACATACTTACAGAAAGACGGGGTGGGCGTAACTCAAACACCAAGTTACTTACAGCAGAGACGGGGTAGGCGTAACTCAAACACCAAGTTACTTACTTACAGAAAGACGGGGTGGGCGTAACTCAAACACCAAGTTACTTACTGAGAGACGGGGTGGTGGTAACTCAAACACCAAGTTACTTACAGAAAGACGGGGTAGGCGTAACTCAAACACCAAGTTACTTACTTACAGAGAGACGGGGTGGGCGTAACTCAAACACCAAGTTACTTACTTACAGAGAGACGGGGTGGGCGTTACTCAAACACCAAGTTACATACTTACAGAAAGACGGGGTGGGCGTAACTCAAACACCAAGTTACTTACAGAGAGACGGGGTGGGGTAACTCAAACACCAAGTTACTTACTTACAGAAAGACGGGGTGGGCGTAACTCAAACACCAAGTTACATACTTACAGAAAGACGGGGTGGGCGTAACTCAAACACCAAGTTACTTGCTTACAGAAAGACGGGGTGGGCGTAACTCAAACACCAAGTTACTTGCTTACAGAAAGACGGGGTGGGCGTTACTCAAACACCAAGTTACTTACAGAGAGACGGGGTAGGCGTAACTCAAACACCAAGTTACTTACAGAAAGACGGGGTGGGCGTAACTCAAACACCAAGTTACTACAGAAAGACGGGGTGGGCGTAACTCAAACACCAAGTTACTTGCTTACAGAGAGACGGGGTGGCGTAACTCAAACGCCAAGTTACTTACAGAGAGACGGGGTAGGCGTAACTCAAACACCAAGTTACTTACAGAAAGACGGGGTGGGCGTAACTCAAACACCAAGTTACTTACAGAAGACGGGGTGGGCGTAACTCAAACACCAAGTTACTTGCTTACAGAGAGACGGGGTAGGCGTAACTCAAACGCCAAGTTACTTACAGAGAGACGGGGTAGGCGTAACTCAAACACCAAGTTACTTACAGAAAGACGGGGTGGGCGTAACTCAACACCAAGGTACTTACAGAGAGACGGGGTGGGCGTAACTCAACACCAAGTTACTTACTTACAGAGAGACGGGGTGGGCGTAACTCAAACACCAAGTTACTTACTTACAGAAAGACGGGGTGGGCGTAACTCAAACACCAAGTTACTTACTTACAGAGAGACGGGGTGGGCGTAACTCAAACACCAAGTTACTTACTTACAGAAAGACGGGGTGGGCGTAACTCAAACACCAAGTTACTTACTTACAGAAAGACGGGGTGGCGTAACTCAAACACCAAGTTACTTACAGAAAGACGGGGTGGGCGTAACTCAAACACCAAGTTACTTACTTACAGAAAGACGGGGTGGCGTAACTCAAACACCAAGTTACTTACAGAGAGACGGGGTAGGCGTAACTCAAACACCAAGTTACTTACTAGAAGAAGGGTGGGCGTAACTCAACACCAAGTTATTCTTACAGAGAGACGGGGTAGGCGTAACTCAAACACAAGTACTTACTTACGAGAGACGTGGTAGGCGTAACTCAAACACCAAGTTTACATACTTACGAAATGACGGAAGGTAGGCGTAACTCAAACACCAAGTTACATACTTACAGAAAGACGGGGTGGACGTAACTGACTCAAACACCAAGGTACATACTTACTGAGAGAAAGGGTGGAGCACATATGGGCTTTTCTGAACGCATAGATATTATTTTGAACTGAGCTGAACTATCGGAAAAGACTTTAACTTGGACCGAGCGGAACTATCGGAAAAGATTATCTTAAACTGAGCTAACTACCGAAAAAGATTATGTTGAACGACAAACTGTCGAAAAAATTATTTTGAACTGAGAACACGGAAAAGAATTATCTTAAATGAGCTAACTTCGGAAAAAAATTTTTCTTGAATGAGCTGAACTATCGGAAAAGATTTCTTGAACTTAGCTAAACTATCAAAAAAATATTATTTTGAACTAGTAACTATCGGAAAAGATATTATCTTGAACTGAGCTAACTATCGGAAAAGATTATCTTGAACTGACTGAGCTGAACTATCTGAAAAATCGAGCTGAACTATCTGAAAAGATTATCTGGAACTGAGCTGAACTATCGGAAAATATTATCTTCAACCGAGCTGAACTATCTGAAAATATTATCTTGAACTGAGCTGAACTATCGGAAAAGATAGTATCTTGAACTGAGGTGGGCTAACTATCGGAAAAGATTATCTTACTGACGAACTATCGGAAAATATTATCTTGAACTTAGCTGAACTATCGGAAAAAGATATTATCTTGAACTTAGGTGAACTATCGGAAAAGATATTATCTTGAACTGAGCTGAACTATCGCAAAAAGATTATCTTGAACTGAGCTGAACTGTCCTTAAATATTATTTTGAACTAAGCTGAACTATCGCAAAAATATTATCTTGAACTGGGCTGAACTATCGGAAAAGATATTATCTTGAACTGAGCTGAACTATCGGAAAAGATTATCTTGAACTGACGGAGCTGAACTATCGGAAAAATCGAGTTGAATTGAACTA
>JABMCL010000376.1:757500-760000 GCA_018857735.1 Alviniconcha marisindica | reverse complement strand
GTCCTGGGCTCCCCGTCCCTGATAAGCCTGACGGTTTCTGTGGACGTAAAGCAACACTGAACTCAGGAGCTGTGTGAAAGTCGAGGTGGCCGTCCTGGGCTCCCGTCCCTAATAAGCCTACGGTTTCTGTGGACGTAAAGCAACACTTCAACTGTGTAGGATTCAGAGCTCAGGAGCTGTGTGTGAAAGTCGAGGTGGCCGTCCTGGGCTCCCCGTCCCTGATAAGCCTGACGGTTTCTGTGGACGTAAAGCAATAACACTTCAACGACTTGGCTTAACGTCCCTAATAGTCCTCGTGGTCTCTGCAGTGGACATAAAGCAACACCGAAACGAAGATTCTAAACACAACTGCTTCGGGCAAAGAAGGAGGCAGGAACAGCGAGACTGAGGTCACCATGGGAGCATACACACCATGAAGGGCTACCGAAGCTAGGACATTTGTTTTAATAAATTTATTATAAAATGATGGGTGATGATGAGGATGATATCTGATGATGCTACGGAGGTTCATTTCGGTTTGAGACAACTGGGAGGCTGTTTCAGACAGATGGTGCAGCAGAAGGGGGAAAAAAGATCTCTGACCACGTGAATGCTTGCGCACAGAGGGAAGACAAAGAATAGAAGTATTAGAAGAAGAGCGTAGCTGGCGGGTTGGTTTGTAAGCTTTCAGGAGTTCAGTCAAGTAAACAGGAGCGGTAGAGTTAAGGCAGTTGTAGCACAATGAAGCGAGCTTGCACTGTATTTGTGAGTCAATGGGCAGCCAGTGGTGAGGAGCCAGATGAGGAGAGATATGGTCAGTTTGGGAACTCTCAGGACAAGGCGAGCAGCAATGTTTTGAACTTTTTCGTAATTTGTTTAAGAGATACTGAGGACAGCTAGAGAGGAGAGAGAATTGCAGTAGTCAAGGCTTGAAAGGACAAAGGCAAGAACAAGAGTTTTTGTGATATCTGTGGACAGAAGATGACGGATGGAACTAATGCCACTACCCTAAAATATAAGATCAAAATCAAGGGAGCACTTTAGAGCAAAATCCTCAAAATTTTACTTTTTTACTTTGATCAGTTTCTACCTGTTGGAATGAACTTGCTCTAACCAGGCTAAATTAAAAGAGGGTTTTAACCCCTTCACTGCCCCAGCCTGTAACATTTCCGGGCCGAAAGATGCACGGACGCGCCTGCAAACAGTTATTTTCCGGTCCTGTAACACATCTACTTTCAATTCTATGCATTTTGATGGAGATCCTTGCACACGCCAGTGCGAAAAAGAAGACAAAAAGGCTTAAGGGTTGCAAATTTCGCAATTTTATTGGTCGTTTTCAAGTGACGTCATGGCAGTGAATGGGGTTAAGCCTCCATTCACACATTTTGTTATCCCGCTGAACTGTTGCTTTGGAAACATTTGTTGCCAAGGAGATGCTTAATGGAGGACCACAGCAGAGACAGGAGACGCCTGGTGGCGGACAACAGAAGGCACAGGAGATGCTCGGCCAGCTCAGTGATGGTCAGCAGACTGGCCCCCAGAAACAGTCCCAGCTGGCCACCCACTCTGCCTGAAATCATCATCATCATCATCATCATCATCATCATCATCATCATCATCATCATCTCATCAGCTCAGTGATGGTCAGCAGACTGGCCCCCAGAAACAGTCCTAGCTGGCCACCCACTCTGCCTGAAATCATCATCATCACATCATCATCATCATCAATCATCATCATCCATCATCATCCATCATCATCATCCAGCTCAGTGATGGTCAGCAGACTGGCCCCCAGAAACAGTCCCAGCTGGCCACCCACTCTGCCTGAAATCATCATCATCATCATCATCATCATCATCATCATCATCATCATCATCATCATCATCATCATCATCATCCAGCTCAGTGATGGTCAGCAGACTGGCCCCCAGAAACAGTCCCAGCTGGCCACCTACTCTGCCTGAAATCATCATCATCATCATCATCATCATCATCCAGCTCAGTGATGGTCAGCAGACTGGCCCCCAGAAACAGTCCCAGCTGGCCACCCACTCTGCCTGAAATCATCATCATCATCATCATCATCATCATCATCATCATCATCATCCAGCTCAGTGATGGTCAGCAGACTGGCCCCCAGAAACAGTCCTAGCTGGCCACCCACTCTGCCTGAAATCATCATCATCATCATCATCATCATCATCATCATCATCATCATCATCATCATCATCCAGCTCAATGGGATCTTGCACGTGAAACTGCAAATCATAGGCAACTTAATTATGCACAGAAGTCTGAGTGTGTCAGTCGATGGCATGTTGTAACGGATGGGTGAATGTTGTTTCGAATAATAATAATAATAATAATAAGTTTTATTTATAATGCGCCTGTTACAGTTCTGCAAAAACGAGCTCCAAGCACAGTACAGCTTCACATATCAGGCTCAATACATAGCTAAGAAATACATGCATTAAAAAAATAAAAAATAAATTAAAAAAAAGTATCTATTTTATAGATCACA
>JABMCL010000376.1:707500-745000 GCA_018857735.1 Alviniconcha marisindica | reverse complement strand
TGTTGTGTTAAAGATCATACCTCTCTGTTGTGTTAAAGATCATACCTCTCTGTGACGTTAAAGAACATACGTCTCTGTGACATTAAAACACATACCTGTCTGTGACGTTAAAGAACATACCTCTCTGTAACGTTAAAGAACATACCTCTCTGGGTCGTCAAAGAACATACCTGTCGCTGACGTCAAAGATCATACCTCTCCGTGGCGTTAAAGAACACACCTGTCTGTGGTGCTAAAGAAAATATTTGTCTGTGACGTTAAAGAGCATACCTGTCTCTGGTGTTAAAGAGCATACCTGTCTGTGGTGTTAAAGAACATACCTGTCTGTGGTTTTTAAAGAACATACCTGTCTGTGGTGCTAAAGAAAATATTTGTCTGTGACGTTAAAGAGCATACCTGTCTGTGGTGTCAAAGAGCATATACCTGTCTGTGGCATTACAGAACAAACCTGTCTGTGAAGTTAGCGAACTTACCCGCCTGTGGCCTAAACGAACGTACCTGTGTGCGGCGCTAAAGAAATGTCTGTCTGTGGTGTTAAAGAACATACCTCTCTGTTGCGTTAGAGAACTGTCTATGCCATTAAACAACATACCTGTCTGTGATATTAGACAGCATACCTGTCTGTGTCGTTAAAGAACATACCTTTCTGTGAGGTTACCGAACATACCTGTCTGTGGCGTTAAAGACAGACCTCGCTTTGTCGTTAAAAACCATACCTGTCTGTGTTGTTAAAGAACATGCCTGTCTGTGACGTTAAAGGACATACCTGTCCGAGGTGTTAAAAGTGAAACACCTGACTGGCATACTGCCAAATGCAGAGTCAAAGGTGGTGAAATACCGGTCTGTATCAAACAAACGAAAGTCTAAAACTCCCCCATGAATTATCTCTTTCTTTCCAAAACTCCCAGCTTCCATCACGTCTTGTATCGTAAAGCGAGACAGAATGGATCGAAACGTTTCGTTCTCAAAGTCCAGATTTCTCTGAAGCAGAGCGTTCTCAATGACGTCACTGTGTGGAAGACGACGCAGGCGGGATCGCTGGATGGAGTTACGGAGGCAGAAACTGATGGCCGGAAAAGGCAAGACGTCCTGATAATTCGTTGCGATATCGGTGATGTACGGGTAGGACTTGTAGCGCGTGTAGAGGGAGTAGAGGGTGAAGACCAGCCACGCCCCCATACCCAGCACGATCAGCAACCACAAGCATCTGCAACACGTGCAACAGTGGGTGTCTGTAGCATACACGATCAGTAACCACAAGCATCTGCAACACGTGCAACAGTGGGTGTCTGTAGCATACACGATCAGTAACCACAAGCATCTGCAACACGTGCAACAGTGGGTGTCTGTAGCATACACGATCAGTAACCACAAGCATCTGCAACACGTGCAACAGTGGGTGTCTGTAGCATACACGATCAGCAACCACAAGCATCTGCAACACGTGCAACAGTGGGCGTCTGTAGCATACACGATCAGTAACCACAAGCATCTGCAACACGTGCAACAGTGGGTGTCTGTAGCATACACGATCAGTAACCACAAGCATCTGCAACACGTGCAACAGTGGGTGTCTGTAGCATACACGATCAGTAACCACAAGCATCTGCAACACGTGCAACAGTGGGTGTCTGTAGCATACACGATCAGCAACCACAAGCATCTGCAACACGTGCAACAGTGGGCGTCTGTAGCATACACGATCAGTAACCACAAGCATCTGCAACACGTGCAACAGTGGGCGTCTGTAGCATACACGATCAGCAACCACAAGCATCTGTAATACGTGCAACAGTGGGCGTCTGTAGCATACACGATCAGTAACCACAAGCATCTGCAACACGTGCAACAGTGGGCGTCTGTAGCTTACACGATCAGTAACCACAAGCATCTGCAACACGTGCAACAGTGGGCGTCTGTAGCATACACGATCAGCAACCACAAGCATCTGCAACACGTGCAACAGTGGGCGTCTGTAGCATACACGATCAGTAACCACAAGCATCTGCAACACGTGCAACAGTGGGTGTCTGTAGCATACACGATCAGCAACCACAAGCATCTGTAATACGTGTAGTAAACATGATCAACAAGCATCTGTAACACGTGTAGCATACATGATAAGCAAGCACAAGCATCTGTAACACGTGTAGCAAACATGATCAGCAAGGACAAGCATCTGTAACACATGTAGCACACACGATCACCAAGCATCTGTAACACGTGTAGCAATTACGATCAGCGCAAGCATCTGTAACACGTGTAGCACACATGACCAGCAAGCACAAACATATGTAACACGTGTAGCACACACGATCAGCGAGCATCTGTAACACGCGCAGCATACATGCCCAGCAAGCACAAGCATCTGTAACACGTGTAGCATACACGATCAGCACAAGCATATGTACAAGCATCTGTATTACGAGTAGCATACACATCCAGCAAGCACAAGCTTCTGTAACACGTGTAGCATACACGATCAATAACCAAAAGCATCACCATCGTGAAGTGTAAAGGACTCACCGTACCTTTCACCTGGACGTGACGTGTAAAGGACTTACCGTACCCTTCAACTGACGTGAAGCGTAAAGGACTCACCGTACCTTTCAACTGGACGTGACGTGTAAAGGACTTACCGTACCCTTCAACTGACGTGAAGCGTAAAGGACTCACCGTACCTTTCAACTGGACGTGACGTGTAAAGGACTTACCGTACCCTTCAACTGACGTGAAGCGTAAAGGACTCACCGTACCCTTCAACTTGACGTGAAGCGTAAAGGACTCACCGTACCTTTCAACTGGACGTAGCATGTAAAGGACTCACCGTACTCTTCAACTGGACGTGGTGTGTAAAGGACTCACCGTACTCTTCAACTGGACGTGGTGTGTAAAGGACTCACTGTGACTCTCAACTGGACGTGATGTCTGAAGGACTCACCGTACCTTTCAACTGGACGTGGCTTGTAAAGGACTCATCGTACCTTTGAACTGGACGTGGCTTGTAAAGGACTCATCGTACCTCTCAACTGGATGTGAATTGTAAAGGACTCATCGTACCTTTGAACTGGACGTTGAGTGTAAAGGACTCACCGTCCCCTTCAACTGGACGTGGCGTGTAAAGGACTCACCGTACCTCTCAACTGGATGTGAATTGTAAAGGACTCATCGTACCTCTCAACTGGACGTGAATTGTAAAGGACTCATCGTACCTTTCAGCTGGACGTGAAGTGTAAAAGATTCACCGTACCTCTCAACTGGACGTGCAATGTAAAACACTCACCGTACCTCTCAAATGGACGCGAAATGTAAAAGACTCACCGTACCTACTCTCAACTGGACGTGAAGTGTAAAGGACTCACTGTCACCCTAACGGGACGTGATCCTGAGGACTCACCGTACCTTTCAACTGGACGTGGCATGTAAAGGACTCTCGTACCTGAACTGGACTGTGTCTTCCTTAACCGGACTTTGCCATCGTACCTCTCAACTGGAGTGAATTGTAAAGACTCACGTCTTGAACTGGACTTCGGTAATGGACTCACCGTCCTTCCCAACTGGACGGAAAAGTGTAAAGGACTCACCGTACTCTCAACTGGATGACGTTGAAGGTCTCAACGTAGGAGCCTGCCACTGGGACAGTGAAAATTAAAGGATATGTTATTTATCTACTAGTAAACGATGACGCCTTAGGAGGTTAAATGAGGAGACACACGACCAAATGGGGAAAAACGAAAGATAAATGATATCTATCTACTAGTAAACGCATGACGCTTGGAAGGTTACAGATGAGGAGACACACAGACCAAATGGGGAAAAACGAAAAGATAAATATATCTATCTACTAGTAAACGCATGACGCTTGGAAGGTTACAGATGAGGAGACACACAGACCAAATGGGGAAAAACGAAAAGATAAATATATCTATCTACTAGTAAACGCATGACGCTTGGAAGGTTACAGATGAGGAGACACACAGACCAAATGGGGAAAAAAGAAAAGATAAATATATCTATCTACTAGTAAACGCATGACGCTTGGAAGGTTACAGATGAGGAGACACACAGACCAAATGGGGGAAAACGAAAAGATAAATATATCTATCTACTAGTAAACGCATGACGCTTGGAAGGTTACAGATGAGGAGACACACAGACCAAATGGGGGAAAACGAAAAGATAAATATATCTATCTACTAGTAAACGCATGAGGCTTGGAAGGTTACAGATGAGGAGACACACAGACCAAATGGGGAAAAACGAAAAGATAAATATATCTATCTACTAGTAAACGCATGACGCTTGGAAGGTTACAGATGAGGAGACACACAGACCAAATGGGGAAAAACGAAAAGATAAATATATCTATCTACTAGTAAACGCATGACGCTTGGAAGGTTACAGATGAGGAGACACACGCCCAAAACTGGGGAAAACAAAAAGGATAAATATTTTTA
Organism: Alviniconcha marisindica; assembly: GCA_018857735.1. NCBI lineage: Eukaryota > Metazoa > Mollusca > Gastropoda > Provannidae > Alviniconcha > Alviniconcha marisindica. The sequence goes on along the minus strand of JABMCL010000376.1, from coordinate 740,543 downwards.
AATCTACTGGGTAAAGAGACGTTTGGGGTTAAAGGGGAACACAAACCTGGGGAGAAAACAAAAGGGGAAAACAAACACCGAAACCTGGGGAGGTAAAGGGGAACCGAAACTGGGGAAAACGAAAGGATAAATATCTTTAACTACTAGGATAAAGAGACGAACTGGGGATAAAGAGACGAACTGGGGATGAAGAGACGAATGGGGATACAAACACGAACTGGGGGGATAAAGAGACGAACTGGGGATAAAGAGACGAACTGAGGACGAAGAGACGAACTGGGGATAAAGAGACGAACTGGGGATGAAGAGACGAACTGGGGATACAAACACGAACTGGGGATAAAGAGACGAACTGGGGATGAAGAGACGAACTGGGGATAAAGAGACGAACTGGGGATGAAGAGACGAATTGGGGATACAAAGACGAACTGGGGATAAAAGACGAACGGGGGGATGAAGAGACGAACTGAGGATGAAGAGACGAACTGGGGATAAAGAGACGAACTGGGGATGAAGAGACGAACTGGCCGGGGATACAAACACGAACTGGGGATAAAGAGACGAACTGGGGATGAAGAGACGAACTGAGGATGAAGAGACGAACTGGGGATAAAGAGACGAACTGGGGATGAAGAGACTAACTGGGGATAAAGAGACGAACTGGGGATGAAGAGACGAACTGGGGATGAAGAGACGAACTGGAGATAAAGAGACGAACGGGGATGAAGAGACGAACTGGGGATGACAAGACTAACTGAGGATGAACTGAGACGAAAAACGACGACTTGATACAGAGACGAACTGAGGATGAAGAGACGATCTCGGGATAGAGAGACGAACTGAGGATGAAGAGACGATCTCGGGATAGAGAGACGAACTGAGGATGAAGAGACGAACTGGGGATACATACACGAACTGAGGACGAAGAGACGAAGTGGAGACGAAGAGACTAACTGGGAATGAAGAGACTAACTGGGAATGAAGAAACTAACTGAGGGAGTAGAGACGAACTTGGGACACAGACATGAACTGAGGATGAACAGACTAAGTGACGCCACTTCAACGTGAGCTTAGATAAGTGGATTTCAATGTCCTGTCAACCTCGTGCGGTCATCGCAGGGCGATGTAAACGGGCGTTGGTCGTGTAAACTGGCCATCGTCCAGAAAGGACGCGAGTGTCGAGGGTTTTGCCAACACTGGACTCCAATCACATTGGTTACCTTCGTAAATATACGCCATTAAGTCACACAAAAGCATTATGTAAGTCTCTCTCTCTCTCTCTCTCTCTCTCTCTCTCTCTCTCTCTCTCTCTCTCTCTCTCTCTCTCTCTCTCTCTCTCTCTCTCTCTCTCTCTCTCTCTCTCTCTCTCTCTCTCTCTCTCTCTCTCTCTATATATATGTATATATATATATATATACACACAACGGCAGATATATGAGTCGGCCTTTATGCTAATATCTTCACCGTTGAGAAATAAAGTACATAATTATGGATATATATGTACTTTTATACAAATAGAGAGAGAGAGAGATGGATAGATAGATAGATAGAGAGATAGATAGAAACTGAAGACGAAGTGATTTCAAGTTGCAGAGACGAACTGAAAATGAAGCAAAGCACTTAGTCGACGACTAGAATATAACATTGACTGCTGGCACGTTGCCGCTACTACTATTACTACTACCCAATTTCAGTGTTTTGCTCTGTTCAACAGGGGGTGTAGAATAAAAGCCCTCAGTCAATACAGGCCGATACCCAAACGTTGACTCGACGATCGATCTCAAACAAAACAAAAATGTAGCTTATTGGCTGGTGTTCTTTGTTTTCTGTTGTTGTTCTTCTTCTTCTTCTTTGTGTGTGTGTGTGTGTGTGTGTGTGTGTGTGTGTGTGTGTGTGTGTGTGTGTGTGTGTGTGTGTGTGTGTGTGTGTGTGTGTGTGTGTGTGTGTGTGTCGTGGTGTGGTGTTGTGTGTGTGTGTGTGTGTGTGTGTGTGTGTGTGTGTGTGTGTGTGTGGTGTGTGTGTGTGTGTGTGTGTGGTGTTGTGTGTGTGTGTGTGTGTGTGTGTGTGTGTGTGTGTGTGTGTGTGTGTGTGTGTGTGTGTGTGTGTGTGTGTGTGTGTGTGGTGTGTGTGTGTGTTGTGTGTGTGTGTGTGTGTGTGTGTGTTGTGTGTGTGTGTGGTGTGCGTGTGTGTGTGTGGTGTCGTGGTGTGTGTATGCGTGTGTGTGTGCGTGTGTGTGTGCGTGTGTGCGTGCGTGCGTGTGTGCGTGCGTGCGTGTCTGTGTGTGTGTCAGCGTGCACTCGCGCGCCTGATGCACACGACCCCAGACAGACCACAATTCAACCATACGGCTATGGATGCCATTAGCGACAATCGCTTAGCAAATCTGCAAACATTTGCTACGCTAAGTAAGTAAACATGGTGCTTAATGTCCACAGAAACCACAAGGCTTATTAGGGACGGGTGGCTACCGTCGTCCTCCTGCTCTCTCAGTACAACCCGTTCACAGTCAATAATCATATAACTCAGAAAACCCCACCCAATGGACTAGCTCTATACAAGTCCTGACAGTGTCAGAGACCGAAACAATGTTGTCATTTTCATCACTGTTAGCCATATATAGGCTTGACAATTTTGCTTTACGTCCGGTGAGCCGGTTTGGCTTCGCGGTAAGGCGTTAGGCTGGTAAGCGGAAGGACTTCGGTTCGATACCGCTTCGGCTCTCCTTTCTCTTCAAAAAGGTTGTGGTTTGTGGACACTGTCTTGTGACTTTGTCCACCACTTCCTACTGAAACATTAAAATGGCTCTCATCGCTGCCCATCTTAATGCAGAAGTCATTCTGGTGGTGACAGTGTAGCGATAGGTATATAATCTCCCTCTTCCCCCACCTCCATACCCCCTTCATCCCCCCCCCCCCCCCCTTCTCCCCGTCCCTAATAAGCCGTACGGTTTCTGTGGACGTTAAGCACCATGTTTACTTACTTACTTACTTACTTACTTACTTACTTACTTACTTACTTACTTACTTACTTACTTACTTACTTACTTACTTACTTACTTATTAATTAATTAATTAATTAATTAATTAATTAACGTCCACAGAAGCGAGCTGGCTTATTAGGGACGGGAACGGGGGGGTGGGGGGGTGGAGGGCGAGAGAGTGAAGGACCGACCGCAGATACCGCCCGAAAAAGACCGGAGAGACCGTGGACCGCCGCCAGAACAATGGAAGTGTTAAGGCGGTGTCCCCTCGCCATTGCCCAGCGACTAGTGCACTGCGCGATTGCTGTTTCAGCTGCCGTGCTTGGGCAGAGTCACAAGGACAATGTCCGTTGCACTGCTGTTGAGGAACAACTCGAAGCGAAAGAAGTCCAACTTTCGCAGCCCAGCTCCACCTCCCTGCTCATGATCTCTTCTGGGCTGAGCTGAGGGTCCAGCTCCACCTCCCTCCTCTTGATCTCGCCTGGACCCTTTGGTAATGACACACACAGGTGGGTGTGGGTGGGTGTATATATACATGCTATATATATGCTATTCCATTTGGCTGGTTGTCAGGTCGTGCAATTAAGTAGTCTATCTTGTGGTTAAGGCGGGGTCGTGAACTCCCTTTGACTTTTACCCGGCATCGATTACGTTCCTTGGCTGTTTTTACTACTGGCATGACTTTCTTTATAATGGAAGACGGTGACAGTCAATTCGCGAAAGTTAACAGTGCCAACTTTAAAGGCACTTTTGAAGGCCCGTAGTCAGAATGTGTCCGTGTCAGAATGATTCAGGCAACAAGCAAGAACTTGTTGCTAGTGCTATAGGATGCAAAAAAACACCGTATTATTTCCATGCACTCGCGACTGATCTTCTGGTCAGCCGAAAAAGGATGCAAAGACAATTGTTTTCCATCTTCCATCACCTTTCCCCTGTAATTCTTGCAAACGCAACAGCAGTGGCATTTGTAATGCTTGGCATTTCTAGGTTCAACTTCCATTGTTATATACAGGGTGAAGCAACGCCTACTCAGAAATCGGCCCGGAAGTGGCAGCTGCGACCTTTTGCGACTTCTCGCACGAAAGATTACGAAGGGCATTTACTCGTGCAAACCAGTGTGTTTGTGCGTGTGTGCGTGCGTGCGTGCGTGTGAGTGTGTGTGTGTGTGTACGTGCGTGCGTGAGTGCGTGCGTGCGTGCGTGCGTGCGTGCGTGCGTGCGTGCGTGCGTGCGTGCGTGCGTGCGTGCGTGCGTGCGTGCGTGTGTGTTCGTGTGGAAAGTATCAAAGATTCTCTCTTTTAATCCTCGAGTCGGTCAGATTATAGCTCTGCATGCATGATCTGCTGCCAGGAGTTACAGCCTCTTCGATTTCCGCGTTACTGGCTCACTCAACTTCATTTTTGCCTGATCCCGTTCCAGCAAAGTGTCGTGTGTCGTGAAGGGTGAAAAAAATACTAATTATTTGATCACTTGTCTTTCACCCTAACAGAAATTCTTGGTTTACTGGGCAAAGTGTCGTGTGTTGTGAAGGGTGTATCAAACAAAAATACTAATGACCTGATCACTTGTCTTTCACCCTAATAGAAATTCTTGGTTTACCGGGCGCTAAATATCAATGATCAAATAATCTGTCATCTGCGCCATGGAGACTGATCGCGATGCCCAGCTGGTCTAGCTAACGGTAGAAATTATTCGCCTCTATTTCGCTTCCAACTCCGATAAAACGACATGTTGCCCGTTTCGTACCCTGTGACCTTGAAGAGGGGTCAAGTAGAAGCCAAACGAACTCACATAAACGTCACTATAGCTTCAACGTGAGCTTAGTGAAGTGGATTTTTTAATGCCCTGTCAACCACACGGGGTCATTGCAGGAAGATGTAAACGGGCGTTGGTCGTGTAAACTGGACATCGTCCAGAAACGACGCGAGTGTCGAGGTTTTTGTCAACACTGGACTCCAGTCACATTGGTTACCTTTGTAAATATACGCCAAGTCACACAAAGCATTATGTAAGTTTGTCTCTGCATATATATATATATATATATATATATATAATATATAATATATATATATATAATATAATATTATATATATAATATATATATATATACACACACACACACCACGCGCGCGCGTGCAAACGCACACTATCACATGTACGCACGTGCACGCGCACGCACACGCGAACGCGCGCACACACACACACGCACGCACTCACGCACTCACACACACACACACACACACACACACACACACACACACACACACACACACACACACACACACACACACACACACACACACACACACACACACACACACACACACACACACACACACACCACACACACACACACACACACACACACACACACACACACACACACACACACACACACACACACACACACACACACACACACACACACACATCAGCAGGACAGCTTGAAAAGATTCATTTTGAGAGATGCTCTAAAAGAGAAAATGGTATCTGATGCTGGACTTGCCTTTGCAAGCGAGTGTGATCCAGACAGACGCTACAGAATAAGAAAAAGACCCTTGACCAAGCGTGTGAGTGCGTACAGAGGGATAACAGAGAAAGAAGTATCAGAAAAACAGCCTGGCCAGGGGTTGGGTTTGTAGGTCAGTTTTAAAGCTGACTTGTATTGTCTTGATTGAAGGGAATTATGGAGTTTAAAAAAAGTAAAGCCAAGCAGACCGGGAACCACACTGTACGAGTTGCTCCGAACCTGTCTGGCTTTATCTGGTCAAATGGGTGTCCCACTGGAACACGCTACCCACCACCAAAACCCCACAAACTGGTGCCACTGGAACACACTGCACACCACCAAAACCCCACAAAATGGTGCCACTGGACCACACTGCACACCACCAAAAACCCACAAACTGGTCCCACTGGAACACAATGCGCACCACTCAAACCCCACAAACTGGTCCCATTGCAACACACTGCACACCACTAAAAAAAACACAAACTGGTCCCACTGGAACACACTGCACACCACCAAACAAAAAAACACAAACAGGTCCCACTGGAACACACGTACTGCACACCTCCCAAACCCCACAAACTGGTCCCACTGGAACACACTGCACACCGCCAGAAAACATACAAACAGGTCCCACTGGAACACTGCACACCTCCCAAACCCCACAAACTGGTCCCACTGGAACACACTGCACACCTCCCACACCCCACAAACTGGTCCCACTGGAACACACTGCACACCACCCAAACCCCACAAACTTGTCAAGTGGGTGTCCCACTGGAACACACTGCACACCACCCAAACCCAACAAACTTGTCAAGTGGGTGTCCCACTGGAACACACTGCACACCACCCAAACCCAACAAACTTGTCAAGTGGGTGTCCCACTGGAACACACTGCACACCACCCAAACCCACAAACTGGTCAAGTGGGTGTCCCACTGGAACACACTGCACACCACCCAAAACCCACAAACTGGTCAAGTGGGTGTCCCACTGGAACACACTGCACACCACCCAAACCCCACAAACTGGTCCCATGGGTATCCCCTGGAACACACTGCACACCACCCAAACCCCACAAACTGGTCCCATGGGTATCCCCTGGAACACACTGCACACCACCCAAACCCCACAAACTGGTCCAATGGGTATCTCCTGGAACACACTGCACACCACCCAAACCCCACAAACTGGTCAAGTGGGTGTCCCACTGGAACACACTGCACACCACCCAAACCCAACAAACTGGTCCCACTGAAACACACTGCACACCACCCAAACCCGAAAAACTGGTCAAGTGGATGTCCCACTGGAACACACTGCACACCACCCAAACCCTCTCAAACTGGTCAAGTGGGTGTCCCACTGGAACACACTGCATACCACCCAAACCCCACAAGCTGGTCAAGTGGGGCCAGACTGGTCAAGTGTGTGTATGTGCGTGTTTTAATGAAAGACTAAAACCGTTTAACTTCACGAGTTCAAGAACTATTATTACATCAGAACAAAAACATTGACTATCTTAATATGCAACAAACAGCAATAAAGACAAGCCACCGACACATCACTTACCCGGCAAAGGAGACAACAGGTTACGTTTCCTTAACTCAGGCAGTCGCAATATAATTCTAACTTCAAGCTAATGACGCCAAACGGCAGTCCTGTACCGGAATGAGAGGTGCGGTCTACAGCATGCTGATGATGCGTTGCTTAATGTCCTTAGATGTCGAAAGCGTGGGGTGACGTCTCATATTTATACGTGCTTGTGGCGGTCGCTGCAAAGTAGCCTACTGTGAAGCCGAGTGGCTGGTGTGGTATTAGCTTCTCGACCACTGGTCAGTATCGATTCAAATATGAACTTATGCAATACTGTACAGTATGGACACGGACACCACAGCCAGGTCCGTAGACTACATCAAATAAAATTTAAAAACTAAAAAAAGGTACTGCTGCTGTCCGACGTCAATTGGTTCGAAACACACAAAAGGTTCAAAAGAGCGCTGACTTTTAATTAAAAAACAAAGCACAAAACACACAACAAGGTTCAAAAGAACGCTGATTAAAAGATCCCCAAATGCTGATTTTTAATAAGCCAACACAAATAACGAATAAAGAACACACAAAAGGTTCAACAAGAAAAAAAACCGTTGCTGATTTTTAATAAAAGACAAAGCACAAAACACACAAAAGGTTCAAAAGAGCGCTGATTTTCAATTAAAAAACATAGCACAAAACACACAAAAGGTTCAAAAGAACGCTGATTTTTAATGATAAAAAACGATACAGAACACACAAAAGGTTCAAAAGAACGTTGATTTTTAATAAAAGACAACAAAACACACAAAAGGTTCAAAAGAACGCTGATTTTAATAAAAGACAACATAAAACACACAAAAGATTCAAAAGAACGCTGATTTTTAATAAAAAGACAAAAACAACACAAAACACACAAAAGGTTCAAAAGAACGCTGATTTTTAATAAAAGAACACAAAACACACAAACGGTTCAAAAGAACGCTGATTTTTAATAAAAACAACAACACAAAACACACAAAAGGTTGAAAAGAACGGTGATTTTAACAAAAGGCAACACGAAAGGTTAAAAAAAACGCTGATTTTTAATAAAAACAACAACAACAGAAAACACACAAAAGGTTCAAAAGAACGCTGATTTTTAATAAAAGAACACAAAACACACAAACGGTTCAAAAGAACGCTGATTTTTAATACAACACAAAACATGGGCACGTTTTCAAGGTAACCCTTTAACCCTTTTTCAAGCAACAGACAGACAAAGATGTGGGCTAACGATGTTAACTGAAAATGACCTGCTTATCTGGATTCAGTTGGTGTTGGAGTGTTTTGAGTGTGTTGAACAGTCTTAGAGGTTTCTTCAACACGCTCAATAAGACACTCCAATGCAGCCTCCGGTGAGCGTGGAGAATGCAGAAAGACCGTACATACGCACTTTAATGATCGTGTAGTTTATGCCAGAGTTCGGTAGATCCAAACACATAACACGTTCAAAAGAATGCTGTTTATTAGGACAAAACGCAACGAGGACAAACACTGGACACGAAAACGACACAGAGAAGTGTCTTAATTCAACAGATAAGTGTCTTAGTTCTCCATCTCATTTTCCTTCGTTTTTGGCCGTTTAACTGTTGTTTACGTGTCGTTTTTTTTAGCTTGAAAACTGGGATTACCCCCGAAAATTTGCATGCTGTGTTTCGTCCTAATGAATAGCGTTCTTTTGAACCTTTTGTGTGTTTGGATCTTGTTTTAGAACGCTAGCAGTCATTCTTGCTTCAGATTTTTATTCTTATTTTAGATTTAGATTATTATTATTATCATTATTTTTATTTTTTATTTTTTCAGCGTTCGGAAGATTATGAAAACTCCGAAATAACCCAGCATGTACTAAGTGTCAAGGGTGTTCAAAATGTTGAAGTTGGACGCTTTACGGAAGAAGAAGAAGAAGTATGGTTTATCGTCAAAAGTCGGTTATCCGCGAGCCTTCCTCCGTTGCGCCCATCGTCAGAACCTACGATGCTATCAACAAACCTCTTATCGCTGTACCTGTACTTGTCATCACTGTAGCTGCCATTTGCAAACCCTCCATCGTGACTCCAAACATCATAGCATCTTACGCGCCCCATCCCTCCCTCCCATCAAAGCTGGGGATAGGTGGTCTTCTGTGAAGAAATCGAGTGGACAATTCGTACCAATGATGGTGGCCGTTCTTTGGTGAGTGCCTCGTCGAGCGCGTTACAATCTACGCCGGAGTGTGCTGGGATCCACTGAAGCACTGTGGCAGACCTCATGAACAGGTTAGCGTTGCAGGGTTACATGCCCGGCATTGACACAATTTCCAAACACATAAGAGGTTAAAAAGAACTCTTATTTAATATGATAATTCACCACAATATGATAATTCACCACGTGTGAATTTTCGCACTTCTTGGGGCGACAAAAAGCAGTAGTTCAACAACAGTTAAACGGCGAAAATGAAAAAATAGCCTACTTATCCGCTTTTGGTTGTGGTGTGCTGGTGTCCAGTATTTGGAAGAATGTTGAGCAAACATTAGACACCAACATACCACAGCTGAAAGCGGATAAGTAGACTACATTATCATTTTTCATCGTTTAACTGTTCTTTGGTCGCTTGAAAAAGGGGCTAGCCCCGAAAAATCGCACGTTGTGTACTATATCACATTAAATAAGCATTCTTTTTAGCCTTTCGTGTGTTTGGATCTTGTTTTACAACGCTGGCAATCATCACTGTTTCAGACGTTTTTTTACTGACACAGTTTGCTGTCACGTCTGAAGTTGAGGATCCGGTGACACAGCTGTTAGCTGGAACTCGCCGTCCTCTGAAACCGGTTGCCAAGGAGACGCTTGATGGCGGACCACAAAAGACACAGAAGATGCTCGGCCAGCTCAGTGATGGTCAGCAGACTGGCCCCCAGAAACAGTCCCAGCTGGCCACCCACTCTGCCTGAAATCATTGACATCATCATTATCATTATAATATATATATATATATATATACAGAGAGAGAGAGAGACAGAGACAGACTGACAGTGACAGAGACAGACAGACAGAGACAAATAGACAGGTAGGTAGGTAGGTAGGCAGGCAGACAGACAGATAGATAGGCAGGTAGGTAGGTAAGCAGGTAGGTAAGGTACATAGATAGATAGATAGATAGATAGATAGATAGATAGATGATAGATAGATAGATAGATAGATAGATAGATAGATAACTTATTCTAAATAACCTTTGAATCAGTCAAACCGTGCCCACCTTGTTATAATGTTATAAGCACTTTGCACTTAATCACACGACCTTACCGACAGACTTTCGGCTAATCAATGCTTCCCGTTTCAGCACCAGAAATCATGAATAATAAAAACAATGCTTCTGATTGGTTGGAACGCGGGATTCTGCAGCAGACAGCATGGAGCTCGGTCAATATTCAACCAATTGCGGCCGTGGACAGATTAGCTGAAAACTATTCGTTCTACAGGGCGAGTTCAACGAGCTAGACGAAAGGAAGAGGAAGGTAGACAATTAACACACTCCGAGCACCGTTTTCCGGCACCTTCCTCCAAACTCTGCCAGATTTAATTATTTCACTGAAGGGGCACTCTTTATCTCCGCGCAGCTGTCCACCGACGCGGTCAGAGCCCTCCGAAATGTTTGGGTACTGTTAAGATTGTGGAAGCAACCAAGCGCCCTAGCACGCACGTAAACATGAGACGCATCCACCCCGGGTAAAAAAAAAAAGAATTCCGTCTCGATTCAAACGATTTTCGTTTGATTTGAGCTGGCGTAAGCAACATGGTCAGTTATAAAACAAACGTCTGATATAATTTGAGTTGTTTGTAACAAGCTTACTACTGTTTGAGCACCAACAAAAAACTGCCTCGTTAGCTGACAGTTTTCTGGACCCTATGGCGTAACTAAATACGGCAGTGGTTGAAGGAAGGATGTCGTAAACCAGTGCTTGGAGTTTGGGTAGACAATTGACTATTATGCTAATGAGGATGGATAGAATAACGGTGACGGAAGTATAGCAGTAGTACTCTTGTAGCTGATCTACGGTGGAAGTAGAAGAAGATGGAGGAATTCTACACGGCGCTCTTCCTTAAACAGGTTAAACACACTGTGCCCTGTTCACTGATACAGTACAATACAACTTTATTGCCGAGTGTCAATACAGTTGCACTAGAAATGTTTTGTTGTGCCATGCACACTCATCACACATTCGCGCCAATCATAAAACATCGTTAAATTACAACACAACAGCAAACATTCGGGTAAAAGGTCATTCATAAATAAATTAGAAGGCGACGAAATAATGATGATGATGATGATTATGACGACGACGACGATGACGATGACGACGATGATGATGATGATGTTGATGATGAAGGGGTGGAGGTAGGAGGAGGAGGATGAAGAAGACATCATTACACCACCGGCTTACTGTAGATGTCATTGATGGTAAGTTCCGGTTTGTGTTCAGTAACGTGGAGTAGTGTGCCGTCCAACTTCACTGTCACTTTCAACAGCTCTCTGCAATATCACGGCATGCTGTTAACACGTATTGTTAACAAAGTGTCAAACGTCACTGTCACTTTCAACAGCTCTCTGCAATATCACAGCATGCTGTTAACACGTATTGCTAACAAAGTGTTAAACGTCACTGTTACTTTCAACAGCTCTCTGAAACATCACTCCCTGCTGTTAACACGTGTTGTTAACAAAGTGTCAAACGTCACTGTCACTTTCGACAGCTCTCTGAAATGTCACTCCCTGCTGTTAACACGTATTGTAAACAAAGTGTCAAATGTCACAGTCACCCTCAACAGCTTTCTGAAACGTCACACCATGCTGTGACGTGCTGTTAATGTGTCAAACTTCACATGTTGTTAACAAAGTGTAAAACTTCACCATCACTCCCAACAGCTCTCTCAAACGACACATCATGCTGTCAATAAATTATGTGCTGTTAACAAAAAGGTCAAACTTCACTCTTACTGTCACCAGCTCTGCAAAATGTCACACCATGCCATCAATATGTGCTGTTAATAAAAATGTCAAACTTCACTGTCATTCCCAACGGCTTTCTAAAACGTCACACCATGCTGTCAATGTGCTGTTAACAAAAATGTCAAACTTTACTATCACGATCAACAGTTCTCTGAATGAACACGCTCTTAGCAATATGTCAAACATCATCCCCAACTTCAACACATCATCTTGTGCTGTTAGCAAAGTGTTAAACATCACCACCACCACCACCACCACCACCACCACCACCACCCACCACCACCACCACCACCACCCCACACACACACACACACACTTCAACACATCATCTTGTGCTGTTAGAAAAGTGTCAAACATCACCCCCACTTCAACACATCATCTTGTGCTGTTAGAAAAGTGTCAAACACCACCCCCAACTTCAACACATCACCTTGTGCTGTTAGAAAAGTGTCAAACACCACCCCCAACTTCAACGTATCATCTTGTGCTGTTAGAAAAGTGTCAAACACCACCCCCAACTTCAACACATCATCTTGTGCTGTTAGAAAAGTGTCAAACATCACCCCCAACTTCAACACATCATCTTGTGCTGTTAGAAAAGTGTCAAACACCACCCCCAACTTCAACACATCATCTTGTGCTGTTAGAAAAGTGTCAAACATCACCCCCAACTTCAACACATCATCTTGTGCTGTTAGAAAAGTGTCAAACACCACCCCCAACTTCAACGTATCATCTTGTGCTGTTAGAAAAAGTGTCAAACACCACCCCCAACTTCAACACATCATCTTGTGCTGTTAGAAAAGTGTCAAACATCACCCCCAACTTCAACACATCATCTTGTGCTGTTAGAAAAGTGTCAAACACCACCCCCAACTTCAACACATCATCTTGTGCTGTTAGAAAAGTGTCAAACACCACCCCCAACTTCAACGTATCATCTTGTGCTGTTAGAAAAGTGTCAAACACCACCCCCAACTTCAACGTATCATCTTGTGCTGTTAGAAAAGTGTCAAACACCACCCCCAACTTCAACACATCATCTTGTGCTGTTAGAAAAGTGTCAAACTCACCCCCAACTTCAACACATCATCTTGTGCTGTTAGAAAAGTGTCAAACACCACCCCCAACTTCAACGTATCATCTTGTGCTGTTAGAAAAAAGTGTCAAACACCACCCCCAACTTCAACACATCATCTTGTGCTGTTAGAAAAGTGTCAAACATCACCCCCAACTTCAACACATCATCTTGTGCTGTTAGAAAAGTGTCAAACACCACCCCCATCTTCAACACATCATCTCGCGCTGTTAACGCATGTATAAAGCAAGGTATAAAATCACCCACACACCCCAGAAGCTCTCTTCCCCAGAGTCCAGGCGAGATCGGGAGGAGGGAGGTGAGCTGGACTCTCACAAAGAAGTTAGACACTTCTGCGGTCCAGGCGAGTTCAAGAGGAGGGAGGTGAGCTGGACTCTCACAAAGAAGTTAGACACTTTTGCGGGTCCAGGAGATCAAGAGGAGGGAGGTGAGCTGGACCTCAAAAGAGTTAGACACTTTTGCGGTCCAGAGTTCAAGAGGGGGAGGTGAGCTGGACTCTCACAGAAGTGACTTTGCGGCCAGGGAGTCAAGGGGAGGGAGGTGAGCTGGACTCTCACAAAGAGTTAGACACTTTTGCGGTCCAGGCGAGTTCAAGAGGAGGGAGGTGAGCTGGACTCTCACAAAGAAGTTAGACACTTTTGCGGGTCCAGGCGAGATCAAGAGGCGGGAGGTGAGCTGGACTCTCACAAAGAAGTTAGACACTTTTGCGGTCCAGGCGAGTTCAAGAGAAGGGAGGTGATGCTGGACCCTCAATGGAGTTAGCCCAGAAGAGATCAAGAGGAGGGAAGTGATGCTGGACCCTCAATGGAGTTAGCCCAGAAGAGATCAAGAGGAGGGAGGTGATGCTTGACCCTCAATGGAGTTAGCCCGGAAGAGATCAAGAGGAGGGAGGTGATGCTGGACCCTCAAGTTAGCCCGGAAGAGATCAAGAGCAGGGAGGAGATGCTGGGCCCTCAATGGAGTTAGCCCAGAAGATATCAAGAGGAGGGAAGTGATGCTGGACCCTCAATGGAGTTAGCCCAGAAGAGATCAAGAGGAGGGAAGTGATGCTGGGCCCTCAATGGAGTTAGCCCAGAAGAGATCAAGAGGAGGGAAGTGATGCTGGGCCCTCAATGGAGTTAGCCCGGAAGAGATCAAGAGGAGGGAAGTGATGCTGGACCCTCAATGGAGTTAGCCCGAAGAGATCAAGAGGAGGGAGGTGATGCTGGACCCTCAATGGAGTTAGCCCAGAAGAGATCAAGAGCAGGGAGGTGGAGCTGGGCTCAGAAAGTTGGACTTCTTTTGCTTCAGTTGCTACTCAACAGCAGTGCCACGGACATTGTCCTTGTAACTCTGCTCCGTACAGCAGTTGAAACAGCAACTGCGTAGTACACTATAGTTGCTACGCAAAGGCGAGGGGATCGAAACTGCCTTAACATTTTGTGGTTGTTCTGGCGGCGGTCCACCACGGCCTCCTCGGTCTTCCGAGTCGGTGCGCTTGGTCAAGCCTTCACTCTTTTGCCCCCTTAGTCCCCCCCCCCCCCCTCCCACCCCCTGTCCCCGTCCCTAATAAGCCAGCTCGCTTCTGTGGACGTAAAGCAAAAAGGTTACAGAAGCTCTGTGAAACATACATACTCGGGTTTTGAGTCGTTTTTGGTGATGCCCAAGACGCGCAGTACAGGAATGATGTCTTTGGAGGGGTAGGGTCTCACAGTTCCCCACTTGGTCTTTAACGTCTGGAGGCTGCACTCCACGTCACACTGCGGCAAGGCGGCCCTGATCACCGACTCTGGCATGGAGAGAGAGAAGGGGGGGGAGAGAGAGAGGGAGAGAGAGAGAGAGAGACAGACAGACAGAGACAGAGAGAGAGAGACATAGAGAGAGAGAGAAGAAATTAACAATCTGATGAATAAACACATCTAGAATAAACATAGACACACAAATTGAAAATTTTCGGGGTAATCCCCTTCGTTAAGTGACAAAACGACACTTAAACAACAGTTAAACGGTTAAAAACGTTAAATGCCATAATAAATAAGCGTTCTTTTGAATCTTTTACGTGGTTGGAGCTTGTAAAAAAAAAAAAAAAAAAAAGACGATGCTTACACTAGCCAGCTGTATCTCTCAAGTAGTTTAGCTCCATTCAGTTCAGTTGCAGGTTGTATTTATGCGTTTGGAAAAGCCCATAATTATGCGCTCCACCTTGTCTCTCCAAAGCTTCCCAAATGTTGCCTTTGAAACAGTTCCAAAGTTCGTATTATTGACGATGGCCCTCTTTCGATTGGAAGATCATCGGACGCTTTATTTTTCCGCTCTTCTCGATCACCTCCAGGCGACCGACAGTGTGATATCCTAGCTTGGCATTGTGCCCGAATGTAGTGTCTCAAGCTCCTCAACATTTCAGATCTTTGGAGGAGCACTGATAGTGTTCTAGAAATGAACAGTAGGAAACATATGCACAGAAACGATGTGCCTGCTCATTGTGTTCTAGAGAAACAGCAGGGAACATAATTATATTCAAAAACAATGTTTATAATTATACTCGCCATGTTCTGTTGTGTCCGAATCTGTGGGCCAGTTTTCATTGTTGTTTTTTCTCCGTCAAATTAACAGTGGGGAACATATACACCAGAATAATAATATACATTTAATGTCACATGATACATATTAACCTAAATATGATATTCTGTACACATGTAGAGCATAGTCCTACCAAAACAATTTACATAAAGTATTATACAAAAACAAAACAAAAAAGCACTACACACACACACACACACACACACACACACACACACACACACACACACACACACACACACACACACACACACACACACACACACACACACACACACACACACACACACACACACACACACACACACACACACACACACACACACACACACACAAAATGACTGTAGCAGAAACTGGGTACTGATATTAGTTAGGATGGAAATACTGTGAGAAGAGGAAGGTTTTCAGTTTGGCTTTAAAAGATGACAGGGTTGAGCAGTGTCTAAGGTCTTGTGGCAGTGAATTCCAAATGTGGGGTCCAAAGCAAGAGAAGGTGCGAAAGCCATGAGACATGAGCCATGCCGTTTATACCTACCAGATGTTTACTTCAGACACTGATAGAGGCGATGTGCATACTCACCAACTGTATCCCTCCATCACTAATAGTGCTCTAGAAGTGAACCGTGGGGAACATAATGTATACACAGGAGCGATGTTTACACTTACCAACTGTATTCCCCCAAGTATTGATAGTGTTCTAGAAGTGAACAGTAGAGAACATATGCACAGAAACGATTTTTATACTCACCGTCTTTATCTGCCAAGCTCTCATAGTGTTCCAGAAGTGAACAATAGGGAACATATACACAGAAACGGTGCTAACACCTATATCCTGTATCCCCAAGTGCTGATAGCGTTCTAGAAGTGAACAGTACAGAACATATACACAGAAACGATGTTTATACTCACCATCTGTAACCCTCAAGCGCTGAGAGTGTTCTAGAAGTGAACAATAAGCAACACATATACAGAAACGATTTTTATACTCACCATCTTTATCTGTCAAGCTCTGGTAGTGTCTATAAGTGAACAGTAGGGAACATATTCTATACACAGAAACGATGTTTTGCACTCACTGTTGTATCCCTCAAGCAACAAGAATGCTGCCTCTAGAAAGTGAGTAGTATGGAACACGTGAGCACATAAACCATGCTTTTACTCACCAGCTGTATCCCCCCAGCGCCAGCAGTGTTCTAGAAGTGAACGGAGGGAACATAGAGGCAAATGAGATTGGTACTCACCAATTTTCTGTATGAAGCAAGTGTGGTGCTCGACAAGCGTGCACTGGCGAGCCTTCAAGGAGCCTGGTAAGATAAAAACAAAATAATAAAGTGTTTAAAGATCCAAACACACGACGGTAAACAATGTTTTTTAAACGCTAATTTTAATGAGACAATACATAACGTGTACATATTTTCAGGGTAACAGTTAAAACAATTACCCCTCTGTCTCTGTCTCTGTCTGTCTCTCTGTCCGTCTGTCTGTCTGTCTGTCTGTCTCTCTCTCTCTCTCTCTCTCTCTCTCTCTCTCTCTCTCTCTCTCTCTCTCTCTCTCTCTCTCTCTCTCTCTCTCTCTCTGTCCCATCGTTCCTATCTCTCTCCCTCTCCTTTCGCTCTCTCTATCTCCCCCTCTTACTGATGAGGACAGAGGTACAGTTGCACACGTCCACAAGGCTGAGGATGAACTTCTCCAGGATGCAGTTGGGGAAAGTGTAGCGGGGGAGGTGACGCAGAGGAGACTGGTAGTCGGGATGGTCGACCTGCTCACAGTCCCTGTTGTTCATCGACTGGTAGGGGGCCGGCAGGAACCGATACTGCAAGTGAACGTTGGTGGATTGACTGATGGGTGGATTGACAGGTGGATGGATTGACAAGTGGATGGATTGACAGGTAGATGGATTGACTGATGGATGGATTGACAGGTGGATGGATTGACTGATGGACAGATTGACAGGTGGATGGATTGACTGATGGATGGACTGACAGGTGGATGGATTGACTGATGGATAGATTGACAGGTCGGTGGAATGACTGATGGATGGATAGGGTATGTACTGCAAGCGAACGTGGATAGATTGACTGATGGGTGGATTGACAGGTGGATGGATTGACAAGTGGATGGATTGACAGGTGGATGGACTGACTGATGGATGGACTGACAGGTGGATGGACTGAATGACAGGGAACGTGGATAGACTGAGTGACGGATGGATAGGTTTTATACTGCTAGTGAACGTGGATGGACTGACTGGTGGAAGGACGGCTTTGTACAGGGTCTTGAGTGGACTGACTGGTGGATGGATGCATTTTGTACTGCAAGGGAACGTGGATGAATTAACTGATGGATGATTTGGCTGGTGGATGGGTTTTGTGCTGCAAGGGAACGTGGATGTGTTTTGTAACCTAAGGGAACGTGGGTGTGTTTTGTACTCCAAGGGAATGTGGGTGTGTTTTGTACTACAAAGGAACGTGGGTGTGTTTTGTACTACAAAGGAACGTGGGTGTGCTTTGTACTGCAAGGGAACGTGGGTGTGCTTTGTACTGCAAGGGAACGTGGGTGTGCTTTGTACTGCAAGGGAACGTGGGTGTGCTTTGTACTGCAAGGGAACGTGGGTGTGCTTTGTACTGCAAGGGTATGGGTGTGCTTTGTACTGCAAGGGTATGTGGGTGTGCTTTGTACTGCAAGGGTATGTGGGTGTGCTTTGTACTGCAAGGGTATGTGGGTGTGCTTTGTACTGCAAGCGAATGTGGGTGTGTTTTGTACTGCAAGTGGGCTAGTCAGTCTACGGCCAAATGAGGTATAAAATGAAAAGGTCTGCAAGATAAGCGCGAGAGACACAGAAACAAATGACAACCTGCTTACCTCAGGCCGAAATGGTCTGAGTATTATGAGCAGAAATTTTCACAGCTTCAAATCGAAAATTATATATCTTCTACTAGGCTTTTCTTGTCCTATTTTATATGTGTCAATAAGCATACTTTTGGGAAGCAAACGCCATGTTGCTTGCTTTTTCAATCGAAACCGTAGATTGACTAGACAAAAGAGAACGCGGTGGAAGGGATGAATTGGTGGATTCCTTCATTCATCGATTTTCTTCGTCCTGCTTGATCACTGATTCAGTTCTATACTTCCTTCCATTCTAAATGATTGTACGCTTGCTGATTTATCTATTCATCCATGTATCAGTCAGTCTGTTTATCTGTCTGTCTGTCTGTCTGTCTGTCTGTCTATTTATCTGTCTATTTATCTATCTATTTATCTATCTATCTGTCTATTTATCTATTTATCTATCTATCTATCTATCTATCTATCTATCTATCTACCTATCTGTAGATCCAAACACATAAAAGGTTCAAAATAACGCTATTTATTATTTATGTAAAAGGGATCAACAGACCTGTGCCTTTGTGATCAAAATTGTGACGGCTGACCCGGGTAGCATGTCGATGGCATGTTGGCTGTAATCCGATGGTCTTTCCGATGGCGAGTGGATGACAGCCTGTTGGGTGGAACAAACCAAAATAAAAAATAAAAAATAGAACAGCGACTGCGATCAGGTGACACACATTCATGAGCAAAAACTGGAAGAGAGAAAAAAAAGTGTTAATTATTTCCTTTGAATGCATGCACACCAGGGTTATATTCAGCTTTATCTAGTCAGTGTGCTCGAGTGTGTGTGTGTGTGTGTGTGTGTGTGTGTGTGTGTGTGTGTGTGTGTGTGTGTGTGTGTGTGTGTGTGTGTGTGTGTGTGTGTGTGTGTGTGTGTGTGTGTGTGTGTGTGTGTGTGTGTGTGTGTGTGTGTGTGTGTGTGTGTGTGTGTGTGTGTGTGTGCTTGCGAGATTCAGAATAGTCTCTACGGAGATTTTGTGCTTTACAAATACTTTTAGTATTACTATTATTTTATCACATAAAGCATAATCCTTATTCTTTTTTTTCTTTTTCTTTTTTTCTTCTTTTTTTGCCTTTTTTTGGGGGGGGCGGGGGGGGGGGGTCTCTTTTTTTGTTGTCTTCTTCTTTCTTTCTTTTTTTTTCATTTTTTTCACGTACGAACAATATAATGTACACAAATCTAAAAACACATTTTGCAGTCTATGTTTCTGACGTATCTGTGATCTTCAAACAAAGTCAAGGTCATCAGACCGGGTATGACTGTTGACCTCAAGCAAGGTTGTGATTATGCAAAGACCTTTCTTAAGTGTAGAGAGAAAGCCAACGTAAACGCTTTCGTCAAGTCAGGAAACACATTCATGTTAATTATCTAACATAAGATAAGATAATACTTGATTGTGCTTAAAAGAAAATTTGCTTACCATCAATGTAACATTAAATGAGTACAATTCAAATTAAACGTATGATAATTCAACGTAAGACATATACTAAGACATTACCTAATTTCCAACTGTTTGTAGAAGAATAGAGACATTTTTAAAGATAAAACAAATTCCTTTCTGCTACTATTTGACAAATTTTGAAAGATCGATGAATGCGGAGCAACATATGTGTAATATAGAAAATGACACATGTTGTGAGCATGATAATCATAAGATCAGTCTAATATCATTTATATAAAAAGACTTTAAATTTAAAATAATAATAAAAAGAGGAAGAACGAGTATAAATGCTTAAACGGTTCAACCAAATGCGAGTGAGTTAAGAGAGAGGGAGGGAGAGAGGGAGGGAGAGAGGGAGGGAGAAAGAAGAGAGAGGTTTATTTAACGTACATAAACACCACCAACATCATGCATGGCAAGTAAGTCTTCGGTCGGAATTTGCAGAAAGGCTGTCCATGTAGCAAAGGAAGTCATCGGTATAGATTCAAAATTCCCGGAACTGCAAAACACACACACACACACACACACACACACACACACACACACACACACACACACACACACACACACACACACACACACACACACACACACACACACACACACACACACACACACACACACACACACACACACACACACACACACACACACACACACACACACACACACACACACACACACACACACACACACACACACACACACACACACACACACACACACACACACACACTTGTGACCTGAAACAACATTCTGTCTCTGTCCTTAAAGAACATACATGTTTGTGACCTTAACGAGCATACCTGTCTGTGGCGTTAAAGAGCATACCTGTCTGTGACGTTAAAGAGCATACCTGTCTGTGACGTTAAAGAGCATACCTGTCTGTGACGTTAAAAAACATACCTGTCTGTGACGTTAAAGAACAGACCTGTCTGCGGCGTTAACAAACATACCTGTCTGTGGCGTTAAAGAACATACCTGTCTGTGGCGTTAAAGAACATACCTGTCTGTGGCGTTAACAAACGTACCTGTCTGTGACGTTAACAACCACACCTGTTTGTGTCGTTAAAAAGCATACCTGTGTGTGACTTTAAACAGCATACCTGTCTGTGGCGTTAAAGAACATACCTGTCTGTGACGTTAACAACCATACCTGTCTGTGTCGTTAAAAAGCATACCTGTGTGTGACGTTAAAGAGCATACCTGTCTGTGACGTTAACAACCATAGCTGTTTGTGGCGTTAAAGAACATACCTGTCTGTGACGTTAACAAATATACCTGTTTGTGGCGTTAAAGAACATACCTGTTAGTGACGTTAAAGAACATACCTGTTAGTGACGTTCAAGAACATACCTGTCTGTGGCGTTAACAAACTTACCTGTCTGTGACGTTAACAACCATACCTGTCTGTGTCGTTAAAAAGCATACCTGTGTGTGACGTTAAAGAACATACCTGTTAGTGACGTTAACAAACATACCTGTCTGTGACGTTAAAGAACATACCTGTATGTGGCGTTAACAAACATACCTGTCTGTGACATTAACAACCGTACCTGTCTGTGTCGTTAAAAAGCATACCTGTGTGTGACGTTAAAGAGCATACCTGTCTATGGCGTTAAAGAACATACCTGTCCGTGACGTTAACAACCATACCTGTTTGTGGCGTTAAAGAACATACCTGTTAGTCACGTTACTAAACACCTGTCTGTGGCGTTAAAGAACATACCTGTTAGTAACGTTAACAAACATACCTGTCTGTGGTGTTAACATACATGTCTCTGACGTTAGCAAACACGCCTGTATGTGATGTTAACAAATGTACCTGTCTGTGGCGTTAAAACACATATATGTCTGTGGCGTTAACAAACATACCTGTCTATGACATCGAAGAACATACCTGGCTGTTGCGTTAAAGAACATAACTATCTGTAGCGTTAGCAAACATACCTCTCTGTGAAATTAAAGATCGTATCTGCCTGTGGCATTAACAAACCTGTCTCTGACGTTAACAAACACGCCTGTATGTGGCGTTAACAAACACACCTGTCAGTGGCGTTAAAAGACATACCTGTCTGTGACACTGAAGAACATTCTTGCCTGTTGCGTTAAAGAACAAAACTATCTGTAGCGTTAGCAAACATACATCTCTGTGAAGTTAAAGAATATACCTGTCTGTGGCGTTAACGAACATACCTGTCTGTGACGCTAAAGAACGTACCTGTCTGTAACGTTGAAAAACATGCCTGCCTATTGTGTTAAAGAAAATATCGGTATGTGGCGTTAAAAAACAAACAACTGTGTCACTAAAGAACACATCTGTCAGTGGTGTTAAAGCACACATGTTGTCTATGGTGATAACGGATACACCTGTCTGTGCTTAAGTTAGGCATATACCTGTCTGTGATGATAAAGCATACGTCTGTCAGTGGCGGGAACAAGCATACTTGTCCATGACGTTAAAGCACATACCTGTCTGTGGTGATAAGGTATACACCTGTCTGTGATGATAAAGTATACACCTGTATGTGATGATAAAGTATACACCTGTCTGTGGTGATAAAGTATACACCTGTCTGTGATGATAGTGGCTTTAACGAATATGCCTATCCGTGGTGTTAAAGCATACACCTGTCTGTGATGATAAAGCCATACTTCTGGCTGTGGTAAAGACCATACCTGTCCCTGGCATTAAAGCACATACCTGTCCGTGGTGCGTCAAAACACGTACCTATCCGTGAGTTTAAAGAACATACCTATCCGCGGATTTATTTAACATACCCGTCCGTGACGTTAAATACCACACCTATCCGCGGATTTATTTAACATACCTGTCCGTGACGTTAAATATCATACCTATCCGCGGCTCTTTAGAACATACCCGTCCCTGAGGTTAAACACATACCTGTCCGTGGTATTAAAGCATACACCTGATGAGGTGAGGCATTAAAGAACATACCTGTCCCTGGCGTCAAAGCACATACCTATCCGTGACTTTAAAGCACATACCTATCCGTGAGTTTAACGTACCTGTAAGTGACGTTAAAAAACATACCTATCCGCGGTTTCATAGAACATACTTGTCCCTGACGTTAAAGCACATACCTGTTCGTGGTATTAAAGCATACACCTGACTTAGGTGAGGCATTAAAGAACATACCTGTCCATGGCGTTAAAGCACATACCTATCCTGGACTTAAGGACATATATAGTTATATATATATAATATATATATATATATATATATATATATAATATATTATTATATATATATATATATATATTATATATATATATATAACCTATCCAGCTTTAGAAGACATATACTTGTCCGTGACGCTACAGAACTTACCTGTACATAGCGTTAAAAAACACGGCTTTATAGAACACATACTTGTCCGTGACGCTACAGAACCTACCTGTCCGTGGCGTTAAAAAACACGGCTTTATAGAACAGATACTTGTCCTTGACGCTAAAGAACATACCTGCCCGTGGCGTTTAAAACATGGCTCTATATACTTGTCCATGACGCTAAAGAACATACCTGTCCATAGCGTTAAAAATCACAGCTTTATAGAACATATTCTTTTCCGTGACGCTAAAGAACACACCTGTCTATGGCGTTAAAAAAACACGGCTTTATAGAACATACACTTGTCCGTGAAGTTAAAGAACTTACCTGTCCATGGCGTTAAAAAACACGGCTTTATAGAACACATACTTGTTCTTGACGCTACAGAACCTACCTGTCCGTGGCGTTAAAAAACACGGCTTTATAGAACAGATACTTGTCCTTGACGCTAAAGAACATACCTGCCCGTGGCGTTTAAAAACATGGCTTTATATACTTGTCAGTGACGCTAAAGAACATACCTGTCCATAGCGTTAAAAAAACACGGTTTTATAGAACACATACTTGTCCGTGACGCTAAAGAACACACCTGTCCATGGCGTTAAAAAAACACGGCTTTATAGAACATACGCTTGTCCGTGACGCTAAAGAACACACCTGTCCATGGCATTAAAGGTGAAGCACCTGACAGGTTGGCCGTCCATGCCGAAGGGCGCGTCAGAAGTGGTGAAATTCAACTTGACGTCAATGCTTTTGCTCGCCACACTGGCCTGCAAAATGATCTCTTCCGCTCGAAAGCTCCCAGTCTCCATCACGTCTTGCATCGTGAAGCGGGAGAGAATGGAGCGAAAAGTCTTGTTCCCGAAGTCCCAGCGTCTACGCATCAGGACGCTCTCGATGACGTCACTGTGTGGAAGATGACGTAGGCGGGATCGTTGGATGGGGTTTCGGAGGCAGAGGCTGACGGCGGGCAGAGGGAGGGTGTCCAGCTGATTCACGGAATAGCTGGTGATGTACGGGTAGGACTTGTAGCGCGTGTAGAGGGAGTAGAGGGTGAAGACCAGCCACCCCCCCATACCCAGCACGATCAGCAACCACAAGCACCTGCAACACGTGCAACAGTGGGTGTCTGTAGCATACACGATCAGCAACCACAAGCACCTGCAACACGTGCA
Organism: Alviniconcha marisindica; assembly: GCA_018857735.1. NCBI lineage: Eukaryota > Metazoa > Mollusca > Gastropoda > Provannidae > Alviniconcha > Alviniconcha marisindica. Next base: position 715,976 of record JABMCL010000376.1, on the reverse strand, counting down.
ACAGTGGGTGTCTGTAGCATACACGATCAGCAACCACAAGCATCTGCAACACGTGCAACAGTGGGTGTCTGTAGCATACACGATCAGTAACCACAGGCATCTGCAACACGTGCAACAGTGGGTGTCTGTAGCTATACACGATCAGAACCACAAGCATCTGTAATACGTGCAACAGTGGGTGTCTGTAGCATACACGATCAGAACCACAAGCATCTGCAACACGTGCAGTAGGGGTAGAACACGATCAGCAACCACAAGCATCTGCAACACGTGCAACAGTGGTCTCTGTAGCATACACGATCAGCAACCACAAGCATCTGCAACACGTGCAACAGCGGGTGTCTGTACCAACACGATCAGTAACCACAAGCATCTGCAACACGTGCAACAGTGGGTGTCTGTAGCATACACGATCAGCAACCACAAGCATCTGCAACACGTGCAACAGTGGGTGTCTGTAGCATACACGATCAGCAACCACAAGCATCTGCAACACGTGCAACAGTGGGTGTCTGTAGCATACACGATCAGTAACCACAAGCATCTGCAACACGTGCAACAGTGGGTGTCTGTAGCATACACGATCAGTAAACACAAGCATCTGCAACACGTGTAGTAAACATGATCAGCAACTACAAGCATCTGTAATACTTGTAGCATACACGATCAGTAACCACAAGCATCTGCAACACGTGTAGTAAACATGATCAGCAACCACAAGCATCTGCAAGACGTGCAACAGTGGGCGTCTGTAACAATAACAATAACAATATACTTTATTAATCCCAGTGGGAAATTAAAGCTGTCGTTCGATCGCACAACGAAGAACATATCTCAATAATTCTAAATCATGAACCACACGCACATACACTCTTAGACATACGCCCCCTTTCTCTCAATCTGCATACACTGATACTTAGTTATAGCAAACATACATACACGCTTAGAAATCACAAGCATCTGCAACGCGTGCAACATGTGGGCTTCTGTATCATAGTCTGAAGTGTGCACGCACACGCTTACAAAACAGTCTAGGCCATTTCCCAGCCATGTAACAAATCTGCTTTCAATATTGTGCGTTTTCGGGTGAAAAACTGTTCAAGTGCTAATGCGAAAATGAAAGCAAAAAGGATCAAACGATGATGATGAAGTGATGCTTAATGTCCTCAGATGTCAGTTGACATATTAGGGACAAGCTGTGACCAATGCCGAAGCATGGTTCAATAAATCTTTACGCCCACGGAAACCAGAAGGCTCGTTAGGACGGACAGCCCAGGATGGCCACCTCGACTCTCACACAGCTCCTGAACTATGTGATCAAACGATTTCAAATTTCGCTCTTTTATTGGTCGTTCCCAAGTGGCGTCATGGTAGTGAAAGGGTTTTAAATTTTTTTTTTAAAGACTCGTCACCTTCCAATTTTACTACGACTCCTGGCTCCCACGTGTTTTACGCCGTGTAGTGACGTCTCGGCCACGAACGTTCTGTTTTCTTCCTTTACCCAGCTCGTCCACCCGCCATCAGACTCAGAGGTCACGGCCTTCGGTTCCTTGGAATCGTCCATTTTTCTCACAGGTGGCTTGATTCTTCCGGCACATGAAAAAAGAAAAAGGAAGAAAAATGTGTCTAAACATAGCACGATGCTTGAGAATGCAGAAGACTCAATGGCAGGGAGGTCACGGTCTTCGGTTCCTTAGAACAAGGGAGGAAAGGGGAAAACTCCCCAATTTGGGGACTAAATGGCAGCGAGGTCACGGTCTTCGGTTCCTTAGAATCTTCCAGATGCTTGATTCTGACAATTTTTAAGAAAGTTGAAGAGGAAAAAGGGGAAACAAATAAAGAGACGAACTGAGGACGAAGAGAGACAACTGAAGACGAAGAAAGCAAAACAAATAAAGAGACGAACTGGGGACGAAGAGAGACAACTAAAGACGAAGAAAGCAAAACAAATAAAGAGACGAACTGAGGACGAAGAGAGACAACTGAATACGAAGAAAGCAACAACAAAATTAAGAGACGAACTTAGGACGAAGAGAGACAACTGAAGACGAAGAAAGCAAAACAAATAAAGAGAAGAACTGAGGACGAAGAGAGACAACTGAAGACGAAGAAAGCAAAACAAATAAAGAGACGAACTGAGGACGAAGAAAGCAAAACAAATAACGAGACGAACTTAGGACGAAGAGAAGAAACTGAAGATAAAAAATAAAATGAAAATAAAGAGACGAACTGAGGACGAAGAGAGACAATTGAAGACGAAGAAAAGAGAAGACGATTTGAAGACGAAGAGAACAAACTGAAGATAAAGAAACCAAAACAAATAAAGAGACGAACTGAGGACAAAGAGAGACAACTCGAGACGAAGAAGGAAAAAAAAGACGAACTGAAGACGAAGAAAGCAAAACAAATAAAGAGACGAACTGAGGACGAAGAGAGACAAATGAAGACGAAGAAAACAAAAACGGATGAAGAGATGAACTGAGGACGACGAGAAGAAACTGAAGATGAAGAGTAAAACAAACGATGATTAAGAGACGAACTCAAAATGAGGAGAAAAACAGACACTAATGAGAAAAACAGAATATAAAAGGAGAAACAAACAACAAAGAGAAGAACAAAAACAAGCACCAAATTTTTTTTTACAAATAATGAAGAGAGGAGTTCACACGAACACGAAGGCTGAAAAAACGAACTGAAAATAAAAACAAAACCAGTGATGAAGAGACCAGTTGAAAATGAGCAGAAAAACAAACGGTAAAAATATATGATGACCTGAAGATAAATGCAAAACCAAACGATGAAGATACGAAGGAAGATGACAATAAAACATCTAAAACACCACGAAGAGATGAATCGCAAATTAAGACAGAAAAAAAAGAAAGGAAAAATAAATAAAAAATAACGATGACGAGACGAAATAACGATGAAGACACGATCAAACGATGAAGAGGCGAACATTAGCTGGAAGGTCTAACTGAAGAGGAAGACAAAATCAAACCGTAAAGAGACAAAATCAGCACACAAGGGAGTTAACTAGCGCCATAAAGACGAACTAAAAATAAACACAAAACAAGCGACCAAGACATTAAATGAAGACAACGTCAAGAAACAAACGAAGAAAACACAAACTGAAGAGAAAGGCAAAAACAAGCGACAAAAGACGGAATGAATATAACGACAAAAAACAAATGATAAAAGGACGGAATGAAGATAACGACAAAAAACAAGCGATAAAGAAGTGAACTGACGATGAAGACAAAAACAAACGATGCAAAGACGTACTGACAATGGATCCACACACTCTCTCTCTCTCTCTCTCTCTCTCTCTCTCTCTCTCTCTCTCTCTCTCTCTCTCTCTCTCTCTCTCTCTCTCTCTCTCACACACACACACACGCACGCACGCACGCACACGCACACGCACGCACGCACGCACGCACGCACGCACGCACACGCACGCACACACACACACACACACACACACACACACACACACATACACAGGCACGCATACACAAAGAGAGACAGACAGACAGACAGAGACAGACAGAGAGAGAGACAGAGAGAGAGAAACAAAACGATGAAGTGACTAACTGCTTGAAGATGCAGATCGAGTCGCACTGAGGCTGAAGAAACGACCAGAATGTGACCGCGACGTTTGTTAACATCGCCACTATCATGGTTCCGTAGTTCACCAGTGCCGTACTTTCAAAACACTATGAGGCCGCCAAGAAAACAATCAATACAGCCACCCAAACGTTGCTCTGACGACGGGGTAGAGCTAGTCATTAGAGTGCTCGTGTGTGTGTGTGTGTGTGTGTGTGTGTGTGCGTGTGTGTGTGTGTGTGTGTGTGTGTGTGTGCGTGTGTGTGTGTGTGTGTGTGTGTTGTGTGTGGTGTGTGTGTGTGTGTGTGATGTGTGTGTGTGGTCGTGGTGTGGTGTGTGTGTGTGTGTTCGTGCTGCGTGCTGTGCGTGCTGTGCGTGCGTGCGTGCGTGCGTGCATTGCGTGCATAGTGGTGCGTGTGTGTGTGTGTGTGTGTGTGTGTGTGTGTGTGTGGTGTGTGGTGTTTTTTTATGTGTGCGTGCGTGGTGCTTGCTGTGCGTGTGCGTGTTTGTGTGTGTGTTGTGTGTGTGTGTGTGTTGTGTGTGTGTGTGTGTGTGGGTGTGTGCGTGCGTGCTTGCGTGTGCGTGTGCGTGTGTATGTGTGGTGTGTGTGTCTGTGCGTGCGTGTTCTGTGCGTGCGTGTGTGTGTGTGTGTGTGTGTGTGTGTGTGTGTGTGTGTGTGTGTGTGTGTGTGTGTGTGTGTGTGTGTGTGTGCGTGCGTGTGCGTGTGTGTGTGTGCGTGTGTGTGTGTGTGTGTGTGTGTGCGTGCGTGTGTGTGTGTGTGTTGTGTGTGTGTGGTGCGTGCGTGCGTGCGTGCGTGCGTGCGTGCGTGCGTGCGTGCGTGCGTGCGTGCGTGCGTGCGTGCGTGCTGTGTGTGTGTGTGTGTGTGTGGAAAGAACTGTTAACATAATACACTTTCCGATACCATCTCTAGGCGGAAGGACGCTTGGGATGGTGGGGGAAGGGGGGGGGGGGGGCCTTTTCATTTCTATATGGAAGGCACTGTACAAACAAAACAAATCTCTACAGGCCAGATTAGTTTTTCCCCTTACCTGATATCCCTGTTCTCGTTTGGCGCTATTGGTGAGTTGTCTCCCCTGCAAACCCATTCATCTCCCCTTCTATGGCTTGTTGACCCAGCCTGGTGGCCCAGCAGTTATTGTTACCCAGTTCTGTTCATATTCGCCGGAAGCTAACTGCCAACATTCAGATGGAAAGTCTGGTTCTTTTGTATTGATTCAACCGAGCTTGCAATTTTAGCAGGCTAAAAAGTTGGTAATATGTACACTATTTGTTTTCACTCAGTTGGTCGTTGTTAGCTGGTTTGTTTTGTGTGAGATGTTCGTGTTGCAGAGCATGTCCTAGTGTCTCCGGTACACATATATATGACTAAGTGCCAAAAGGTGGGTCTGCAATGGGTGACTTGGTTGTGCTGAGAATAAAAGATGTTTAAACAAATATTTTGTCATTAGTGTGGATTGAATGTGTGTGAAAATGAACGAGGATATAGCTGAAATAATAGCAGCAGAAATTTTGAAGCGGTTTGGCAAATAATGTCCGTTAAAGTGTGATTTTACTGCTGAAATTCAACCACGAAAAGCCGACAGTGGCACAGAGCCCGTCTCTGTCGGCGTGGTTTGGGTAAAGAAAACAAGGAAAAGTTATATTTATCACATCTGTTATGTTCGCGAAAGATCGTTTTACAAGATCCATGCATCAGAAAAACTTCCAACAAATTATGCTTTTGCAAAAAGCATATCGAACTTTATTTCATCGGACGTCATCTGTGTCGTAATACGAAACGCGAACTTTCGACAACAGACTGAAAACAACTCTGACCCTTGACATGAGCGGAAGTGACGTCATATGCACATCAGACTCGCGGTCAATCACTCAGCAGCTTTGAAAAGATTTAACCAAACAACTTTTGTTACATTAACAAAATTTGCCGTTCCTCAAATTTTGTCGTAATATATGACGTCCGACTATCTAACAAGTTGTGAGCGAAAAACAAAACATTATAGGTTTACACTTGTCAACAAACACGAAGGTACACGTGACACTTCCCGGTACATTTGATTTGAATGGCGTCGAAGGAATCTTTCTTTCACCTGCGAACATTGAAAGGTACGTCGCAATTATTGTCGTGAGGCTGACGTCCGACCATTCTTGACGTCCGATCACAATTTTACACCGTTTATTTTATTAAATCAGCTAGTTAATAGTTATTTAGATGATCTTTTGTGTTCAGGTTAGAGCGCAGTAGGACGAAGTGTCGTTTTTACGCAACGGGTGAGATTTGCGGTGGCTGACGTTGTGCTAGTATCGCAATGAAGAATTATATTGCAGCATGAGCTCTTGCTGTAATTTGGACGTCCGATCACCATGTGGCGTAAAACTAACTTCCAGTTGCACAGTGCAGACATTTGTGAAATATGACAGTTGCCATCCCAACATTGCATAGCGCTTCGTTTGACAAGATCGACCTGTGAAATCGGGGACGGCCAGTAATAACTTTAAAAAAAATATTAAAAAATTACGAGGATTAAGTCGGTCGGACTCAGGGTTACCCCAAAATTTGGTGCTGATGACATTTGACACCTTTTTTTTTAAGTTTTGTAAGGCTACTAAGAGTCATTTACTGATGGTTTAGTAAGTACTCCTAGACTTTTTATTTTGCTTGTTTGGTTTTAGTTTAGGTTTGATACTTTTAATTTTATTGAATTATTCATTGTATTTTATGGATACATTATGTTTGGGGATAGGAATTTTTGTTGATGATGTTTCTCATGTTGGTTGTTATTGTCTTATTATTTCAGCCCAAAAATGCTGACATGACCAGGAGTAGGACAAAATTGCCCCTGCTATGAGTATGACCTTGATCATCAACTCCTCATTCAGTAGCAGCACTGTGCCTGAAGATTGGAGAACCACACTTATCACACCTGTCTTTAAGAATGCTACCATTCAAAAAAGTTCCGACCAATTTCCTTCACAAGTGTCTCTGCAACTAGTGCAAGATCCTCGCATATTGTCATCAGTAGCATCATGCACTAAGACAACATCATCATAGCTCCTGAACAACATGGCTTCAGATGTGGTTGCTCATGAATGTGAAACCCAACTCCTTGGCCTAATCACTAAAATCAGTGAACTCGCGCATGACTTTCAGGCAGGGAAACTGGTAGACCTTGTGGGCTGGACTTCTCCAAGGCCTGCTTCACAAGTTGTCCCATTATGGGATCACCGGTAGAACAAACACATGGATCAAGAGCTTCCTGAGAGATCAACAAGCTGTCATGTTGATGGTATGAAGTCGAACTTTGTCCCATGGGACTCAGAGGTGCCTTAAGGCAGTGTTCTTGGCCCAGAATTGTTTGTCCTATACATCAGTGACCTAGCTGCCACAACAGCCTACCTCCAGACTGAGATTGTTTGAAGATGACACCATCTGTCAGTGCCCCATCTCCACAGCTGAAGATCAAGCAATACTCCAAAATGATCTAAACAATTTCTGTATGGGTAATGAGAAAGCAGATGGAACATGTGCTTCTACCCGGACAGATGTGACATCCTAAGTGTTACTAAAAGCAAGAGGAAACACTACCATGCTCTGCATGGCCAGATGCTCAAGTCAGTCAACAGTACTCACTTCTTGGGTGTCACACTGACCTCAGAGCCACCTGGGAGACACATCAACATCACCAACAAAGCAAGCAGGACCCTGGGTTCTGGGAAGAACCCTGAAGATCAGCACCTCTTTAATAAAAGGCAAGGCCTACAAGGCAGTTGTCACACCAGTCCTGGAATATGCAAGCTCTATCTGGCACCCAAACAACAACCTGATCAACCGCCTAGAGTCTGTACAGCAAAAGGCAGCATGGTGGACACCACAGAGATGCTGCAGGATATCCAGTGTCAACAACATGCTGACTGGCTGACTAGGCTGACCATATCTCCAACATAGGTGCAGGAAAGCAAGACTGGTGAACTTTTATAACTTCCACCATCACCATGGCTCCATAGCCACTGACACCAAGTGAATAACAGGTGACTATCCCAGTATCACAGGAGCCCATCATTCCCATTCCCTGTTATACCCAGTGCCCTCCTGTCAAGTGTCATACTGACTACAGGAAATTCTTCTTTTTCCCAACGCAATCAAGGATTGGAATGACCTCACTGAGGATGTGGCTGCTGGCCCACCCTTGAGATTTTTGTTCACGTCTTCCAAAATCAGTACCTTGGAGTAGGCCATGCCCCCCAAGTAAGTAGTGTTGATGATTGGGGTAGGGGTGCCGGGCAGGGTTTTCCCCCGGCAAGCAGCTGGATTGACCTAGTTGGAGATGTGACATACACAAAAATTTAATGTTGTTTTATGTTTGTTTAAAAGTTTTTCTTTTTCTTAGTGCTGTGCTGTTTGGTGTGCTTTCTCTTGAAACATTCAAGGTGCAGTTTCTTTTTATACTGTAGGAGGTGGTATGGTGTTTTAGACTTCTGTTAAATTTTTTGTTTTGACTGAAGTATGAGATAGCCAGTCGGAAGTGCTCAACAGGGTTACAATGCTATAATTACAAGCCAATTGTATGTAATGCCTATCAAAAAGGAAGTTGCATGCAGTACTCTGGATCTAAGTACATACTACTTTACTACATTATGTGTATTTTTATAGCTGAAGAGAAAGTTTAATGTTGTACTGTCAAGTCTTATGACTGTCGCAAGCTGATGTTCGACATTTTATGATTCTGCAGTAAAACAAAGCCAACAATCATAAGTTGAATGTAGCACTGTGTTTAAATATATGTTTTTACATTTGTAGTTGAAGAGAAATGTAGAATCTTCAATAATTATTGCACTGTCAAGTCACATTTATGAC
>JABMCL010000376.1:692500-702500 GCA_018857735.1 Alviniconcha marisindica | reverse complement strand
AACAGCCTACCGGAAAGCACACTTATCTCTTGGTTTTTAAGGCTGTGGAACAGCCAGCTATTTACATGAAAGCAGACACTTAGCTCTTGGTTTTTAAGGCTATGGCACAGTCAACTATTTACCGGAAAGCAGACACCTATCTCTTGGTTTTTAAGGCTATGACATGACCAACTATTTACCGGAAAGCAAACACTTATCTCTTGGTTTTTAAGACTTTGGCATAGCCAACTATTTACATGAAAGCTGACACTTAGCTCTTGGTTTTTAAGGCTATGGCACAGCCAACTATTTACCGGAAAGCAGACACTTATCTCTTGGTTTTTAAGGCTGTGGTACGGCCATCTATTAAAATCATAGTTCAGGAGCTGTGTGAGAGTCGAGGTGGCCGTCCTGGGCTGTCCGTCCTAACGAGCCTTCTGGTTTCCATGGACGTAAAGCTATATTGAACCATGCTTCGGCATTGGTCTCAGCTTGTCCCTAATATGTCAACTGACATCTGAGGACATTAAGCATCACTTCATCATCATCATCAACTATTAAAAGAGACAGGAGGGTGGTACCGAGCAAATGCTTGGGAACACTCCTGTGGGACCTTATAACTGCTGTCTTAGATCCCCAGGAACAACGTGTTGCTGAACAAATCTAGCGCCAACAATACCACCGGTAGCGTAATTCTGGGGGCTCACAAGTACTGTACAATCACAGGAAGGCTAAAATAACTCACTCAGGCACAACAAACTGATACACTTCGACATATATCTGTCTGTCTGTCTGTCTGTCTATCTATCTATCTATCCATCTGTCTGTCTATCTATCTATCTATCTTTCTATATGCTAACTACACAAATGTTTGACTGTGTTGGTGCTGGATTTCTATAAATTGGAGAGAGAAAAAATTAAATTGGGGTGGGGGGGGGGGGGGGGGGGGGGGGGGGGGGGGGGGGGGGGGGGGGGGGATAAGACTGCTTGCGATACCAGGAAATATTCATAGTAATACGAAAAACAAGATCTAGAAGTAAAAATGTCTTGAAAATTGTGTGCACATCTCTCTCTCTCTCTCTCTCTCTCTCTCTCTCTCTCTCTCTCTCTCTCTCCTCCCCCCCCCCCCCCCCCCCGCCCCCCCCCCCCCTCTCTCTCCCCCGCCCCCCCCTCTCCCCTCTCCCCCGCCCACCCCCCTCTCTCTCTCTGCAGATAACAAAGGTCAACAAGACTTAACGTCACGCCACCAAACATCTAAGTCACACACCAGGTTGGTCGTGCCCTATGGCAAAACACCATTTCGGGAACACTGGCTGGCTATACCACCAAGAAGAGTAACACTAATGTGTGTGACATTCATTCACAAGAATCTGTTAAAACAAACAGGAGCAATCCCCCCCCCCCCCCCCCCCCCCCCCCCCATACAGACTCGCATGGTCAATACTGCTTGCAAGCAGGTATCAGATGCACAAAATAAATTGTCACATTGCTTGGCTCGAAACAGCATGAAGAAAAAGTTAAACATCTTGGCAAAATTAATAGGTCTTCCATTAAGTTCTCATCTTTTAAACTACTGATGTAAATTTGTAGTGGACGTGGTATTTTTACACAATGCTGGGATTCAGAAGCATATTCAATCCAGATTGTTAAGCCAGTTTTTTACTTTTAGAACAACAGACCTTTGCTACAGTATATCAGGACTTTCTCTTAAGAGATAGCTGGGGGAAAAGATCTTTTTGGATTTCCTTCTCTAAAATCTCTCTCTCTCTCTCTCTCTCTCTCTCTCTCTCTCTCTCTCTCTCTCTCTCTCTCTCTCTCTCTTCTTTTTCTTTCTTGGCCTATCACTTGTTTACAGTGTGAAAAGCACACTATGTTTTCTAGACAGACACTACAAGAACTAACATTTGCTAACATTTTCATCATCGATATTCCCCTGTTTGAAAAAATTTGGACAATAAAGGGACACCCTGCATGAACAGCCAAAAAAAATATAAAAAAATAACTGTTTTGCATAACCTGCCACGCAGATTCTCAATGTCAACAATAGCTTTGAACTACGACTGTAAATTCTGACCGTAGAATCAACACACAAGGGAGTTAATTAGTGCTCGAAAGGCGCCATACAAGTACAACAACAAAGACCTGAGTCGTCTACAGTAACTTTCACTTGGCATGTGTGTAAATACAAGGTACATAAACTCCACCACAGGTACATCACCCAATCCTAGCGCCTGTATTCTGCTCAGTGGTAACCAGAAGTCAAATCGCAGGGGGAGGGGAGGTAATATATTTCCATGTTAACTTTCACTCAGTGGTGATGGCCCTTTGGTGGATAGGAAAGATTAGAACAAAAACATTTCCATCACCAATATTCCCCTCATAGTTCAGGAGCTGTGTGAGAGTCGAGGTGGCCGTCCTGAGCTGTCCGTCCTAACAAGCCTTCTGGTTTCCATGGATGTAAAGAATTATTGAACCGTGCTTCGGCATTGGTCACAACTTGTCCCTAATATGTCAACTGACATCTGAGGACATTAAGCATCACTTCATCATCATCAATATTCCCGTTTGAAACACACAAAAATCAAGTTTTCATAAACGACCACATCATTGTGAAAATGTGCTACTGATATGTGAATAAGTGTCATAAAGCTGGATATATCACATACGTATTATTATTATTATAGCAAGATCCACTTTAAAAGATATGGTACACTTTAGGTGATCAAGGTGATCATGTGGTCCCCATGAAAAGTAAAAAATTCAGCATCATGGAAAGTGAATATTCAACATCACAAAAGGTACTTCCACATCACAGAAAGTGAAAATTCAGCATCACTGAAAGTGACTATTCAGCACTCCCACAGAGCAACAACGTGGCAAATAAGTAACTTCTCAACACCGTAACCGGACATTTATAACACAGCCTTCATACACTGATATTCATTACACATCTTCCTCTTCCATAACGCACACACACACACACACACACACGCATGGCCAGCCCCCCACCCAACACACACAGTCACATATACACACACACACACACGGCCACCCCCCCCACCCACCCACCCACAAGCGTGGCCAGCCCCCCACCCCACCCCACCCCCCACACACACATACCCCCCCACCCACACACGGCCACCCCCCACACACACACACACCTACACACACATACCCCCCCCTCCCTCCCCCCCCCCCCCACACACACACCCTAACACAAACACACAATGTGTCTGGTATCTTTTCTATGCCCTACCATTTTTCTGTCCTATCAACTTGGTTCTTTTGGAACAAAATGTCCTCGGCCACACTGAGCATTCAACTGATGGAAGCAAGGGCAACAGCAATAAGCATCATCACCACCACCCAACACGCAGAAAGAAACAACTTCTCAGCAGGGCGTGGTTGGTTTATATGCGGTAAACTGTGCATAAACATTTACCGTAGGCAAAATGAACATGCGAAATGTTTGGACACAAGTCAGATACGCAACGCAGGCGACCACACGGTGTGTTCAGGATTATGTTGTACACTGCCCGTGGGGTGAAGGACCCCACGCGCAATGTACAACATAATCCTGAACACACCGGCATCCCGCCAGCAGTGCAGTCTGTCCACCGAAAGATGCTGGAAACAAGGTCAGTTAGGCGCCAGATGCAAATGGACAGGGTGCGTCAAACGCAAAAATGAAAAGAAAAAAAATCACCAGGACACCAAGCTCTTCAGCACTGTACATTGTTATTATTATTATTATTGATCGCTTTTATATAGCGCTATTCTCCGCTCTCGAGCAGACTCACTGCGCTCGCATGTGATTCTACATGAGTGAGTAGCTTTTTATAGCGCATTTTTTGAATATCCACCGAAGTGGTGTACTTACAGCGCTGGCATGGCTGGTGCCACAAGAAACTGCTGCCATCTCGGCGCGTTCTGTGTACACCATACAACCATGCACCATGTCACTTCATGCAAAGCCACATACGTAAGGTGTATGGTGTTTAGCTGTAACCTGCCCCTGCACTTTTGGCAGAATGACCGGGGTCTTTTACGTGCTACTGCGGTAACACAGGGGTGGAACGGATACCGAAATAAGAGTCAGCACAGAAAGTTGACCCCATGCAAGTTGTCGTTGCAAGTATGCGCTCCAAAACAGCGACAACTTAGCTGAAACAGAATCCATAAATACTCCCACCCTACCCCCAACCACACTTACAGCAGTCACTGAACCAAGACCCCCTTCTTCTTCTTCTTCTCCCATAGTGACCTCCTTCATCATATTGAAAGTTATGTCACTGTCCTTTCAAGAGAGACTGTGCCCCTTTTCAGACCACCTCAGAGAAACAAAACTTGCAACACTCCACTGTCCATAAACAGGGTGTTGCGCCCAACTGCCAATCATCCAAGCTGTTTCAGCAATCAAAAACAGCATCCACACAAAAATCCTAAAGAAAGGCCGCCATGTCTGGCCCACAAGCTTAAAGCCTAGCAACAGAGTGAAAGACGACATCCACACAAAAATCCTAAAGAAAGGCCGCCATGTCTGGCCCACAAGCTTAAAGCCTAGCAACAGAGTGAAAGACGACATCCACACAAAAATCCTAAAGAAAGGCCGCCATGTCTGGCCCACAAGCTTAAAGCCTAGCAACAGAGTGAAAGACGACATCCACACAAAAATCCTAAAGAAAGGCCGCCATGTCTGGCCCACAAGCTTAAAGCCTAGCAACAGAGTGAAAGACGTCATCCACACAAAAATCCTAAAGAAAGGCCGCCATGTCTGGCCCACAAGTTTAAAGCCTAGCGGCAGAGTGAAAGACGGGTGGATTTCAAACAAAAACCTTCAAAACAAGTAATGGTGCATGCTCCGTGACAATGAGAAATATGGGCAGAAATCAAATAAGGCACATCATAGTCATACGAATGCTGGAATTGGACTGAAAACATCATGCGCTCCACCAGTCAACACAGCACCACATGGTGGTCAGATTGAAAGCTTGTGGAACAGTAACTACTGAGGCAGGATAAAAGCTCAGCACAGAACCCTCTATCCTTCATTGGAGATCACTCCACTATTAAATTAGCCACGTAGCTGCTTGATAGTTAACACCCAGCTAGCCGTTGCTCCTTAACTGCTTGATATTTGCTAAAGACAAAGTGGTTCCAAGAACTTTAAGGTAAAATTCTGAAGACAAAGTGACTCTGAGTCTAAAAACTCCTTTAAGATGAAATTCTGCTTGGAAAAAAAGTGATTTTAAAAACTCCTTTAAGATGAAATTCTGCTGGAAAAAAAGTGATTTTAAAAACTCCTTTAAGATGAAATTCTGCTGAAGACAAAGTAGTTCTAAGAAATCCCTTAAGATGAAATTCTGCTGCAATGATTCAGTTCTAAGAACTCTTATAAGATGAAATTCAGCTCAAGACAAAGTGATTTTAAAAACTACTTTAAGATGAAATTCCACTGAAGACAAAGTGGTTCTAAGAACTCTTTCAAGATGAACTTCAGCTCAAGACAAAGTGATTTTTAAAAACTCCTTTACGATGAAATTCTGCTGAAGACGAGGTGGTTCTAAGAACTCCTTTGAGATGCAATTCTGCTGAAGATAAAGTCACTCAAATGTCCACCGTACGCACTTTCTTTGCATCTTTAGTTCATTTGAGACCACACACAAAATTCAAGAAGACGTCATTGTCACAGTGCCAGCCACTTTGTTTGCGTGGTTCCCCACTGCACTACAAACGTTAGGCCACTTCTTTCTGAGACATCACTTGCAACATAAACATGGATCAAGGTTCCTGTCATAAATTCTTCCAAAACAATACGCTAGTTTGGTCAGCAAAAAAGGAGCATGAATGCGCCTTTAAATCAAGCAGCATAAGCTGTGGTGTGGTGTCTTGGTCACTCGGTCTTGGTCAGTCCACAAGCAGTAAAAAAAATAGAATGGAAGAACAGACCGAAAATAAATAAATGCAGAAAATGTTTGTAAGTAACCACGTATTTCCTTTGAGAGAAAAAAAATCCTAGATGGGACATAATAAAGTTTTAAAAAATATTTTTAAAATGAAATGGACAACTCAAAAAATGGATATAATAAAGCAAAAAACACCCCCAAAAAAACGAATGGAAAACTCAAAATGGATACACCAAAACATGCCTATCTTTAAACAACAAAACATCATTTTTAGGCACATAAAAGCCCGTACCACACAATGCAGTGGCGGGGAAAACATTTTGAAAGAAAGATGGCTGCCAGCATTGTGTAAAAGACACATCATCAACGAAGTGGTGAGCACAAAAACACCCGATATGAATCAATGTTTGCATACCTGATATGGAAAAACTCAAAGCGAAAGTACACTGTAACATATACATAAAAAGGGTCGGGACTAAGACAAGATTAAACAGCACTGTATGTTGGGATGGGGAACACGTCCATTAGCCCAATAAACATGCCAGATCCAATTCACATCCGATCCGGACTGGCTGGGAAGCATTGGCCAGAACAGCCTGATGATTCTTGCACACCGGCTTGCTTCCAGACCAGATCCATTTGGTCAAAACCATACGCGGTCAACCAGAACCAAATCGGACCTGGGCTGGTTTTGTACAGTTTGATCCAGGCCATCTGTGGAAGAATGCAGCCAAGTCTAAAAGTAGGAAACTGGTAGTGGGCCGGTCGCATTCTGCCAGAACTGGGCCCTGATGATTCTTGCACACCAGCTTGCTTGTGGACCCGACATGTTTGGACAAAACCTGGCCAGGCATCCAGACTGGATCTGGGCCAGTTTGCACAATATGATCCACGCCTTCTTTGGAAGAACAGAACTGAATTGGATTCAGGAAGGCGGATTCTGGCTGCACACTGGCCATAATGGCCACAATTGGACGTAACCAAAATGCTTCCAAATCGGATCCTGCATGTTTACTGGGAATCTGCACAACAAAAAGCCTGTGTACAGTGAAAGTAAATACAGTACC
The DNA here is from genome assembly GCA_018857735.1 of Alviniconcha marisindica. Lineage (NCBI taxonomy): Eukaryota > Metazoa > Mollusca > Gastropoda > Provannidae > Alviniconcha > Alviniconcha marisindica. The sequence goes on along the minus strand of JABMCL010000376.1, from coordinate 695,548 downwards.
TTAAAAACAACAACAGCCACATCACATACTGCCCACTGCACCATTCCTAATGAGCCAGGTCATGGTGGGTCACAAAATCAAAAGCTGAGGCTTGGTGATGTACAAAAAAGAGGCAAGAGTGTGTAGACATTTTCTTGCGTCTGCACTGTAGCCTACACTCCCAAGGCTCCCTCTCAGTTACCTTGGTGACCTCAGCTCAAGACCACTCCTTTGGAATGGTCTGTTGGTGGCAGGAAGCTGCCTGACGGCAGTTACAGCTCATCCTGAGACGAAGCACTTGAAATATTTGTCAACAGCATTAAACCGTTATTCATCATTATTCTTATCGACAAACAAGGAACTCCAAACGTTACATGTCGCTCAAATTACACACACACACACACACATATTTATACATAAAAAGAATAATTTATAACAATGCAGTCAGTTCTTGCTGGCAAATGAATATTGTGCGTGTATGTTTGGTAAATCATAACAGCGCACGCAAGTGCACGTCATGCACGCACGCACAAGTTGCACTCCCACAGACACACAAAGCAATCCGATAAAAATTGTAGCATACAATCACCAAAGAAATGCACAGCACTTCTCTTCATGAGGTATTAAAAAGCGCGATAAAAAACCCAGTGGATTCTTCTTTGATCTTTAAAACAACAAAAAACTTAAAATCTTTACAAATCTTGCAAAGGCAAAAAGTTAAATATAACTAATCAAAAATTGAACACCAAATGTTTTTGCAGTGGTCAAACAAAACCCCTTTTTCCTTTTTTTAAAATCACCATTTCAGAATGTAAGCCATTTTCATTTTCACCAAACATGAGAGAAAACTGGGTCATAATTATGCACGTAATTTTCATAACAATCAAAAAAAGCTGCAACTTGCTTCATAAGTCAAACTGGGCAACGGACTGCGACATGGGAAAGAGGAGAGTGGTACAATGGTTACGTCAGGAAAAAGGGGAGGGAATATTACAAAGCATTTACATCAGGGGGAAAAAAGGGGAAAGCATGATGTTATATATCTTCAAGTTCAAACGCAAAAAAAGGGGAGAGTGCTAGGAGAGCATATAACCACACAAAAAAGGGGATATTACATTTATATCAGAAAGGGGAAGGTGACACTACCTTTACATCAGAAAGGGGAAGGTGACACTACATTTACATCAGAAAGGGAAAGGTGACACTACCTTTACAGGAATGTGACACTACCTTTACATCAGAAAGGGGAAGGTGACACTACATTTACATCAGAAAGGGAAAGGTGACACTACCTTTACAGGAATGTGACACTACCTTTACATCAGAAAGGGGAAGGTGACACTACATTTACAGGAATGTGACACTACCTTTACATCAGAAAGGGGAAGGTGACACTGCATTTACAGAAATGTGTCACTACCTTTACATCAGAAAGGGGAATGTGACACTACCTTTACATCAGAAAGGGGAAGGTGACACTACATTTACATCAGAAAGGGGAAGGTGACACTACATTTACAGGAACATGACACTACCTTTACATCAGAAAGGGAAAGGTGACACTACATTTACATCAGAAAGGGGAAGGTGACACTACATTTACAGGAACGTGACACTACCTTTACATCAGAAAGGGAAAGGTGACACTACATTTACATCAGAAAAGGGAAGGTGACACTACATTTACAGGAACGTGACACTACCTTTACATCAGAAAGGGGAAGGTGATGCTACATTTTTATCATGAAATGGGAAGGTTTATAGAGAATTTACAATTACACCCAGAAGAAGAAAGGACAGATGTTCTATTTCAATGAGAAAATGGAAGAATGTAACTGCATTTCCATCCCGGAGAGGGGCGATGCTGTTACATATCCAAAGACGATCAACGGGGAAAGAGATATTAGATTTACATTAGAAAGGGGAAGGCAACACTACATTCAGATCACGAAAAGCAAAGGAAATATTATACAGAGTTTACATTCCAAAATAGAACAGCTAAAATGCCACTGCATTTCCATCACAAAGAGACGAGGAGATATTCCATAAAAACTTTTTAAAAAGAACAATGGGGTAGAGATTTAGGACAGAAAGGGGACAGTAACACATTTACATCAGCAAAAGGAAAGGGGACATTAATTATGCAGCAGTTACGTCTGGAGAGGAAAATAAAAGGAAAGTGCCGTTATAAACACAAAACTGAAAATATGCCACTACGTTCCCCTGAAGCAAAAAAAAAGAGAAAAAAAGGAAAGAGCTGTTACTTAAACTTGAAAAGAAAATGTGCCACTACGTTCCCCTGAAGCAAAAAAAAAAGTAAAGAGCTGTTACTTAAACTTGAAAAGAAAATGTGCCACTACGTTCCCCTGAAGCAAAAAAAAAGAAGAAAAATTAAAAAGCTGCTACTTAAATTTGAAAAGAAAATGTGCCACTACGTTCCGCTGAAGCAAAAAAAAGAAGAAGAAAAAGTAAAGAGCTGTTACTTAAACTTAAAAAGAAAATGTGCCACTACCCTCCCATCAAGAATGAGGAACAGGATATTATACAATATTTACATCTGGAAGAAAAATGCAAAGAGCTGTTATAAACACACACACACACACACACACACACACACACACACACACACACACACACACACACACACACAAACAAACAAAAAAATGTGCCACTACATTCCCCTCAAGAAAAGTGACGGGGACATCGATCATAATAATATACATCCAAACAAGAGCAAAAAGGAATGTAACATTACTTACATCAAATTAGTTACAAGGATGAAGTGGGGATACTACATTTATATCAGGAAATAAAAGTAAGGTGACACTGTATTTATGCCAAATAAATAAACTAGTAATGTAGTATTGAGCTATGAAACATCCATGAAAATCATAAGCAAAATTTCTTGCAGCAAAGTCCTGAGATGAAGCCAGCTTATTTTCAGCAATTCAAAAGCATTGCACACCAAGCACTCATTTTAAAACAAAATCAAACGCTTTATGGTTGTGAACAATTTGAATTTACAACCACTGTTCACATGTGTATATATGTAAAGAACAATCACAACTT
>JABMCL010000376.1:687500-690000 GCA_018857735.1 Alviniconcha marisindica | reverse complement strand
TTGAGCAAATTAATACAGTAAGCTTAACAAAAGCTAACAGCAAATTAGCATACTTAAAAAAATTAATTTTTAAATGACCTGCAACAGATAGTAAGTGAATAGGCACACATGTACTGGTGTAGACTACAAATTAATGATAGTGATGGAGAAAGAAAAAAACAAGAAGAAAAAAACACAAGCAGTAGAAATACACGTGCATCTCAGACCAACCCAAAAGTGACGCAGAATAAATCACGCAAAAGGATTACAGTGCTTCCTTTACAGGCAAACCAAAGAGGACCAGGTGCACCTCCCAACACAAGACACAACAATAAACAGCTAAACCCGTCCCCCCCCAAAAGACCAACACAGCCGAACAATACAGTGGGACCCCTGCTAAAAATCGCTGGTGCTCAGCAAGCATCCTTCTTTCACAGTCGCCTTTTCCTCCCAAAACCTTTCCCTAGCGATGACTTGGAAACAGTCATGCTGATCATCATTCACAAAGGTTTCTAAATTCAATACAAAATCAGTCTGGATTTTTAAAACAAAATCCATAATCTTACGCTGGTGTTGTTGTTTTCCCCTTTTTCTCTCTCACCTCTCTTGGTCTACACCCAAATGCAAGGACTGGCTGAGCGACCAACCACAAAGATCCAAATAGGCAATAGTCTTTGCTAACTGATGGCTGATCTGTCTGTCTGTCTGTCTGTCTGTCTGTCTCTCTCTCTCTCTCTCTCTCTCTCTCTCTCTCTCTCTCTCCCCCTCTGTCTGTCTGTCTGTCTCCCTCTCTCTCTCTCTGTCTCTCTCTCTCTCTCTCTCTCTCTCTCTCTCTCTCTCTCTCTCTCTTTTTTTTTTTTTGTGGTACTTTTCTAATCTCTCCTAGCTGCTGGCCAAAACAGGTGTAGAGAGGGTCAGTTCACCTAATCATAGACCCACTGTACTTTCAAGCATCAGCAGCGGCCGCTCTGCAGTAACTGCTCAGAACGTGCACATCACACCCTTTCTACACCAGCAAAACTATTCTATACCAAGACGGTGCAGTCTACACCCAAATGCAAGGACTGGCTGAGCGACCAACCACAAAGACCAATATGCAATAGTCTTTGCTAACTGATGGCTGATCACACGAAGAGTGTGTGTTTGCTGGGTCTTTGCTTTGACTGGAAGAAAATTCAACTTGGGATGGGAAAGAGGTATGGCACGACCATGAGGCCTCTTCTTTCTGACGACACTTTGTGGTCTTCTTCTTCAAGACAGAGTAGTATAAGTTCACACTAAAGGAAGGGCGTAAGGGGATGTGGTCTGCGTGATGCTCCTGCTGTTGTAGGTGACGAAGAAATACTACTCGATCCAGCTGCTCCAAAAAGCCTGCTCGATCCAAGGAAAGTAACTGAAATCTGTGCTTGTGTTAAATTCTGTTTTGTTTTAGTAGGCCATAAGGACGACTGCACTATCTTGGTATAGAATATCTTTGTTTGAAGCGCTGAGCTCTTGGCTGCAATGCGTGTGGAGGCCACTGTGCACTGTGTGAAACTGTTGCAGGTCCTTTCAAGTCAAAGACAGCCAGAGCAGCTAGTCACTAACACTTCTAACAATCAACGTAACGAGCAGAACAGCCAGTCACTAACACTTCTAACAATCAACACAACAAGCAAAGGATCCAGAGCCCAGACTACAGAATTGGTCTCTGATACTCAGTAAGTGCATGCAGAATATGATAGATACACTGCGTGGCATTTGCTCAACAGTTTACAAGTGACTGCACTTGCGCTAAAACTACAGTGCATTTCTACCCTGACTGCTACAGTTGAGTTGACAGAGTGTTTTAAAAGTCCTGATCCACTTTCAAGCAATGGCACATATGCCCAGCACATAATTGGAGGAGTTGCTATGAGAACAGACATGCTATGACATCACACTGTCATGTGGGACTGCTATGGGAACAGACTGTGACGACGTCATCAGTGTCATGTAGGATTCTAACTTCTTCTATTCTCATCCAACACATAAAAATATTGATCTGATAAACCAAGGCTATACATATTTCAAACACAATAAAAAATACTGAGTATTTTTCAGTACATCATTGGTGTCATCTCACAAAATCTGAAGACATGCTTTTGTTCAGTCACCTTGTTTTGACATAGTAATAATACTGCTACCAACAGTGCGGTTTCTTTGGTGCTGGTTTCTGCCGTTCAACGGCAACAGTTTAACCACAACTGCCTTTCCATCAACCTATGCACAAGCGTGTGCCAGTGCAGACATGACACAGGTAGGCGACATGCTACATTGTGTACTTGGCATACATACGCCATTGCTTGAAAATGGATGACGACTTAACAGTGTGTACATGCTGACAGCTACAATAACTGAGAGTATGTGAAAGCTACAGCATATAAATATATATACTTTGACAGCTATAGCTACAGTGTGAGCAGGCAGCAAATTAAAACAAACGAGAAAGTCAGAAAAGAGGACTACGTTCCAGGAAAGTTAACCTGTTTAAAAGCCGAAT
>JABMCL010000376.1:670000-682500 GCA_018857735.1 Alviniconcha marisindica | reverse complement strand
AACAAAGTATGTAACTGTCCAAGTCCACGGAACAAAGTGTGTAACTGTCCAACTCCAAGGAACAAAGCATGTGGCTATCAACAGAACAAAGCATGTAAATGTCCAAGTCCACAGAGCAAAGAGTGTAACTCACGGCCATATGAGGCAGGTGGTGACGAAGGACAGCGTGAGGTTGCCCACTGTGGAGAAGGCGAAGGCTGCAAACATCGGCCAGGACCAGTAGTACGTCAACAAGACCAGCTGAAACCACACACACAGCAAACTGCACCCTCTCAAACACTGGTGTCTTATGTCTATCTTTCTTTTTTCATCTCTCTTTTCTTCTTTTTAACAGAGATTTTCTTTAAATTTCATTTTCCCCAGATCCAGTTAAAGATGCACGCATGAACTCAGATTCTGATAAGACACAGACACATGAACTCAGATCCTGATAAGACACATGAACTCAGATACTGATAAGAACACAGACACATGAACTCAGATCCTGATAAGATGCAGACATCTGAACTCAGATCCTGATAAGACAGAGACACATAAACTCAGATCCTGATAAGATTCAGACATGTGAACTCAGATCCTGATAAGAACACAGACACATGAACACAGATCCTGATAAAGACACAGACATGTGAACACAGATCCTGACAAGATGCAGACACACAAACACAGATCCTGATAAGACGCAGACATGTGAACACAGAGCCTGATAGTGATAAGACGCAGACACATAAACACAAATCCTGATAAGACACAGACACATGAACACAGATCCTGACAAGACACAGACCTCTGAACTCAGATCCTGATAAGACGCAGACACGTGAACACAGATCCTGACAAGACACAGGATCTGAACTCAGTACCTGACAAGACACAGACCTCTGAACTCAGATCCTGATAAGACGCAGACACATAAACACAGATCTTGATAAGACACAGACATGTGAACACAGATCCTGATAAGACGCAGACATGTGAACACAGATCCTGATAAGATGCAGACACGTGAACACAGATCCTGATAAGACACAGACACGTGAACACACATTCTAATAATGAGACACAGACATAAAGGGATTAACAAACGTACCTTGAAATTGACGACGAAGACGATGGCGATGTGAATGATACTGCCCCAGGTGGTCAGACCGTACAGCTAAAACGACAGCAAGTTTGAGGGTCAAGCAACACACACAAGGTCATGTTGCACAAGGTCACCTTACACAAGGTCATTCTATGCAAGGTCAGTCCACCCAGAAGCATAAATCATGCAGTATCTTACTTGTGGAATTTTTCCCTGGATATAAAACTGAAGCCCGGTGAACCATATTCACTGGGTTGTACTAAGTTGCTCAGACGACAGCGCGTACCGGTTTTCATGATCATAACCAACACACAACAGTCAACAACCAACGCACGAATCTGTCCAGCTGGTTTTTTATACTCTCAGTGTATCGGGGAATCACTGGCTCATCAGTCTGACAGGAAAAAGTCAATACCGACAACTTGTCAAAGACCTCTCAGTTGATTTTTTGTTCATTTTTCACACTTGAAAATTCCACATCATTTTTCCCACTTTTTTCTTTTCTTTTCTTTTTTCTTATTTTTTTTATACAGACTTTCAAGGCCTTGAAATTCACAGATCATCTGGGGGGACTATTTTTGCGCTTTGTACAAATGGGCTGGGGGGGGGGGGGGGATGATTTTGTTTGTAATTCATTCAATGTGTGGTTGCCGATAGTGGCTTTGTTTTTAAAGGAACAGCTTCCAGTGCAACCCTACCTTGGGATAAAGATGGGTGGTAGTGCCAGCCACTTTAATATTTCATTAACTGTGAAGGGCAAAGTCACAAGACAGGGTCCAATCCAAAAACCACCACCTTTGAAGGGACAGGAGAACTGAAGTGGGGAATCAAGTCAACATCGTTCGCTTACCAGCCTAATGCCTTTCCGATAGACCAAACTGACTCGTCTTCGAAATCATTCTGGTGGTGACAGTGTAGGGTTAGGGATAGTAACCACCTCCCCCATCCTCTTCTGGGACCTTGGTCCCTGTGATTACCTCCCTGGAGACAGCTCAGCATTAACCCCTTCACTGCCCCAGCCAGTCAAATTTCCAGCCTGAAAAGTGCATGCACAGGCCTGCAAACAGTATATTTTCCCATCTTACCACAAATCTGCTTTCGAAACTGTTTGCGTTTTGACAGAAATCCTTTCATGTGCTAATACTAAAAAGAAAAAGGCTTAAGGATTTCAAATCTAGCACTTCCATTTGTTGTTTTCAAGCGACGGTGTGGCAGTAAAAAGGGAAAGAAAAAAAAGCCGAACGGATGGATTTACAATCCTACCTTTCCATCAGGCTGAACAGAAATGTCGCCATCAAAGAGGAGAACGACTCCAAGGTAACAGATCGTGCCGTGCCACACCCCTGCGTTGTCCAAGACAGAACAAGGAACAAATTACTTCTGATGCCTCATGCCTGGCTGGGCCAACATAAAGACAGACAGACAAACATGCACACACACACACACACACACACGCATGCATGCACGCACGCACAACACACACACATGCACGCACGCACCACACACACACACATGCAAGCACGTATGCACAACACACACACACACACACACACATACACTCTTCAGTGTGCTGGGAAGAAGAGAGAGAGAAAGTCAAACAGAACAGAGACAGACAGACAGATGACAGAAGGGACAACACAGAGTATGTGAGTTACATGCGCATGAGAAAGAGAAAGAGAGAGAGTGTGTGTGTGCATATGTGTCAGTGTTTGCATGTGTGCATGTGCACACGCATGTACATATGCATGCATGCATTGATATGTGTGCATGCATGTGTATGTGTATGCAAGTCTCTGTGCGTACCTGGATGCATGTGCATGCATGCATGCGTGTGTGTGTGTGTGAGAGAGAGAGAGAGAGAGAGAGAGAAAGAGAGAGTGAGAGTACTTGCATGCATGCATTTTGTGTGAGCATACATGCATGCAAGCACATGCATCTATGTGCATACATACAAGTGTGTGCATGCATGTACTTGTGTGTCTGTGCATGTGTGCCTGCATGCATGCATGAGGAGGTAGATAGGTGTCTGTGTGCATGTGTACACACGTGTGTCCACAAGAGACACAAAAAGAGACAAACAAGACTGAGCAAAAATGAGACAGAAATTTTGTCAATCTGTGATTGTGTATGTATATATATATATACATATATACGTCTGCATGCATACTTTTGAAGGTGATACACTCTAATCCATTCAAACATTTCTCCAATTACATGAGAAAAGCCTGCAGTTGAAATATTACATGAAAACACCCACTTAGCCTTGTTCAATTTAGAATCCCTCGCCCAAAACTTCCCACATATGGGTCTGTGACAGAACTGCCAGTACTCCAAGTAATTGCCAGCCTATACGCCAGGGATATTTTCTCGCTGCCAATCTGTACAGTTTAAAAGACAAAAATTCAAACAAACTCGAATCTGCCAAACCAATTAGCACTGACTGTGCCAAACCAATTAGCACTGACCGTGCCAAACCAATTAGCATTGACTGTGCCAAACCAATTAGCACTGACTGTGCCAAACCAATTAGCACTGACTGTGCCAAACCAATTAGCATTGACTGTGCCAAAAACCAATTAGCACTGACCATGTCAAAACCAATTAGCATTGACTGTGCCAAACCAATTAGCACTGACTGTGCCAAAACCAATTAGCACTGACAAAACCAATTAGCACTGACTGTGCCAAAACCAATTAGCACTGACAAAACCAATCAGCACTGACTGTGCCAAAACCAGTTAGCACTGACTGTAAACAGCAAAATACAGCACAGTTTTGACAATTTTGGAATGATTTGACCCCAAGAGTGTATCACCCGAATAAAAAGACTGATTCTTAACCGTCAACAGACTGTAAAGAAAATCAAACAAATAATACCAAGAGCGCTCCACTGGGTAAATTTGAGCCAAGACAAATTGGAATTGTGAGAAATTCTCCTGAAAAAGACAAAGAAAATATGAAGCTAAAAAGGGAAAGCAAAACATCATCGACAAATACCGGACAAGAAAACATGACTACAACTAGACTACAAGTAAAGAAACTTAGGAAAGGGAGGGGAAAAAACAGGAAACCAAAACTGAATGAAAAATGACAGCGGTTGCAATCACTGTGCAGTTTTGCATAAATATTGCATTTTCCAGTATCAGACACATCTTATGCACAGTTAACCCCTTCACTGCCCCAGCCTGTAAAATGTCTGGGCTGAATGATGCAGGGATGTGCCTCCAAACATTCTATTTTCTGGTCCTAAAACATCTACTTTCAATGCTATACGTTGCGATGAAAGTACTCTCACATGCCAGTGCGAAAAAGGCTACAAAAAGGCTTAAAGGTTTTAAATTCTGCACATTTACCAGTCGTTTTCAAGTGACATCATGGCCGGCAGTGAAGGGGTTAAGCACTAATGCACGATTTTCAGATAACCTTCCATGTCATAGCCACGTAGGAGATAGTACATACCACTAATTCTGTCTTTTTTTTCTGTCTTTTTTTCTTTCTTTGCTTTTATAGCAACCATTCTGTGAACAAAAAGGGGAGCTAATAAAACACATACTTTCAAAACTGCATTTGGTTGGTTATTTCATATTTTGTGGTATAAGTACTGGATGAAAGGTTTTCCGCAAATACTCTGACAGCAACAAAAAGAAGAAGAGCACTCACACTCAAGACTCGGATTCAAATGCCTAACCAGGAAAAATGTGCTCACTACTTCCCTTAAATACACACCAGAGTTAAAAGAGCATATTGCACATGATATTTTTGATCATGCAGCAAGCACATAATGTTTAAACTACACAGGGGAAAAATCTAAACAAATAATTTATAGTTTGTTTCTGATACACATGTGACCTTGAAACAAAGTCAAGGTCATCAAACCTGGTACAACTTCTGTAGTGCAAGGTTATAATCATGCAAAGTTTGAAGGACCTTGCTTGATTGGTGTTCAAGAAAAAGCCAGTGACAAAGTTCTTGTCCTTTTGAATACATGTGCCAGAAAAAAATGGAAGAAAAATATGCAATGTATTCATGATCAATTTATGTAATTAACAAACCATAAAAGCTTTCAACTCAGTCTGACTAGAACATAAACCTGTCAGTCAAACCTCTCTGATTCTACTGTGACCTTGAAATGTGGGTTGCAGACACTCAGTTCTGCATAAGAAGACATTTGTATGCAGATTATTTTTTTTAAAGTGCAACCCCTGCCAATGTGAACCGAATCAGAGAAAAATAAAACCAGTGATATCGCCACAAGGCAAAACAATGCATATGAAGCAGAAAAACAAACAAACAAAAATGAAGCACAATACTCAAGACAATCCAACATGAAACAAACGCTACACCCAAATGAACAAAACAAAAAACAAACTAAACTATTTGTCTAACAGCACCCAAAAAAGACCCAATCCATTATCAATGAACAAACAACATGCCCAAATTAGCAGAGCAAGAATCAGCAGTACCCAAATCAGACAATGGTTCCACCTAGTTATAAACAGTTATGACGAAAATCAAACTGCAACCTTACAGTTGTGTAATGCAATGTAAGACACAACCTGCACTTTTAAACACCATGCAAAACGTTTGTCAACCATGACCCAGTTCAAACAAATTCACCACCAAGTAGTCTCCATCCAAGGCAACGCTCACTTCCAAAGCATTTTCCCCACAACAAAACCCGTAGGTTTGTTTAAGAGGTTCTGTGGCATGCAATGATGATGGAAAATAAATTTCTTTGGTCAGATGAACACAGAACGGATAATCACCCCCCCCCCCCCCCACCCCATGTAAACTAAGTCGAATAAAAAATTTAAAAGAGATCCAAACACATAAAAGGTTAAAAAGAATGCTATTTGACAAAACACAACATGCGAATCTTCAGGGCAGGTCCCTTTTTCAAGCTACAAAACAATACTTGAACAACAGTTAAACAGTGAAAAATGAGATGTAGGATACCCGTCTGCTTTTGTTGAGCTGTCTTTGTTACGTTTGTTAAAGGAATGATCTTTCTGTTTAAAAAACTCCCTCAAATTTATATTCATATTCAAAACTTAATTTGGGTGGGGAGGGAAAAAGGGAGACTGCTCAGAATGATGCCAAGACAAGTGTCCTATCTTGCCCATGATGCACGCACAGCCTCTTTGATATCAGGCATAAACACAGTGTGCTCAAGGTAAAAAAGGATGCAGGTTAGGCTGGCTGCGAGACCCAAGGGTATTTTTCACAGTCAAGTCCTGCTAGCTAACATTGAGGATTTTAAGTAACACAAGGCAAAACAGGACAAGGCAAGATGAGACAAGACCAGGCAGGATGTAGCAAGACAGGACAAAGCAAGACAAGACAGGACAAAAGTACCACAAGGCATGACAAAGTACCAAGACAAGGTAAGACAAAGTACCACAAGGAAAGACAAAGTACCAACATGGCAAGTAAGACAAGGCAAGACAAAGTACCACAAGGAAAGACAAAGCACCAACATGGCAAGTAAGACAAGGTAAGACAAAGTACCACAAGGAAAGACAAAGTACCAACATGGCAAGTAAGACAAGGCAAGACAAAGTACCACAAGGCATGACAAAGTACCAACATGGCAAGTAAGACAAGGTAAGACAAAGTACCACAAGGAAAGACAAAGTACCAACATGGCAAGTAAGACAAGGCAAGACAAAGTACCACAAGGCATGACAAAGTACCGACATGGCAAGTAAGACAATGCAAGACAAAGTACCACAAGGCATGACAAAGTACCAACATGGCAAGTAAGACAAGGTAAGACAAAGTACCACAAGGAAAGACAAAGTACCAACATGGCAAGTAAGACAAGGCAAGACAAAAGTACCACATGGCATGACAAAGTACCGACATGGCAAGTAAGACAAGGCAAGACAAAGTACCACAAGGAAAGACAAAGTACCAACATGGCAAGTAAGACAAGGCAAGACAAAGTACCACAAGGCAAGACAAAGTACCGACATGGCAAGTAAGACAAGGCAAGACAAAGTACCACAAGGAAAGACAAAGTACCGACATGCCAAGTAAGACAATGCAAGACAATGCAAGATAGGACAAGACAATACAAACAAAAGGTAGGCCCAAAAAGACAAGACGAGACAAATTACGTCAAGGCAAAATCAAAAGCAAGCCGAGATCTTCAGATTGCGCACCTATAGAGCTGAGGCCTGTGAAGGAGCTTGTCCTGATGCAGGTGCTGCTCAAAGATGCCGTAGATGAGAATGGGAAGGGATGTAAATGTGATGTTGTAGAACATCAGGAAGAACGGGTCGAACACAGTCTGAAAATCAGTCATCGTCGTTCCGCATTACCATCACAAGCGCTGCTGTTGCCATCATCATCAAAAAATCATCATTACTGCTGTTGATATCGTAATCATATCATTAATGCTGCTGTCATTATCATCATCACTGTTGTTGTTGTTGACATAATCATAATTATTACTGCTGCTGTCATTATTATCATTGTTGTTGGTGTTATCATAATCCTCGTTATTACCACTGGTATTATCATCCTTACTGTTGTTGTTGTTGTTGTTGTCAGTAGTCATTATATTACTGTTGCTGTCATCATCATGATCAATAATGGGGTCTTAGAGTGCCCTTGGTCAGCCGATCCCTACACGCATACATTTCATAAAGCAAAAACAAATGACATTAAAAACATAACCAATACTAACATCACCTACACCACCTACTGCTGTTCTTAACCTCATCAGTTGCAATTACCATCATCGTCATCATCATCATAACCTCAGTCTGTAAAAATGAGACAGAAACAAGAACTAGCGGGGCCATTTGCATTAGCGAAGATTTCCCGGCTGTGTGCAGGATAATGATTTTACACTTGGCCACGCAAGAACAGATGCGAGCCACACTTGGTTCAGCTCAGCTTGGCTTTAGGGCAGAGCCGAGCATGGCTCGCATTCTGCTGCATGTCATCTGCTGTCTGGAACACAAGAGCTGCAGCCTGAAGGTGCAGCAGACAGACTGGCGCCTTTCGGAGCGATGACGAGTCAAACTCCTGACTCCAGTCTGGTCCAGATCGCATTTGCAACCCGCACCCGACCTGAGCTGAGCCGAGCGCAGGCTTGGCCCAGGCAGCAGCGTAAAATGACCCCACTGAGAGGAAACACTGACCTGTTCTGAAAATGCTGAGAAGAACTGGTAAAATACTTGGGGGGTGATGAGGGCAACATTCTGAAAAAGAGAACAGAAAACGTCGTTGCATCAGCCAATCCAAGCACAGACCCCAAAGAAAAAGCCAGGAGAGTGATGAGTGCAACATTCTAAAGAAGAAGAAAAAACACACACACAAAAACAGAACACTTTGTTCCAAAAAAGCCGCTCCAGAGACATGGGCCAAAATTAAAACCAAACTTCCGACGATCACGAGACTCACAAAAAACAATGTTAGGTAACTCTAGCTCTTCAGCCAAACTCTTGCCTTGCTGCTCTCCCTTACAAAAGTGCAAGTTTAAAAAAAATAATCTATTTATCCTTTTGTTGTTGTTGTTGTTGCTGAGGATGATGTTTGGTTGTGTGTTTTTTTGGTTACTTATTATTTATCTAGTTATTAACTTGAAGGGGGAGGCAGAATTAGAAAACGCGGAGCTGACAGTAGCAGGCAAAGCAATCAAAAGCTACACTCTGGTCTACACCACACTTCAAAGCAGTAATCTACGGCAGCTCTGGATTCCGAGTTTCTTCTTTAAACCTGTTTAATGCTGGGTCATCTCTGGAGAGGTGCTGGTGAGGACCAGGGACCCCAGGAGGTGAGATTAAAGGGTAACTATACCTAACGCTACACTCTCACCACCACAATGATTTCTGCATTAAGATGGGCACCGATGAGAGCCATTTCAATGATTCATTCACTGTGAGGGTCAAAGTCGCAAGACTTCAGAGTCAGACATGACAAACCCCACTACTCAAATCCCCAAGACGGCAAATCAGACATGACAAACTCCACTACTCAAATCCCCATGGCGGCAAGAGTCGGACATGACAAACTCCACTGCTCAAATCCCCAAGACGGCAAGAGTCAGACGTGACAAACTCCACTGCTCAAATCCCCAAGACGGCAAGAGTCAGACATGACAAACTCCACTGCTTAAAATCCCCAAGACGGCAAGAGTCAGACATGACAAACTCCACTGCTTAAAATCCCCAAGACGGCAAGAGTCAGACATGACAAACTCCACTGCTCAAATCCCCAAGACGGCAAGAGTCAGACGTGATAAACTCCACTGCTCAAATCCCCAAGACGGCAAGAGTCAGACGTGACAAACTCCACTGCTCAAATCCCCAAGACGGCAAGAGTCAGACGTGACAAACTCCACTGCTTAAAATCCCCAAGACGGCAAGAGTCAGACATGACAAACTCCACTGCTTAAAATCCCCAAGACGGCAAGAGTCAGACGTGACAAACTCCACTGCTCAAATCCCCAAGACGGCAAGAGTCAGACGTGACAAACTCCACTGCTCAAATCCCCAAGACGGCAAGAGTCAGACGTGACAAACTCCACTGCTCAAATCCCCAAGACGGCAAGAGTCAGACGTGACAAACTCCACTGCTTAAAATCCCCAAGACGGCAAGAGTCAGACATGACAAACTCCACTGCTCAAATCCCCAAGACGGCAAGAGTCAGACATGACAAACCCCGCCACTACTCAAATCCCCAAGAGTTGGAGTGCTATCGCCGAGGTGGCAGGTGGTACTGTGCTTGTATGTGTGGCAGTGTGTACTAAGTGTGGGAAAACGGCTGCTCACTCCAACTTCTCACCCCAACACTGGGTGCCCCTCAGGGCTTTAGCTGAGGAACGCCAACAAAAAACACCACACACCTTCTAGCCGACACGTAAGTTCAAGTTCAGGGTCGCTTTACATCCACAGAGACCATAAGGACTATTATGGACAGGGAACCCAGGATGGTCACCTCGACTTTCACACAGCTCCTGAACTCTGAGAGAGAGACAGTTTCAATGTTGCTTTACATCCACAGAGACCATAACGACTATTAGGGATGGGGAGCCCAGGATGGTCACCTCGACATTCACACAGCTTCTGTGCTCTGAACTCAGACTGTTCAATGTCGCTTTACGTCCACACAGACGATAAAGACTATTATGGACAGGGAGCCCAGGGTGGCCACCTCAACTTTCACACAGCTCCTGAGCTCTGAAGAGAAAGTGCTTTAGTCCACACAGACATAAGGACTATTATGGACAGGGAGCCCAGGGTGGCCACCTCAACTTTCACACAGCTCCTGAACTCTGAGAGAGAAAGTTGCTTTATGTCCACACAGACCATAAGGACTATTATGGACGGGAGCCCAGGGTGGCCACCTCAACTTTCACACAGCTCCTGAAGCTCTGAGAGAGAAAGTTGCTTTATGTCCACACAGACATAAGGACTATTATGGACGGGGAGCCCAGGGTGGCCACCTCAACTTTCACACAGCTCCTGAGCTCTGAGAGAGAAAGTTGCTTTATGTCCACACAGACCATAAGGACTATTATGGACAGGGAGCCCAGGGTGGCCACCTCAACTTTCACACAGCTCCTGAGCTCTGAGAGAGAAAGTTGCTTTAGTCCACACAGACATAAGGACTATTATGGACAGGGAGCCCAGGGTGGTACCTCAACTTTCACACAGCTCCTGAGCTCTGAGAGGAAAGTTGCTTTATGTCCACACAGACCATAAGGACTATTATGGACAGGGAGCCCAGGGTGGCCACCTCAACTTTCACACAGCTCCTGAGCTCTGAGAGAGAAAGTTGCTTTATGTCCACACAGACCATAAGGACTATTATGGACAGGGAGCCCAGGGTGGCCACCCCAACTTTCACACAGCTCCTGAGCTCTGAGAGAGAAAGTTGCTTTATGTCCACACAGACCATAAGGACTATTATGGACTGGGAGCCCAGGGTGGCCACCTCGACTCACATACAGTTCCTGAGCTCTGAGAGAGAAAGTTGCTTTATGTCCACACAGACCATAAGGACTATTATGGACAGGGAGCCCAGGGTGGCCACCTGGACTCTCACACAGTTCCTTTGCTCCCCTGAGAAGCATGCAGGTACGTGTACCTTGTAGAAGAAGTACTGCACGAGGGTGGACAGGCGGATGTAGTAATAATGGCCGTGCAGCAGAAGGGCCCGCGACACAAAGCGGAACTTGCCAAAGGCATAGTCGCTGTTCTGCACTGCTTGTCTCCCCTCTTTTCCCATGATGCCTGCCACAAGAAACAGAAAAAAACATGGTCAATGACCAATTTTGTTTAGATGCAGTTTGGAGGAAAGTCGCTAATTGGCATCTAAACCGAGGTGAATGATAAAACTACCGCCATCACTTACATAAACAATTATGAGCGCAGGTGCACACTCACACTCACACACACTATCATGCATACATGCGTGCACACACACCATCAAAATGTGCTCACTAACACACAGAAATACACAAACATAATCAAAACATGCTTACACAAACACACACAGTATACCCAATGAACAAACAACAACATCCTTTAGATGAGACTATAAACTGAGGCCCCCCCCCCCCCCCCATGTGTACATGTGCTAAGATCACATACAATACATGCACGATAAAAATTCTGTGGTCCATGTCAGAGTTGGTGGATTATGGAAACCCAGCATGCACTAAAACCTGTGACAACAATAGTCAAAGCCTTGACCGCTGGACATCAGTGGAAGAAGAACCACCACCACCACAACCACGAGGCGAAGAAACAACTCACCTAGCCCCACATCAGCTTCCTGTATCATGCTGACATCGTTAGCTCCATCCCCAATAGCTGCCGTGACCGGCCGTTTCTCCGACTGCTTGATCAGCCGAACCACCTGCAACAGCAATTACGCTAGACATTTTTCAAACCAGCATGACAGCTATAAGGTGGCGAAAAGTGGTTCATGAAAACCAATCAGATAATCACTGTAACTGATCAAATATATACGGCTGTCCACACTGCTCCAGCCATGTCACAACCAATCAGCGCTGTGAGTACACCACTTCAGTGGATATTCAAACGTGCTACGCATGGCTACAGCCACTCATTCAGCATCACAAAAACTCACACTTGAGTACAGCGCGCTGAGCCTGCTCAAAAGCAGAAAATAATAACAGTAATAGACAACTTTTGTATAGCGCTATTCTCTGGTGTACACAGCCCATGACAAGTCTAGCACAAATAAAAGCGATCAATCAATCACAAATAAAAGCGACCAATCAATCACAAATAAAAGCAACCAATCATCCACAAATAAAAGCAACCAATCAATCAATCTTTGCATGACGCAGACCTGTGCCTTCTGTATGGGTGACATCCTACAGCACAGCACAGCTATGCAGTGATGACACAGCTGCAGGAAGACAGGCCGGTG
>JABMCL010000376.1:527500-662500 GCA_018857735.1 Alviniconcha marisindica | reverse complement strand
TGCTCTAGGTGTGTTACACAAATCAACAATGAATGATTTCAACAAATCAACAATGAATGCATACTTGTGTGTGTGTGTGTGTGTGCATGCATGCGTGCATGTGTGTGTGTGTGTGTGTTGTGTGATAAAATGAATGTATCCATAGGCCTCTGTAAGCGTTCTAGGCTCTTACAAGATGAGGTGCCATGAATCATTATATTATTACTGTCAGCTATCGTTATCTTCATGGCGTAACAAACTCCATTACTGAAACCCCCAAAGTCCGAGTGCAGCTGCCAGACTCGCGGGTACCACTGCACTTGTATGCGCAACGGTACGCACAGGTGTGGGGAAACAGTTGCACACACGACCATCTCACCAAACGCTGGGGGAACCTCAGTTTTAGCTGAGCAATGCCAACAAAGAAACACAGTAACAAAAGAGAGAGAAAAAAAGGAAAAGACAACTGCGTTCACCCTTTTCTCCCTGTCCTGTATGGAAGTCTTGGCCTCCGTGAGCAGAGCGTTCACATGCTGGTACTCTTCCGAGGTCAATTTGCGGTGACCTATGGCCAGCGTCCGCAGTCCAACCTGAAAATGTGCAAGAGAGCCGGATGTGTTCAGATGGCAGTGATGATGAGATGATGAGGACGACTGCAGACTTGCGGAGCATGCAGTACAGTACCTATGTGCAACTTACAAGTTATGCTCTGCACAGTACTGTTGTCAAAGAGACAGCAAAAAGAACGTCCTAGAAGAAAAAATAAAAAAATAAAAAAATAAAAATTTGGAGGGGGAATTATTTTATTTTATTGACTGATGATCACTTATACAGTGCTATTCTCCGCTCTCTTGAGCAGACTCACTGCACTTGCATGTGGTTCTACATGAGTGACTAGCTTTTCATAGCACGTTTTTTGGAATATCCACCAAAGTGGTGTACTTACAGCGCTGACATGGCTGGTGCCACATGAAACTGCAGCCGTCTCGGCACAAGTTCTATGTACACCATACAACCATGCACCATGTCACTTCATGCAAAGCCACATATGTAAGGTGTATGTGTGTTTAGCTGTAACCTGCACTTTTGGCAGGATGTGTGGGTTTGATGATCTAGCTTTGCATGGGAGACTGTTCAAGTCTGGTGGTGCAGCATACGAGACATCTCTGACCAAGCGAGTGCATGTGCACAGAGGGAAGACATAGAATGGAAGTATCAGAAGAGGAGCGGGCGTAGCTGGTGGGTGGGTTTGTGAACTTTCAGGAGTTCAGTCAAGTAGACAGGAGGGGTAGAGTTGAGGCATAAACACACACAAAACCAGATTTTGTTTGACCATGTGGCATGTAACAGAAAATCTACATATAAAAGAAGAATTCCTCATTATTTATGACCCCCCCCCCCCCCCCCCCCCACCCACCCCACCCCCCCCTCCTGCCCCATTGACGTTGCTGATGACATTTAAGTACCCGATTACTTCAGGGAAGACAAATTTTCCATAAAACTGTCAAAAATAGTTGACTTGCAAATATTTAGGATTCAGACAACAAAAAACAGTCTTAATGCTTCATTTTATAATTAAAAAAAGTAATTTTCAATAACCATGTCAGTCAGATGTGGCGGTTTCTGACCGACACACATACAAACGCACACATACCACGGCAAACTGGTCGACGTGAAGTTTGGCAGCAGGGATGGCCCCTGACGCCCCCCTGGCAATCTTCTCAAACAGAGCCACTTCTGCCCCCTTGCACAGCAAGTAAATTTCATCTGCACGACACAAAGAGCAAGTACCTTCATGTTTTACGCCCAGTCAACCAGTACAGTTTTATCAGGGCAAACAACACAAAGAGCAAGTACCTTCATGTTTTACGCCCAGTCAAAACCAGTACGGTTTTATCAGGGCAAACAACACAAAGAGCAAGTACCTTCATGTTTTACGCCCAGTCAACCAGTACGGTTTTATCAGGGCAAACAACACAAAGAACTGGGGGGAAAACACAAACAAACAAAAATGAAAAAAATCGGGTCAGACTAAAATAGATCTCAGCATCAGAATCCACTCAGGTACCTCATCTTCCCCCCCCCCCCACCCCCCTCCTCACCCCCCCCCCCCCCCCCCCCCCTCCACCCCAGTTTTCACTAAGGAGCTACTCAGGTTGTGAAACGTGTCTGTCCTAGACAACCAACATGCTAATGGTCCTCACAGGATCAGATTTTTGATGTCATCACCAGGATCAGATTTTTGATGTCCTCATCAGGATCAGACTTTTGATGTCCTCACCAGGATCAGATTTTTTAATGTCCTCTCTGGGGTCAGATTTTTGATGTCCTCACCAGGATCAGAATTTTGATGTCATCATCAGAGCAAGATCTGATATGTCCTCACCAGGATCTGATTTTTGATGTCATCACCAGGACAAGATCTGATATGTCCTCACAGGATCAGATTTTTTATGTCCTCACCAGCATCAGATTTTTTATATGTCCTCACAGGATCTGATTTTTTATGTCCTCACCAGCATCAGATTTTTTTATGTCCTCACAGGATCAGATGTTTTTGTCCTGGACCAGCATCAGCTTTTATATGTCCTCAAGGATCAGATTTTTTATGTCCTCACCAGCATCAGCTTTTATATGTCCTCACAGGATCAGATTTTTTTGTCCTCACAGGATCAGATTTTTTTGTCCTCACCAGGCTCAGATTTTTGTATGTCCTCTCTGCTCTCTCTCTCTTGTGGGAGGGGTAATCTTATTTAGCTCTAGGCAAGAACTGATGCATCCAAGAGATTTTTATTTTTATTTTATTTTTTATTTGTGTGGAAGGAGAAGGCTTTTCTTCTCTCAAGTATTTCTTCATCTTCTGATCTTAAATGTTTCATAATTATATAGGAGAGGTGATTCAAACTGTACATTTACTTATGACAGAGTTCAATCACACGGAGGTGACCCTATGCAGATGACAGGCTGTTAAAATCGAATTACAGCCCTATTGCATTTTGGTGACATTGCTGATTGAGGTCATGACACCAAGGACATGAAGAAAATTACACAATGTTTTTTTATTGCATCTGAAGTAGTTTTGATTCAGTGGACCAAATATATTACATACTCGGAGTAGATTCAGCTTACTGAGAATGCCTATTAATTATATGATACATGATTCCATTAGCTATCAACGACTTGTGTCAAATTAAAATCAGACAGGAATAGAGCAAGTCTCAAACCTACATTACACAGTCAGGCACTCAACAGTGACACCACAGTCTCTGTCATTTCCCATGTTTTCATATGACCATGATCAAAGTGGGTCACAGCCATAAGCAGCATGCAAGACGAGCATCCCAGCAACACTGACCTTTTTCATTTTGCACAATGACGCTCATGCAGCGTCGTGCCGAGCTGAAGTCCAGAATGTGAAGAATCCGATAGCGCCGCATGTCTGTCTGAAACGTCACCTCCATGCAACTGTCGTGCATACCGTGGTAAATGATGCCGTACCTAGGGGTGTTAGAAAACAAGGAAACAGTACTCATTTTGTGGCGTCCATGGTAAGCAATAGGAGAGGGAGAGAGAGATGGACAGGTGGGTGGGGGGGGGGGGGGGTGACGAGACAGAGAAGGGACACGAGCAGAAGCAAAAACAACAGGAGACAGGGAGAAATAGAGGCAGAAAAAGTGAGTGAGTGAGTGAGAAAGGCAGAAAGAGGGAGTGAGTGAGAAAGGTAGAAAGAGGGAGTTGGGGCAGAGATAAAGTGGGAGAGAGGGGAGACAAGCAGAAACAGGAGACAGGGAGAAAGGCAGAAAGAGGGAGTGAGTGAGTGAAAGGCAAGCAGAGGGAGAGAGGGAGACAAGCAGAAACAGACAGGGATAAAGAGGCAGAAAGAGGGAGAGAGTGAATGAGAAAGGCAGAGTGAGTGAGTGAGAAAGGCAGAAAGAGTGAGTGAGTGAGAAAGGCAGAAAGAGGGAGTGAGTGTGAAAGGCAGAAAGTGGGAGGGAGTAGAGGGAGTGAGTGAGAAAGTGGGAGTGAGTGAGAAAGGCAGAGTGAGTGAGTGAGAAAGGCAGAAAGAGGGAGTGAGTGTGAAAGGCAGAAAGAGGGAGTGAGTGTGAAAGGCAGAAAGTTGGGAGGGAGTAGAGGGAGTGAGTGAGAAAGTGGGAGTGAGTGAGAAAGGCAGAGTGAGTGAGTGAGAAAGGCAGAAAGAGGGAGTGAGTGAGAAAGGCAGAAAGAGGGAGTGAGTGTGAAAGGCAGAAAGAGGGAGTGAGTGTGAAAGGCAGAAAGTGGGAGGGAGTAGAGTGAGTGAGTGAGAAAGTGGGAGTGAGTGAGAAAGGCAGAAAGTGGGAGGGAGTGAGAAAGGCAGAAAGTGGGAGGGAGGGAGAAAGAGGGAGGGAGTGAGAAAGGCAGAAAGTGGGAGGGAGGGAGAAAGAGGGAGGGAGGAGAAAGGCAGAAAGAGGGAGGGAGGGAGAAAGAGGGAGGGAGTGAGAAAGGCAGAAAGAGGGAGGGAGGGAGGGAGAAAGGCAGAAAGAGGGAGGGAGGGAGACAGAGGGAGTGAGAAAGGCAGAAAGAGGGAGGGAGTGAGAAAGAGGGAAGGAGTGAGAAAGGCAGAAAGAGGGAGGGAGGGAGAAAGAGGGAGGGAGTGAGAAAGGCAGAAAGAGGGAGGGAGTGAGAAAGGCAGAAAGTGGGAGTGAGAAAGGCAGAAAGTGGGAGTGAGAAAGGCAGAAAGAGAGAGTGAGAAAGGCAGAAAGAAAGAGGGAGGGAGAGAGTGAGAAAGGCAGAAAGAAAGAGGGAGTGAGAGAGTGAGAGAGTGAGAAAAACAGAAAGGATGAGTGATTGAGAAAGAGTAAGGGAGTGAGAAAGACAGAAAGAAGGAGTGTGTGAGTGAAAAAGGCATAAAGAAAGAGGGAAGGAGTGAGTGAGAAAGGCTGACAGAGGGAGGAAGGGGAGGGGGGGGGAGAGAAGGGGAGACGAGAAAACTGGGGAGAAAGAGACAGCGACAGAGAAAGGGACAGAGGGTGTAAGGGAGAAAGAGTGGTGGAAGGCAGGCAGACAGACAGGGAAGAAACAAAAACAGAGGGGGGTGGAGGGAGTGACAGAGGGAGGGGGGGGGAGGGAAGGGGAAGGGGAGGACCAGGGGATGGAGGGATGGGGGGGGCAGAAGAGGAGAGAGGATAGAGGAGAGGAGAGAACAGAGACAAGAGAGAATGAGGGAAGGGGGAGGGAGAGAGAGAGAGAGAGAGAGAGAGAGAGAGTGAGAGTGAGAGAGAGAGAGCAAAGGAGAAACAGGGAGAGAGGGAGGGAGGGGTAGAGAAAGAGAGAAAGAGAATGAAATAGAGAGAAAGAGAATGAAGTAGAGAGAGAGGGGACAGAAAAAGGACAGGCAATATTGCTTGCATTCTACATTTTTCACATTTTCATTTCAAATACCTGCTACAGATCACGGAGAAAAACACAACGTGGCTCCAAACGCTGACAACACAGCCTTTCCTTACCTGCGGCAAGCCTCTACCAGGGCCTTTTCATCCGGCGATGCTGCTTGATATTCGTAATCCTCCCCAGTGGCACAGTAGACAGTCGATGCTCCGGCTGCTGCGTCACCCCCTGAAATATTGTCCACTCGCACGGTGTGACAGAGCACCAGCACTGTGAAAAATTCCTCCATCTTGGCCTGCACACATAAGATTGTCACCCCCTGAAATACTGTCAACTCATGCATCATAGCAATGCTAGCACTGTGAAAAACTCCATCCTGGTTTGTACAAACAAGATTGTCACCCACTGAAATATTGTCCCCTTGCACAGTGTCGCAGAAAAGTGTCACTGTAAAGAATAGACCCCTTTTACTTAAATCTTCATGCATGCACAATGGACTGGCGTACGTGATTTGCTGGAAATAGGGAGAATGCGTCAGCATAGCTGTATTTCTCTACTACTAGCTTTTCATGGCGACAAGATGGGCGGAACAAAACACTGCCGTGTAATCCACTACACCACTGGTCAAATAAAAACCAGGCGTTCTGTGGAATGTCGGTCCTTTAGTTTCAGTAACAAGGCAAAATATCGCAATTGGCACTGACTTGAGAATGATCCTCAATCTGTTGAGAATGAAGTGGTTTTTTGTTTTATTTTCATTTTCCACACACACACACACACACACACACACACACACACACACACACACACACACACAGAGACTGTATGTGTGTCAATTAGGATGGATGTGTAACCTGAGACA
Source organism: Alviniconcha marisindica (assembly GCA_018857735.1). Classification (NCBI taxonomy): domain Eukaryota; kingdom Metazoa; phylum Mollusca; class Gastropoda; family Provannidae; genus Alviniconcha; species Alviniconcha marisindica. Next base: position 656,295 of record JABMCL010000376.1, on the reverse strand, counting down.
CACACGCTCACAGGTTTCTGTCCTCACGCCACACACATGGAATTTATGGTGCGTGTTCAGTGACTCAAAGTGCTGCGTCATTTAATTAAACAGAAGCATGGAATGCATACATACTCACACAAAAATCAATTGCATAATAATACATTACTACACATACTTAGTCAAACAAAGGAAAGTGAAACTGACACACACTGAAACACAACACCAGCCCTCGCACTCACAGTCGCCTGCACACACACACACACACACACACACACACACACACACACACACACACACACACACACACCACACACACACACACACAATGTAGACTGCATGTGTGTAAATTAGGGTGAACACACATGTTCACAGGTTTTCATGCCCACGCCCACACACATGGAATATATAGCGCAGGTTCGGTGACTCAAAGCGCTTTGTCATTTAATTAAACAAAAGCATGGAATGCATAAATATTCACACAAAAATCAATAGCATAACAATACATTACTACTCATATTTAGTCATACAAAGCAAAGTGAAACTGACACACACTGAAACACAAACACCCTTGCACTCACAGTTGCCTGCATGCACACCACACACACACACACACACACACACACACACACACACACACACACACACAACACACACACACGCATGCAGGCATGCACAGACAACACACACACACACACACACACACACACACACACACACACACACACACACACACACACACACAACACACACACATAGGCGGATTGTGCTCACTTAGATCGCAAGTGCGGATAGCACCCCTCCACCAACCCAGCTCACCCAGGGAGGAAAAAAATATACATAAAATTAATAACAACAACGGCAAGCCTGGTGCAGGAGCTTCTTTCTCAGTAAACGGATTGAATGAACCAGAAATTTGACTAAGTCTGTGGGCATCCAAAATGATTCAGTCCAGTCTGATCTCAGTATGCACAGTCAGTGCCAGAACGTCCCCCCTACATTCACTTTAGAGGAGTTGCAGAACTCTGTAGTCGACTGATTGGTTGTCGCTGTGCAACAGCAAGATAAACAAAAGGGATCTATTCCTCCATCTTTGCCTGCACTCCGTCTTTGCCTTTTCATTGCAGAGATGCAGAAGTTCATCTGTTTGTGCAGAGATGCAGAAGTTCATCTGTTTGTGTGTTTGTACAGAGGTGCTGAAGTTCATCTATTTGTGTGTTTGTGCAGATGCAGAAGTTCATCTGTTTGTGCAGATGCAGAAGTTCATGTTTGTGTGTTTGTGCAGATGCAGAAGTTCATCTGTTTGTGCAGATGCAGAAGTTCATCTGCTTGTGTGTTTGTGCAGGTGCAGAAGTTAATCATTTTGTGTGTTTGTGCAGATGCAGAAGTTCATCTGTTTGTGTGTTTGTGCAGAGATGCAGAAGTTCATTGGGTCATTGTTCTTCTCCTAGACGTGGACATGTATGATGAGAGGATGGTGCAGAGATGCGTAAGTTCATCTATTTGTGCTCTGCTCCCACTCCCACCCCCATCCCATCCCCTTTTCAGGGGATGCAAGGGGTCGATGGAAGAGAGAGGGGGTAGGGGAGTGGGGTGGGGGTGGCAAAGGGACTGCCCCACTTCTTGAAACAGCAAGCACCCACAGAACACTGACCGACATATCGGTGACAGGGGAATGTTGCTGACCAGGTGCAGGAAACTGACACAGCTCTCCGTCAACGTCCTCGTACACAGTGCCATCGATAGAGCAGAGGCGGAAACACATGTTGTTCTCCGTCAGCGTGCCCGTCTTGTCGGTGAACAGGTACTCCACCTGCCAATGGTATGCGAATGGTGGTGGTCATGTAAAGTTTGATGAGGGGATTTCTGTTGGGGGATGGGGGGAGGCGGGGTCCTTTTTTTTTTCTCCTCTCCTTTTTCTTTGATTTTTATCAAGTTCAGGATCATTCTGTGAATTTTTCAATTTCAGCACATAATTATTTCCATCACAAGAGGGACCGTGTAAGATAACTCTTTCACACATTATTAACCTTCGAGTTCCAACAGACTTTTGAATCCAAAATTCACAAAACATTACGCCATCACCTATCAATTAACTGTCTACCTGCATTTAACTTTTCAACAATTTCTATCAGTTTCATCAAAACTTCTCCTTTGCTTGCCTAATTTCCAACTGTTTGATGATTTTAACACCTTTTTTTCAACTTGTGCTGTCAGAATATGAGGCAACAGTCTAAAAAAAACTTAAAAAAAACTTGAAAGTATGCCATACATCTTGCAGTGAGAATGAAACACCACCACCAAAATAAATACAAACAATTTTTTTATTATTATTAATAATGAAGAAGAAAATTGAAAAAAAACTAATCTCACCCCCCAAAACAAACCAACCTGTCCCAGCTCTTCGTTGAGGTCTGAGGTGTTGGTCAGGGCCGGCAGGTCCGTCCTCTCATCGTACATGTTCACGTCCCAGGAGAAGAACAATGACCCAATGAACTTCTGCATCTCTGCACAAACACACAAATAGATGAACTTCTGCATCTCTGCACAAACACACAAACAGATAAACTTCTGCATCTCTGCACAAACACACAAACAGATAAACTTCTGCATCTGCACATATCTCCGCACAAACAGATGAACTACTGCATCTCTGCACAGACACACAAACAGATGAACTTCTGCATCTCTGCACAAACACACAAATAGATGAACTTCTGCATCTCTGCACAAACACTCAAAAAGATGAACTTCTGCATCTCTGCACAAACACACAAATAGATGAACTTCTGCATCTCTGCACAAACACTCAAAAAGATGAACTTCTGCATCTCTGCACAAACACTCAAAAAGATGAACTTCTGCATCTCTGCACAAACACACAAATAGATGAACTTCTGCATCTCGCACAAACACACAAACAGATGAACTTCTGCATCTGCACATATATCCACACAAACACACAAATAGATGAACTTCTGCATCTCTGCACAAACACACAAACAGATGAACTTCTGCATCTGCACATATATCCACACAAACACACAAACAGATGAACTTCTACATCTCTGCAAAAATACACAAACAGATGAACTTCTGCATCTCTGCAAAAACACATAAACAGATGAACTTCTGCATCTCTGCAAAAAACAAAAACAAAAAATGAACATCTGCACCTCTGCACAAACAAACAGATGAAATTCTGCACCTCTGCACAAACACAAACAAATAAACTTCTGCATCTCTGCAAAAACACACAAACAGATAAACAGCCAGCTGGGAGACCAACAAGCTGACATCAAGACACTCTGTGAAAAGAAGCCCTACATGCTACAGTGACATACCCACGGTGACGTAGAGGGAGATGGGGATGACGTAGTTGAAGAGCACCATGAAGGAAAGGAAGTCCTCGATCACAATCATCACCTGAGGACAGAGGCACACACCAGTGTTACACATCAGTACCAATCAGCAGCTGTGTTACACATCAGTACAGTATCAATCAGCAGCTGTGTTACACATCAGTACAGTATCAATCAGCAGCTGTGTTACACATCGGTATCAATCAGCAGCTGTGCGACATGTCAGTACCAATCAGCAGCTGTGCTACATGTCAGTACCAATCAGCAGCTGTGCTACATGTCAGTACCAATCAGCAGCTGTGTTACACATCAGTACAGTATCAATCAGCAGCTGTGTTACACATCGTACAGTATCAATCAGCAGCTGTGTCACATGTCAGTATCAATCAGCAGCTGTGCGACATGTCAGTACCAATCAGCAGCTGTGTTACACATCAGTACAGTATCAATCAGCAGCTGTGTTACACATCAGTACAGTATCAATCAGCAGCTGTGCTACATGTCAGTATCAATCAGCAGCTGTGCTACATGTCAGTACAGTATCAATCAGCAGCTGTGCTACATGTCAGTATCAATCAGCAGCTGTGTCTACATGTCAGTATCAATCAGCAGCTGTGCTACATGTCAGTATCAATCAGCAGCTGTGTACACATCAGTCAGTATCAATCAGCAGCTGTGCTACATGTCAGTATCAATCAGCAGCTGTGCTACATGTCAGTACAGTATCAATCAGCAGCTGTGCACATGTCAGTATCAATCAGCAGCTGTGCTTACATGTCAGTATCAATCAGCAGCTGTGCGACATGTCAGTATCAATCAGCAGCTGTGCTACATGTCAGTATCAATCAGCAGCTGTGCGACATGTCAGTATCAATCAGCAGCTGTGCTACATGTCAGTATCAATCAGCAGCTGTGCGACATGTCAGTATCAATCAGCAGCTGTGCTACACGACAGTACAGTATCAATCAGCAGCTGTGCTACATGTCAGTATCAATCAGCAGCTGTGCTACAGGGTCAGTATCAATCAGCAGCTGTGCGACATGTCAGTATCAATCAGCAGCTGTGCTACATGTCAGTATCAATCAGCAGCTGTGCTACATGTCAGTATCAATCAGCAGCTGTGCTACACGACAGTACAGTATCAATCAGCAGCTGTGCTACATGTCAGTATCAATCAGCAGCTGTGCTACATGTCAGTATCAATCAGCAGCTGTGCTACATGTCAGTATCAATCAGCAGCTGTGCTTACACAATCGGGTACATTTATCAATCAGCAGCTGTGCTACATGTCCAGTATCACAATTCTAGCAGCTGTGCTACACGACAGTACAGTATCAATCAGCAGCTGTGCTACATGTCAGTATCAATCAGCAGCTGTGCGACATGTCAGTATCAATCAGCAGCTGTGCTACATGTCAGTATCAATCAAGACAGAAAGAGCAAGAGGACTACGCAGAAAAAACAAGAGAGGAGATAGGAAAGGGGAATCAAAATGACAGCCCTGAGATTCCAGACAGGGGGTTAACATCAGACAACCCCACCCCCCTTCAGTGAGGAATGCAGAAGAAGAAGAAGTGAAGGAAGCAATGCAACTTACTGTGAGGTCATCCTTGCCGGGTGGGACGTACCACGGAAGGGTGAAGGTGCTGGTGTACCAGTGCTTGAGACCGGTGAACAGCGACGCCAGCAGGAACAGCAGTACCATAAAGAGGATGAGGAAGGTGTTCATCCTCCTGCAATGCAGCAACAACAACTGTGTTCAAACAAATCTGAAGTTTAAGTGTTTGGTTTCAGGTTTTTGTTATTGCTGTTGTTTGGGGGTGGGGGGGGGGGGGGGTTGTTTGGGGGAGGGGGGGGGGGGCTCTTTTTTTTCCCTTCCTTTTTTTCCCCCTGGGGTGGGGTGGGGGGAGGGGGAGTGGGGGGCTCTTCTTTTTTTTCCCTTTTTTCCCCCTAAGTGTTTATTGTTTTGTTCTTTGGTGTTTTGCTTCTTTCTTTTTCTTTCTCAAGGGGTTGTTATTTTTTCAGCGCAGAAAGGTGGGGGGGGGGGGGGGGGGGGTATGGTGGGTTGTTTGCATCAGACTACACAACGAGTCCTCTGCTACCATGTCCAAACCCCCATCACGATCACTGAGCTACCCTTTTCTTCAGCCAAGAGCAACCTCTCTGAACAGAACCCATCTCCCCCACCCCTTTGCTACCGACAAGAATGGGTATGACCCTCAGCCTGCAGAGTGTAGGGGTTGGAAGAGTCCAACACATGCATGGGAATGTCCATTACCTCTTTCAGATGAGACAATAAACCAAGGTCCCCCCGTATGTATACGCATGCAAAAACATCACCTACGCATGTTAAAGATCTTGTCATCCATGCCAGAGTTTGGAGGATTATGACAACACCAAATCAACCCAGCATGCATTGACAAGAGTGTCGGTCTTCATAATGCTTAAGTTGGACACTATACGAAAGACGAAAAGAAATGAAAATAGCATCATTAATGAACCAAGTGAAAAGATGGAGAGATAATGTTAAGACATCTGCAGTAACCTTCAGGGAAAAAGTCCTCTTCAAAGAAGTATTAGAAACATGATATTTGACCAACATATTTAACTGAGGAATTCTTGCACTCAAATAAAAAAAAGAAATTATAGCGAAACTGACAATTTAATTTCATAGCATCAGAAACGGAGACATAAATGAGCAATCTCTCACCTCTCGATGCGAGAAAATTTGGTTTTCTTGAACTTGGAATTCAGTGCCATCTTGGTTTCCTGTCCAGTGTAGATGGCGCAGCCTGTGAAACAAACAAGAGTGTACAGTGTACAAGAGTGTACATCAAGAGTGTGCAGTGTACAAGTGTACATCAATGACACTGTCAAAATCATGCCAACGAAGAAAATAAGCACTCCATTTCAACATCCCCTGTTTTCAAAGTGTCCCCAAAGCCCCCCATCCCACACCCCTCAAGTGGCCTTCCTTCTTCCCTACCTCAAAGAAAAAGGATTGTGACAAGCATCACAACCTAGCCAAAACATGCCCCACCCCCCGAAAAAACAAAAACAAAAACAAATCTTTAGCTGACTCTTGTCAAAAAAGATCTTTTTTCAGCACCACTTTCTGTGATACGACTGGTCTTTTCTATCATCTTCAAAATAGGTCATGCGCAATCAAACTTGGCATGCAAGGAGACATGGTGAAGCTCCATGACTGCTACTACAGCGGAAAGTTTGAAAGACCTCAATCTGACAGCTACCACTGACCGCAACTGCTGTATTCATTGTTTACTTTTGCAATACCAATACAATACAGTACATACCAATACAATACAGTACATTCAGCACAAAACACAGTATGTACAAACAGAAGTGAGCATTGAAGGACTCTGAATGAGAGGAACTAAATCCTATCACTGCACCATATGCAGCAACACATCCTTGAATCCCTGCATTTGGGAAACAGACAGCTGTACTGTGACTACCAGACTAACTCCGATCCCCTTAACTACAATACTGAAATGACTTTGCAACTAGTCCAAAAAACACCACCACCACCATCATCGCACCGTAGACGTAAGTCGTGTTCTTCAGCCTCGCCCCCCTCAGCAGGATGTTCTCGATGCCAAGTGGCCGCAGGATTCTCTCCCCATTCTGCACGATGTGGATTCGACCCACAAAGTGGTACAGGTCAGGCACCGGCTGCTCACACTCAATCGTCGCCTGCAGGCCCTCGAACTCGCTGTCCAGTTGGTACTTCCTGGTCTCCGGCACACACACCTGGGTCTGCAATGAGGCAAGGAGAAAAGAACGTTAGGGCAGCAGTTGTGAACGACACTTCCTACTTTCTTGTCCCCATGCACACTTGGAGAAGAGAAAAAAAATCTGCAACAAGAATGACTGTTAGCGTTCTAAAACAAGATCCAAACACACAAAATGGTCCGAAAAAGAATGCTGTTTAATAGGACAAAACACAAAATGCGCGTTGTATTTTGTCCTAATAAATGGTGTTCCTTTGAACCTTTCATTTGGTTGGATCATGCACACTTGAGTCTGTAAATGTAATGAGACAAATGATCAAACAGTCTGTTCTTTTTAACCTGATATGTGTTTGGATCATGCACACTTGAGTCTGTAATGAGACAAATGATCAAACAGTCTCTTCTTTTTAACCTGATATGTGTTTGGATCATGCACACTTGAGTCTGTAATGAGACAAATGATAAACACTCTGTTCTTTTTAACCTGATATGTGTTTGGATCATGCACACTTGAGTCTGTAATGAGACAAATGATCAAACAGTCTCTTCTTTTTAACCTGATATGTGTTTGGATCATGCACACTTGAGTCTGTAATGAGACAAATGATAAACACTCTGTTCTTTTTAACCTGATATGTGTTTGGATCATGCACACTTGAGTCTGTAATGAGACAAATGATCAAACAGTCTCTTCTTTTTAACCTGATATGTGTTTGGATCATGCACACTTGAGTCTGTAAATGAGACAAATGATAAACACTCTGTTCTTTTTAACCTGATATGTGTTTGGATCATGCACACTTGAGTCTGTAATGAGACAAATGATCAAACAGTCTCTTCTTTTTAACCTGATATGTGTTTGGATCATGCACACTTGAGTCTGTAAATGAGACAAATGATAAACAGTCTGTTCTTTTTAACCTGATATGTGTTTGGATCATGCACACTTGAGTCTGTAATGAGACAAATGATCAAACAGTCTCTTCTTTTTAACCTGATATGTGTTTGGATCATGCACACTTGAGTCTGTAAATGAGACAAATGATAAACACTCTGTTCTTTTTAACCTGATATGTGTTTGGATCATGCACACTTGAGTCTGTAATGAGACAAATGATAAACACTCTGTTCTTTTTAACCTGATATGTGTTTGGATCATGCACACTTGAGTCTGTAATGAGACAAATGATCAAACAGTCTCTTCTTTTTAACCTGATATGTGTTTGGATCATGCACACTTGAGTCTGTAATGAGACAAATGATCAAACAGTCTGTTCTTTTTAACCTGATATGTGTTTGGATCATGCACAATTGAGTCTGTAATGAGACAAATGATCAAACAGTCTCTTCTTTTTAACCTGATATGTGTTTGGATCATGCACACTTGAGTCTGTAAATGAGACAAATGATAAACACTCTGTTCTTTTTAACCTGATATGTGTTTGGATCATGCACACTTGAGTCTGTAATGAGACAAATGATCAAACAGTCTCTTCTTTTTAACCTGATATGTGTTTGGATCATGCACAATTGAGTCTGTAATGAGACAAATGATCAAACAGTCTCTTCTTTTTAACCTGATATGTGTTTGGATCATGCACACTTGAGTCTGTAATGAGACAAATGATCAAACAGTCTCTTCTTTTTAACCTGATATGTGTTTGGATCATGCACACTTGAGTCTGTAATGAGACAAATGATCAAACAGTCTCTTCTTTTTAACCTGATATGTGTTTGGATCATGCACACTTGAGTCTGTAATGAGACAAATGATCAAACAGTCTGTTCTTTTTAACCTGATATGTGTTTGGATCATGCACACTTGACTCTGTAATGAGACAAATGATCAAACAGTCTCTTCTTTTTAACCTGATATGTGTTTGGATCATGCACACTTGAGTCTGTAATGAGTCAAATGATCAAACAGTCTGTTCTTTTTAACCTGATATGTGTTTGGATCATGCACACTTGAGTCTGTAATGAGACAAATGATAAACAGTCAAGAAATTATTTAAGCTTTGTTACCTTTAGGTAACAGATAAGTTCTTTCCTGTCTCATCTCATTTTCATTGTTTTTAACTGTTTAACTGTTGTTTAAGTGTCGTTTCGTAGCTTGGCAAAGGGGATTACCCGAAATATTTGCAGACTGTGTGTCTCTGTCATGATAAATAAGTGCTCTTTTGAATCTTTTATGTGTTTGGATTTTGTTACCTTTACTTTTTGTCACAGCTCAGTTTTGGGGCAGACACTAATCAGCGATTCAAAACTTCCATTTCTCATGTCAGTCAAAGCATGCTTTAATGCTCGACATGAACTAAAAGGTGAGCAATTCAGTTTCACATTTCAAGGCCCTCCGCCAATAGTTCCCTTGATTTTCTAAATCATGAGCAGAATTTTTTTTTTAAACCAGAAACGGGTCAGACATAAGCATTTCAGGAGTTCTTGATTAGGAGATACCATGAAAAGCACGGGTACATTTTGTTTTTAAATGTTTAAGCATCAAAAGTATACACTTGTGGTGTGGTCACAAAACTATGATGAGATCCAACTTTTATGATTTCTGGGTGTCAGAAACTAAAACCCTGGCCATGAAGCTGGGCCCATGTCCCAAGCTTGCCAAACCTCCCCTCCCCCTCCCCTATCACCACCACCCATCCCCTCCCACCCACCTTGGCCAGAAACTAAAACCCTGGCCATGAAATTGGGCCTATGTTCCAAACTTGCCACTCATCCTCCACCCCCCCCCCCCCCCCCCCCCCACCCCCTCCCAACCACATTGGCCAGAAACTAAAACCCTGGCCATGAAACTGGGCCTTGTCCAAGTTTGCCCCCCCCCCCCCCCCCACTCCCACCCCCCCCCCCCACCCACTTGGCCAGAAACTAAAACCCTGGCCATGAAACTGGGCCTGTGTCCTAAGCTTGCCAACCCCCCCATCCCCCCACCACCACCACCCATCCCCTCCCACCCACTTTGGCCAAAACTAAAACCCTGGCCATGAAACTAGGCCCATGTCCCAAACTTGCCACCCCCCCCCCCCCCCCCCACCACCACCACCACTCACCTTGAGGTTGGTCTCCCCATCCAGATTGGCAGTGGTGACGTAGCACTTCCCCTCCGGGTCATTTGATGACAGCATGACCATGTCACAGGGGAACTCCTCGTTGGCTTGGACACGAATGATGTTGCCCACCTGAAAAAGACCAGAACATGTACGGGACACCCCAAGCCAAAGATCTCTCACCCATAAGTCATTGTTAAAGGGCGCCGCAGGTGCATGCAGTGATACAAAATTATACGTGCGTCTTGTGTTTGAGAAACCAGCGTCACCAGTGCGCCATTTTCATAATACCAGCAGCAGCATCCAATTATCATCATCAGCAGCAGCAGCAACAACAGCATCCTATCATCATCATAATCATAGTGTCATAATCATCAGCACCTGATCAGATGCACCGTCGTTATCAGCAGCAGCAACAACAACAACAGCAAAAGCATCCTATCATCATCATAATCATAGTGTCATAATCACCAGCACCTGATCAGATGCACTGTCGTTATCAGCAGCAGCAGTATCCCATCACCATTAAAATCAAACTTGATAATCAGCAGCAGCAACAGCATCCCATCATCACCATGGGCACATCATCATCACAATCATCATCATCACAAAATTGTCATCACTATGGGCATGTTATCATCACAATCATCGTCATCAAAACTGTCATCACCACGGGCATGTAACCATCACAGTCATCATCATCAAAACTGTCGTCACCAGGGGCATGTCATCATCACACTCATCATCATCACAAACCTGTCATCACCACAGGCATGTCATCAACACAAAACTGTCATCACCATGGACATGTCATCATTGCAGTCATTATCATCATCACAAAACTGTCATCACCATGGGCATATCATCATCGCAATCATTATTATCACCATGGGCATGTCATCATCACAATCATCATTATCACAAAACTGTCATCACCATTGGCACATCATCATCAAAAAACCATCACCTTGATGTCCATGGATTTGCAGTCCTTGAGACGTCCACCCTCCACCACCGTGGACTTCCTGTTGTTGACCTCACGGTCCGCTTTGTGTCGCAGCCAGTCTTCATAACCCTGAACAACCAATCGCTGCATGTTAAAACGCTGGTCTACTTTGTGTCGCAGCCAGTCTTCCTAGCCCTGAATAACCAATCGCTGCATGTTAAAACACTAGTCCGCTTTGTGTTGCAGCCAGTCTTCACACAATTGCTGCATGTTAAAACACTGGTCTACTTTGTGTCACAGCCAGTCTTCACACAATCACTGCATGTTAAAACACTGGTCTGCTTTGTGTCACAGCCAGTTTTCACAGCCCTGAACAACCAATTGCTGCATGTTAAAACACTGGTCTACTTTGTGTCACAGCCAGTCTTCATAACCCTGAACAACCAATTGCTGCATGTTAAAACACTGGTCTACTTTGTGTCGCAGCCAGTCTTCATAGCCCTGAACAACCAATCGCTGCATGTTAAAACACTGGTCTGCTTTGTGTCGCAGCCAGCCTTCATAGCCCTGAACAACCAATCACTGCATGTTAAAACACTGGTCTGCTTTGTGTCACAGCCAGTCTTCACACAATCACTGCATGTTAAAACACTGGTCTGCTTTGTGTCGCAGCCAGTCTTCGCACAATCACTGCATGTTAAAACACTGGTCTATTTTGTGTCGCAGCCAGTCTTCACAGCCCTGAACAACCAGTCACTGCATGTTAAAACACTGGTCTGCTTTGTGTTGCAGCCAGGCTTCACACAATTGCTGCATGTTAAAACACTGCTTTGTGTCGCAGCCAGTCTTCACACAATCATTGCATGTTAAAACGCTGGTCCGCTTTGTGTCGAAGCCAGTCTTCACAGCCCTGAACCACCAGTCGCTGCATGTTAAAACACTGGTCCATTTTGTGTCATGAAAAGGAACAAACAGAGACTGAGGAGAGGAAGAAAGACTCAGACAAAAAGAGACAGACAGACAGACAGAGAGGCAAAGACAGAAACAGAGGCAAAAAGAGAAGACAGCAACTGAGGAGAGAGAGGGAAAGACAGAAACAGTGGCTGAAAGAGACAGACAGGCAAAGAAACGTTTCTGAGTGGGTGTGGGTGTGTGTGTGTATATATATATATATATATATATATATATATTATATATATATATTATATATATATGCATTAATTTGCATATATATTGTGTTGGTATACATATATATATATATATATATATATATATATATATATATATATATATATATATATATATATATATATATATATATATATTATATATATATATTCATCATGTCATGTGTGTGCATGTTTGCTGTGTGTGTGTGTGTGTGTGTGTGTGTGTGTGTGTTGTGTATGCATATGCACTAGCATTTGTGTGTGTCTGGGTGTGCACACATATTTGCACGTATGCATGTGTGCACATGTGTGTGTGTGTGCTCTGTGTGGTGTGCTGTACGCACGCACACACACTCACACACACCTCACACACACACACACACACACACACACACACACACACACACACACACTCACACACACACACATGTGCACACATGCATATGCATATGCACTAGCATGTGTGTGTGTGTGTGTGTGTGTGTGTGTGTGTGTGTTGTGTGTGTGTGTGTGTGTTGGTGTGGATGTCTATTTGGCACGATGCATGTATACACATGTGTGTGTGTGTGTGTGTGTGTGTGTGTGTGTGGTGTGTGTGTGTGTGTGTGTTGTGTGTGTGTGTGTGTGTGTGTGTTGTGTGCATGAATGCACACACACACACACACACACACACACACATGCATACGTGCAAATATGTGCGCACATGTGTGTGCATGCATGTGTGCGTGTGTGCGTATGTGTGTGTGCACATATATGCATGCGAGCACATTATCAATAAGACCAGAAACAGGATACTTCAAATGAGAGATTACCTGCACAGGTTAAAAAAAAGAAGGAAGCTGTTGACCTGATTCATGCAATAACAGCAGTGACAGAACCAACAAAGATGAACAGCAAGACACTTGAAATGACAGCGTATATCTGTCTGCGACTGTTTGCTCTGGCAGAAAGGAAGCTGTCGACCTGAATAATAACAGTAATGACACAGCCAACAAAGACGAGCGGCAAGGCACTTAAAATGAGAGCATACGTCTGTCTGCGAATGTTTGCTCTGGTTGAAAGGAAGCTACTGACCTGTTTGATGGCAGTGACAGAGATGACGAAGACGAGGGGCAGGATGCTGGTGATGGGGGTGACGGGCGTGTCGATCAGCAGCTGAAACAACAAAACACACCTTTTCAATACCCCAGCTGTAAGTCCACTGAGTCTGACAGTTAAGTCCTCTTCAGCCAGCCAGCCATTCATCACCCTGATGCAGCCCGTTGTGGCTGAGTGGGCGTCAAAACCCAATTATCTATCATAACAGAACAGCTCTAGAGAAATGTACTCACCTACACGTCGACACACAAGGAATAAATAAACACAAACAAAATAACTAATTAACTATCATCCATCCATCCATGCATGTGTGCATCCCTCCAAATCATTGGACTCTGACCCCTACTGAACTCTGAGGTGCAGTATATACTATATATGTCCCTCCTTCCCTTACCCCATCTGTGGCCAAGCGTTGTACTATCTCTCAAGCTTGTGTATATAAATATTTACTTTTCAATGCTGTGATAATAATCTGTTGTGTGTGTTTTGTGTATTTTTAGCCTTTGTAGCCGTGTTAGAATATTAGTCTATTGTTTATTCTATTTCCTACTGTGCACATGTAGACATAAGACAAATTTCCTTGTAAACAACTTGTACTGGGACAATAAATATTCAGATTCTGATTCCTTATTGCAGATGACACTGAAAAAAGTTGGCAAACGCATGCACAAATAGAACTGTTCAGCTGGCCTAATCATGTTTAAAGTTATAGACTCATTTTTTTCACATTATAAACCAGCCTAAGCACCATATAAAAATGGCAGCTCTGGCGAAATGGGTGGGGGTGGGGGGTGGGGGGGGGGGGGGGGGGGGGGGGGGGAGGTCCAACAGCCACTCTAACAAAATACATGCAACAAAGTTAACACAAACACTGCTAATGCAAATTAGTGAAAAAATACAAACAGATTTCCAAGTCCTCAATGACTGCTTTCTTTTTCTGCTACACGCTGGCTATAGCAAAATACTGGTAACATGGAAGACATTTCTGGGTGGGTTGTTTAATGTGGGGGTTTTTAAATGTTAACAGTACTACACCGTATGCATAATAACAGTATTAATACTCAAGCCATCACATTTAAGTTAACAAATAAGTGTTAATATAACAAATAAAGAGATGATCAGGAAATAACTGCGCATCAAAAGACACAATCATCTGTTGATTATTATTACACGACAACAACAACAACATGAGAGTACCTGAACAATTCCAACAACCAAGAAATAAAAGTTGGCAATACGACGGAACTGCTCGAAAAGGTTTTTGGGTAAAAACGTCAGGACTGTGTACTGAAACAGAAACCAAAACAGGCATCATCAAAATCAGTGAAGTCAATGCTGATGCCAGCCTTGGCACGGGCTGTGTCACAGCACAACGACACCAGCATGAACATCAAGGCTCCATTAAATTTTAAATGGTACATTCTGCTATGAGGGGACTATCTTCAACCAGGTTAAGTTCCTTGTACTGAGTAGTTCAGGCAGGGTTGTTAACTCCCTTGACTTTTTGCCTGGCATTGCTTACATCCCGTGGCTGTTTTTACTTCCGGTGCGTAAAAATGGAAGGCTGTGACAGTGAATTTGTGAAGTTAACAATGTGAATTTTATGGGTATTTTTGAAGGCCCGTAGTCAGAGTGTGTCTGGCAACAAGCAAGAATTTGTTGCTTGTGCAATAGGATGCCCCAAAACGCATCTTTTCTGTGCACTCATGATCTTCTGGTCAGCCGAAAAACAGCACAAACACTTTTCTCCATCCTCCATCACCGTTCTCCTGTAATTCTTTCAAACTCAACAGTATTTGCATTTGTACTGCTTTGCAATTCTAGGTTAAACTTCCATCATTATACACAGCATGAAGCAACGCCTACTTAGAAATCGGCCTGGAAGTGTCAGCTGCAACTTTTCAGGACTTCTTGCGCAAAAGATTATGAAGGGCATTCACTCATGGAAACCAGCTTCACTGAAGATGGCGTATGGTTCCCATGTGGCAGGACAATAACAAAATTAAAAATGGCCACACCCCCAATCTTCTCACCCAATGGAATGCATCTGTCAATGGCCACACCCAATCTTCTCACCCAATGGAATTCATCTGTCAATGGCCACACCCCCAATCTTCTCACCCAATGGAATGCATCTGTCAATGGCCACACCCAATCTTCTCACCCAATGGAATGCATCTGTCAATGGCCACACCCCCAATCTTCTCACCCAATGGAATGCATCTGTCAATGGCCACCACCCCAATCTTCTCACCCACAGGAATCATCTGTCAATGGCCACACCCCCAATCTTCTCACCCAATGGAATGCATCTGTCAATGGCACACCCCCAATCTTCTCACCCAAGGAATGCATCTGTCAATGGCCACACCCCAATCTTCTCACCCAATGGAATGCATCTGTCAATGGCACACCCCCAATCTTCTCACCCAAGGAATGCATCTGTCAATGGCCACACCCCAATCTTTTCACCCAATGGAATGCATCTGTCAATGGCCACACCCCCAATCTTCTCACCCAACGGAATGCATCTGTCAATGGCCCCCCAACCACCCAAATCATCTTCATCCCCCCCCATCCTCCCCAAGGAATACATCTGACAATGGCCACACCCCCAATCTTCTCACCCAATGGAATGCATCTGTCAATGGACACACACCCCAATCTCTCACCCAATGGAACCATCTTCAAATGGACAACCCCCCCAATCTTCTCACCCAATGGAATCATCTGTCAATGGACACACCCCCAATCTTCTCACCCAATGGAATGCATCTGTCAATGGCCACACCCCCAATCTTCTCACCCAATGGAATGCATCTGTCAATGGCCACACCTCCAGTCTTCTCACCCAAATGGAATGCATGTGTCCATGGACACACCCAATCTTCTCACCCTATGGAATGCATCTGTCAATGGACACCCCCCTAATCTTTTCACCCTACGGAATAACCCCCGATCTTTTCACCCCATGGAATGCATCTGTCAATGGCCACCCCCCCCGATCTTTTCACTCTATGGAATGCATCTGTCAATGTACAGTGTCATAATCATCACCTAACCCTGCATACATCAGGCAATCCCCACCTGTTCAGCTGGAAAATGCTACAACAATAATAATCCAGACCTAATCATCCAAGGACTGAAAAAATCAAATAGACCCATTAACTTTGAAAACAAATTTGAGAGCCCATTTTATTCCCCAACATGTTGTTGTTTTTAGTTGTTGATAATCCTGTGTGGCAAATATGGCATGTGTACAGCAACATAATCATCATGTCATTTTCCACACACAAAATCCTCATCATAATAAAATAATCTCGACACGGTTTTGTGCATCCTTCAAAAACACCCCAAAATAAATATATATACTTTCAAATATACATAATGTTATAAATAATACTTAATCTCCCCTCAAACCTCTTTACCAACTGAAAGCAAAGCGGACAAACTTTCATTCCTATCATCACGAGTCCGTTTCTTCGTTGCTTGAAATGGGTGTTTTCACTGACAATTTTACATGTTTCATAGTGTCAGTCCTGTTTTGGTTTAATTAAAGCATACATTTGAATCTTTTGTACATTTTCTTTCGATCTTTTTTTCATAATTTAGTATAACATCAATCATCAAACAAAACATGAAGAAAAGAAAAGAAAAAAAAGAAAAAAAGAAAAAAAAAAAAAAAACAGGGGTTTAAAACACACTTGGAAAATAAACGCGTTTGAACAACACAGACATGTGGCTCCATCTAAAACACACCTTGGAGGAAATGACGCGGTTGTCAATGTGTTTTTCCGGGATGTAGGCTTCATCTCCCAGGGTGGCACCAGCTTGGTGACCAACACGCACAGTTCGAGTCTCAGGGCGGTCATGTTTCATGCATCTCTGCAAAACAAAAACACACCAGCTCGGTGACCAACACGCACAGTTCGAGTCTCAGGGCGGTCATGTTTCATGCATCTCTGCAAAACAAAAACACACCAGCTCGGTGACCAACACGCACAGTTCGAGTCTCAGGGCGGTCATGTTTCATGCATCTCTGCAAAACAAAAACACACCAGCTCGGTGACCAACACGCACAGTTCGAGTCTCAGGGCGGTCATGTTTCATGCATCTCTGCAAAACAAAAACACACCAGCTCGGTGACCAACACGCACAGTTCGAGTCTCAGGGCGGTCATGTTTCATGCATCTCTGCAAAACAAAAACACACCAGCTCGGTGACCAACACGCACAGTTCGAGTCTCAGGGCGGTCATGTTTCATGCATCTCTGCAAAACAAAAACACACCAGCTCGGTGACCAACACGCACAGTTCGAGTCTCAGGGCGGTCATGTTTCATGCATCTCTGCAAAACAAAAACACACCAGCTCGGTGACCAACACGCACAGTTCGAGTCTCAGGGCGGTCATGTTTCATGCATCTCTGCAAAACAAAAACACACCAGCTCGGTGACCAACACGCACAGTTCGAGTCTCAGGGCGGTCATGTTTCATGCATCTCTGCAAAACAAAAACACACCAGCTCGGTGACCAACACGCACAGTTCGAGTCTCAGGGCGGTCATGTTTCATGCATCTCTGCAAAACAAAAACACACCAGCTCGGTGACCAACACGCACAGTTCGAGTCTCAGGGCGGTCATGTTTCATGCATCTCTGCAAAACAAAAACACACCAGCTCGGTGACCAACACGCACAGTTCGAGTCTCAGGGCGGTCATGTTTCATGCATCTCTGCAAAACAAAAACACACCAGCTCGGTGACCAACACGCACAGTTCGAGTCTCAGGGCGGTCATGTTTCATGCATCTCTGCAAAACAAAAACACACCAGCTCGGTGACCAACACGCACAGTTCGAGTCTCAGGGCGGTCATGTTTCATGCATCTCTGCAAAACAAAAACACACCAGCTGGTACCAACACGCACAGTTCGAGTCTCAGGGCGGTTATGTTTCTGCATCTCTGCAAAACAGAAAACAAAAAGTCTTAAAAAACAAGTCCAATAGTGTGGTATGGGGTTGGTTTGTTTCATAGAGAAAGGAGTAAGACGGTATGAAACAAGTTAAAAATGCAGTTGTCAGGGGTTGATCAGACTAAGCAGTAACAGTCTGGTACTCGAACTCAATTACAATCTCTCCCAGGAAGGTTATTCCTCCTCTACAGTCTTCTCACAATCTCTCTCTCTCTGTCTCTCAATCTCCCCTCAATTTCACAACACACACCCTACACATCACCCACACACTCCCCCACACACACACACACACACAACACACACACACACACACACACACACACACACACACACGCACACATGCATGTTGCTGTGTTTGTCATGAAGGTCAGATTTGTAAAAAAGCAGACTTGTGCTTAAATCTTTATCCTTGTGTAATAAAGTATTATCTTATCTCTCTCTCTCTCTCTCTCTCTCTCTCTCTCTCTCTCTCTCTCTCTCTCTCTCTCTCACACACACACACACACACACACACACACTATACACACACTCATACACACCACACACACACACACACACACACACACACACACACACACACACACACACACACACACACACACACACAATATATATAATTCTGCTGACCAGTTACACATTCTGCCATGCCGTGCCTTTGTCTTCTCCTAACAAAGATGAACTGTTCACCCCTCCTGACCCACAGAACCAGTATGTACTGTGCATAGTGAACGCAAACAAACCTGCTGAGTGAAATAAAGCTGGGACACCACAGCCGAAGCTCTGTACACCATTTCTGTACAGCTTGAGATAATATGTTTGCATATATAATGAATATATCCTGTTGGAGGCCTGATTTTAGCCTCAACACTCCTGCCTGATCACAAACTGGCCTTAATCCAAGACGGGAGAGATCCACGCCAGCTTGCTGTTATATTCAACACAGACATACATGTACATTTTGAGCACAAATTCTCATTTTGAGCACAAATTCTCAAGCATAAATTCTTATTTTGAGCACAAATTCTCATTAATTCAAGACTGAACATGTATATATATATATATATGCATGGCTTGCTCTTGAGTTCAACATTCACACAGTATGCAAACAAACTCCTGTTACTGTATTAATTAATCCAAGATTGAGAAACATGTGCGGCTTGCCGTTAGATTCAGTAGTTAATCAGGCACACAAACTGTCATTAATCCAAGACTTTATATTCATGTGCAGGCTTGTTGAAGCAGTCAATTCATGCACGCAAACAGTCATTAACCTGAGGATGAAGATATGTAGGTGGCTCGACCTTGCATTCACCACTCATGCATTTGAACAAACTGTCACTAATCCCATACATGATTTATGGGCTGGCATGTCAGTGGGGTAGTTGACCTCCTTGATGCATGGAGTGGAGATAGCTCAGTGGTTCGGAGCACAGGACTCATGATTGAAGGGTTGCGGGTTTGAATCCCTGCAGGAGCGGAGGGAGAATTTTCTTCTCCAGGGCCAACTATCTGTGCTGACTCTTATTTCAGCATCTGTTAACCCCCATGTTACCACAACAGCATGTAAAAAGATCCCAGTCATTCTGCCAGAAGTGCAGGTGGCAGGTTACAGCTAAACACGCATACACCTTACGTATGAGGCTTTGCATGAAGTGACAAGGTGCATGGTGGTATGGTGTACACAGAACGCGCCGAGACAGCAACAGTTTCACGTGGCTCCAGTCATGCCAGCGCTGTGGGTACACCACTTTGGTGGATATTTAAAAATGCGCTATAAAAAGCTATTCACTCATGTAGAATCACGTGCGAGCGCAGTGAGTCTGCTCGAGAGCAGAGAATAGCGTTATACAAAAGCAATCATCATCATCATCATGCATGAGTTGCAGGCATTGATGCAAACTGTCACTAATCCTAAACTGAAGATACACAAGCTGTCTGGTGCCTTCCTGTTGGAAGCAGTAGTAGTAGTAATTGGATTTTAATGTCCTGTCAACCACACAGGGTCACCTCAGGACAGTCAAACTCAGGTCATAAGCAAATACACATTTCCAAACTCTTCCCACGTATATATATATATATATATATATATATATATATATATATATATATATATATATATATATACAACCCTCTGTCAAGTCAAACTACAAAACCAATCACTTCACAAACATAAAACATACACACACAAACATCAGACACAAATTGTTGATGAGTTAGTCCCTTCAATATTACCCCTGTTAAAAGAGCGCGAAAGGCTAGGACATGCTGGTATCACCAACCATTCCATCTAATTTATCGCTACCAGGTTAAAGAAAAAAAAAGAAAAAAAAGAATGGACAGACGCAATATAAAATTAAAAAATGTTATATAAATGCATAATGGCAAATACCAGTGCCATATGGCAGCAAGCTGCACATACCGCCGACCAACTATCATCTCCTAGCTGCTCAACAAGAGCCATACAAAAAAGCCTAACCCTTAACAAAAACTATTTGAGAGTTTTCTGGAAAAAAAGGTCAGGAGAATGGACCATTAGCAGAAAAATGACAAGACAGAAAGAGCAAGAGGACTAGGCAGAAAAAAAACAAGAGAGGAGATAGGAAAGGGGAATCAAATGACAGCCCTGAGATTCCAGACAGGAGGGTGACATCAGACATCCCCTGCCTCCCTTGGGGGTCCTGTTGGAAGCAACACCCTAGCATCTCTATGAACGGTCAATAATCCAGCTCTGATGTTATGTGTTGCTTGTTCTTGGATTCAACAGCCGAGCATCCCTGTAAAGTTTTTTTAATCTACGTCCAATGTTATGTGTGGTTTGCTGCTGAATTTGACATCCAAGCATCCCCGTGAATTGTCAGTGTCTTTAATCCCAGATGTACATTCCCACAAGAATAGACCCCTTTCAGTTTCACTTAAATCTTTGCACAATGCACAATGGAATGGCACACTCAATTTGCTGGAAGTAGGGGGAAATACATCAGCTGGGTTCCTGCCTGAGTGCATAGCTGTATTTCCCTGGTACTAGTAGTAGTGAAAACCTCGCATTTCACAGTGACAAGATGGGTGGAAAAGATCACTGCTGTGTAACTACTGGTCAAATAAAAGCTAGGTATTACAAAGAATGTCTGTTTATTTTACAGCACATTTCTACAACCAGTATTATTCTATCCAATAATGCTTATGATATCAATATTGCCATTCTGTTGTAGCACTCTGTAAAATTTTGACTCATTTATACATGTATGGTTATTTCGTTTATTTTATTTTTTCTTCTTGTTTTTATCCAAAAAAATATATTGTTGTTGTTTTGTTTTGCTTGTTGCTTTAAATAAAATAAACAAATATTTGACCTGACGTGACAAATAAAAATGGCAGACTACCAACAAGCGCAATGGTAAACGCACCACCAAACCACAACAATCTAAAAGACTAAGTCTGCAACAAATTAATAATGGGGACAACCGCAGACTAAGTATCAATTGCACAGAATCAATCAAACAGGGAAGAAAGAAAAAAAGGAGGCGGGCGAAGCGGGGGGCATCAACCCTAACCTCTAACCTCTAGAGGGGCATCAACCCTAACCTCTAACCTCTAGAGAGGCATCAACCCTAACCTGATGGGATTTGACACCACTTATTCCTCACTGCTGCATCACAAATTGAACTGAAATGTCAAACTCTGCCCAATGTTTGAGCCGTAATATAATTATATAACTGATATTAGTAATAATATAGAATTTATATTGTGTGTTCGGCAACTCAAAGCGCTTTTTTGGTTGTTGTCATTTAAACAAAACCATGGAATGCATAAATACTCACACAAAAATCAATAGCATAATAATACATTACTACACATACTTACTTAGTCATACAAAGCAAAGCGAAACTGACACACTGAAACACAACACCTCGCACTCACAGACTCACCTGCACGCACTCACGCAGGCATGCACACACGCAAGCCCACACACACACACACACACACACACACACACACACACGTACATGTAGGCTGTATGTGTGTAAATTAGGATGGATGTGTAACCTCACACACACACACACACACACACACACACACACACACACACACACACACACACACATTCACAGGTTTCCATGCATGTGTCCACACACTTGGAATTTATAGTGCGCTTTCGGCAACTCAAACTTTGTCATTTAATTAAACAGAAGCATGGAATGCACACTTACACAACAATCAATAGCATAATAATACAACACCCTCACACTCACAGAGCCACCAGCACGTACACACGCACAGGCAGATCATGCACACTTGGATCACAAGTGCAGATAACACACACACACACACACCCCTCCCCCCCCACCCCTGGTAAAAAATATTTAAAAAAATAATGACAGTGGCCAGCCAGGTGCTGGCGCTTCTTTCTCAGTAAACGGAGTGAATGAACCAGAAATTTGACTAAGTCTGTGAGCATCCAAAATGATTCAGTCTGGTCAGATCCCAGTACACACAAAGTCAGTGTCAGCAAGTTCCCACCTATGTCCACTTTTAAGGAGTTGTAAAACTTTGTAGTTGATTATGATCAGTTGTTGCTGTGTGACAGTGAGATAAACGAAAGGGTCTATTGTCACGTGAATTGTCAATTTCATTAATCCCAGATCTACACTGCCACGTGAATTGTTAATGTCGTTAATCCCAGATCTACACTACCACACGAATTGTCAATGTTGTTAATCCCAGATCTACACCGCCATGTGAATTGTCAATGTCGTTAATCCCAGATCGACACTACCACACGAACTGTCAATGTCGTTAATCCCAGATCTACACCGCCACGTGAATTTTTAATGTCATTAATCCCAGATCTACACCGCCACGTGAATTTTTAATGTCATTAATCCCAGATCTACACCGCCACGTGAATTTTTAATGTCATTAATCCCAGATCTACACTGCCACATCAATTGTCAATGTCGTTAATCCCAGATCTACACCGCCACGTGAATTGTCAATGTCATTAATCC
Organism: Alviniconcha marisindica; assembly: GCA_018857735.1. Taxonomy (NCBI): domain Eukaryota; kingdom Metazoa; phylum Mollusca; class Gastropoda; family Provannidae; genus Alviniconcha; species Alviniconcha marisindica. Next base: position 632,953 of record JABMCL010000376.1, on the reverse strand, counting down.
CAGATCTAAACCCCAAATTTTCAATGTCGTTTCCAGTCTACATGCCACAATTGATGTCTTACCCAACTAAATGCCACTGTTGTCAAGTATCCGTCTTTCCCGCCACGTGCCACGTGAATTGTCAATGTGATTAATCCCAGATCTACATTACCAGGCTGCTGGGGCCAGTGGCTGGAGTCAATGACCAAACACTCTTGTGTGCTCATAAACTGCCATTTGTCCAAGATCTCTCACTGGATTGCTGCTGTGTTCAAAGACAGCACGCTGACAACTTGGACTAGCTGCTGGGACCTCAACACTCTTGTATTACAAATAATTACAGCACGCTGACAGCTTGGACTAGCTGCTGGGACCTCAACACTCTTGTATTACAAATAATTACAGCATGCTGACAGCTTGGACTAGCTGCTGGGACCTCAACACTCTTGTATTACAAATAATTACAGCACGCTGACAGCTTGGACTAGCTGCTGGGACCTCAACACTCTTGTATTACAAATAATTACAGCACGCTGACAGCTTGGACTAGCTGCTGGGACCTCAACACTCTTGTATTACAAATAATTACAGCACGCTGACAGCTTGGACTAGCTGCTGGGACCTCAACACTCTTGTATTACAAATAATTACAGCACGCTGACAGCTTGGACTAGCTGCTGGGACCTCAACACTCTTGTATTACAAATAATTACAGCACGCTGACAGCTTGGACTAGCTGCTGGGACCTCAACACTCTTGTATTACAAATAATTACAGCATGCTGACAGCTTGGACTAGCTGCTGGGACCTCAACACTCTTGTATTACAAATAATTACAGCATGCTGACAGCTTGGACTAGCTGCTGGGACCTCAACACTCTTGTATTACAAATAATTACAGCATGCTGACAACTTGGACTAGCCGGATGTAACACTCCTCCTATTACAAACTGCCAATCCAGTAATGGTACCTAGGACACTTCAAAGATTAAACAGGGCTTCTATTCAAGGTTGTGTAAACTAAACAACTGAACATGCATGACAGAGACCCCCATTTCAGCAGCCAGCAAGACAAAATGTTGTTTAATTTTAATACACTGTTTGATCTCTGTTTAATTTTAATACACTGTTTAATCTCTGTTTAATTTTAATACACAGCCTACTGCATGGCAGAGGAACTGGAAGCAACAACCATTTCCTACCTTCCTTTTTTTATTTAAAGTCTTTTCACATAAGCAATATTAGACTGATCCTACACTTTTCATGCTAACAACATATACCAGCAAGTTGCACCAACAGTTGTTTTTTGTGTTTTTTTTTTAACACACCTTACTTGCAGTCAACAAACTACTGTATATACATTTGTGTCTGTATCCATACTGATAAGTAGTTACACTTGATCTATATCTCATACTCACAGGACCAGATATATACACGCATACATGCTAGCACATTCACACCCCCTAAATGTCGTATACTTGCACGACGATATTCAAAACAGTGTGTATACACTGTATATAATCGACAACCACATTCATCTTGCAGACTGCACTTTCAGTGTAGCTGTGATCAGGAAGAAGAAGATTTAAGGGCTCTAAACCAAAAATAGAGAGGAACACTCTCTTTCAGTTTCAAATGTCTCTTTAAACATCACAACTCAGCGATTCTAGTTTCAAATGCCCAACACCGATACCGTGCAAACAGAGCTCAGTAACACGACATTCAAAATACACAACCCAGGTAACAACAGTTGCATGGAAATATCAGCTTTGTGAAGTAGCACACATCCTAGTAGCAGTACAATGCTAACTTGAGTGAGGCACTGACAGTGTCACGCATTAGGAATGCAAAAGCGAAACCGGATGACTGTCCCTGAGCAATGTTCAAACTGGGGGGAGGGGGGGTGGAGGGAATTGTACTCTGGTGAAACGACCAGTAAAGGACCATCCTGATGAGAGACAACCCCTCTTTTTAATTTACAACCACTTTTTCCATAACTTCAATTACTTTGAATGAATGCTAATTTATAATTCACTTTAAAAAACTTTCACACACACACAAAATACATGTTCACAGTGCAGGGTGTGTGTGTGTGTATGGAGGGGGGGCACACTAAAAGAAGTACAATGAGTTAAAAGCACACACACACACACACACACACACACACACACACTCTCTCTCTCTCTCTCTCTCTCTCTCTCTCTCTCTCTCTCGCACACGTGCACATGCGCGTGTGCGCGCACACATGCACAGGCAGACAGAAAAGAGAGAGACTTCCGCATAAATAAATCCCTCACAAAGGACCACCCGTCTTTGGAGACCTCACAACTACAAAAAATGTGATAACACTCAAGAACACCAGGTCCAGGCAAAAGGTGTTGGAGAAGTCCTCGTAACACTGCTTAGGGATCAGTCACTGATCGTGCATTCATTAATGTTAATGATGATGTGATCAGGCTGAATCTGCCAAGTAACGAAGATCCGCTTTGACTCAACACTTCCTGTCATGTGAATTTGCAATTTCACTTTTTTTGTTCGTTAAAAGGAACAGGATTTCCCATGAACAACTGCACACAGATACTTAGGACTGAGTTCTGTTTGCTTCTAATCTATTGCTAGTTAACTGGCACAATGTTATTAATTCTGGTTATGGTCAGTTTCTTCCTGAATTTTTTAAAATGTAAAATATTATTATCAAATAGAATAATGCAGAAGGCCAAACATGAACAAATATGAGGTAATCATAAACACACATGCATAGCACCCATACATGTACATGCACACACAAATGCACCTACACACATACACACACACTTGCAAATATGCACACATGCACACAGACATGCACACACACACACACACATGCACACACACACACACACACACACACACACACACACCACACCACACTCTCTCTCTCTCTCTCTCTCTCTCTCTCTCTCTCTCTCTCTCTCTGCCGTTGGCATGGAGAGACCAAGGCCACGTGGCTTTGGTAGAGGCACCCCCACTGGCACCACGGAGCAGGACACCGTCAGCAGAAGTGGAGGCAGTGGCGGGAGGGGCAGAGGAAGACCCAGCAGTGCAGACCTGCAGACCCGAGGGAACCCGAGATGCCAGTCCCTCTCCTCGCCGATGCTGACCAGGAACCGATCCCACAGCTCTACCTCCTCCTCCTCCCGACAGGGCAGACTGCCCAGTGCCTGGCATCACAACGGCTCGGGGTCCGCCGGAGCACGTGACTCTTCGACGGTTGGTGAGTCAGCCGGCAACAATGACAGAGACACCCAGCGCAGAAAATAATGGTCAGGCCGAAGCCCTAGAGAATTAGACGCTAGACTGCAGGTAGAAACATCTTTTTCTTTTAATGCTGGCAGTGATCATGTTAACGCTGCATGTTCGCAAAAGGCGATAAACGCTGATCAAGCTATATCATTCGTTACTTTCAATATTGAAGGTTTATGGAGTGTCTGCAACGAACTAGATCTAGCGTCTTTTGTGCTCAAGTATGATTTTGTTCTTCTGGTAGAAACATTTACTGAGACAGTTCCGGACTCGATGTTCCCATCTCACAAGCCCTTTGTTTCGCCTGGTGTGAAAGTTTCTGACAGTATACATGGTCGCCTTTCTGGAGGCGTTGTCCTATTAGTTAGAAAAGAGTTATGTGAGTATGTTGAGCGGGTAGATATTGAAACTGACAACATTATAGCACTGCGGCTGTCACATAGACTACTTGGAACTCCAACAGACTGTTTGCTAGTTGGGGCTTATTTGCCACCCGAGAAGTCGCCGTATTATGAAGAAACTGACATTTACAATGGAGTCTCTTTACTAGAAGACTGTCTGCTAGACTTGATAAGGGTGTGTGGCGACATCCCATTTATTATTTGTGGTGATCTTAACGCACGAACTGCATCTATGAATGCTAGAGATGTTGATCCAATCGATGACATTTACGAAATGAATTCTGACAACCATTCGGAAAGTAGAACGCCAGTTGATAATGACACCAGAAGAACATCCAAAGACAATACTGTAAATTCGTTTGGTCGTTATTTGATTGGCATTTGTGAAGAATTTGGGCTATCGATTTTGAATGGATTGCAATATTTGAATTTTTCAGGTGATTTCACGTATATTTCGCAAACGGGATGTAGTTTGGTCGATTATTTTATTATGTCAGCAAGCATGCTTTCAATGTGCAGGCGTTTTAATGTTATTCCTATGGTAGAATCAAAACATTTGGCAGTAGAAATGTCAATTGTCACTGTTAATAATTATGTTACTGTAAAAGGAACAGTACCTAAAGCTTTTTCAGTAGTGAAATACAAATGGGATGAAGAAAAAAGTGTCAATTTTGCCAGTATGATGCAAACTGATCACGTACAGGCCCTACAGGATGAAGCTGAGTCATTGATAGATTGTGATATCAACCAAGCTCTTTCCAAATTTAACGAATGTTTTGAATATGCTGGCGACTGTATGAAGAAAACAATATTTATTGGGAGTGAAAAAAGACAAACTTGGTTTGACCTAGAATGCAGGGAAAGTAGAAAAATTCTTAGACAGCGATTGCGGAGGTTTTGTAAGTCTAATTGTGACAAAGACAGGCTTAGTTATTCACAAAAAAGAAGAGAATACAAAGAACTGTTGAGACAGAAGAAAAAGTCCCACAAAAATCATATTCTTCATTCTTTGCAGGCTCACATAAAAGACCCCAAGAGGTTTTGGACACTGTTCGTTCGGTGCGCCCTAAGTCTGGCGGACATTCTGCTATAACAAGTGAAGAATGGTATAATTATTTCAGTAGCATATTTAATTCTCCACTGAGTGAATCTGAACCAACTACTGAAGATTTAGGGGATGCGGCATTTGCTGATGACGAAATGAACTGTGAGACCTTGAATCAGCCTATCACCGTAGATGAAATCAAAACAGCAATAAGGGCATTAAAAGATCAAAAAGCTGCTGGTCCTGATGGACTTATCGGAGAGTTTTATAAGAATAGCACAGTACACATTTTTCCATTTCTAGTTAAGTTCTTCAATTTCATCTTTGATCATGGTTTATTTCCTGACGAATGGTCGTTGGCAATCTTACATCCATTACATAAGAAAGGGGACACAAACGTACCGGATAATTACAGGGGTATATCCTTGCTCAACATATGCAGTAAACTGTATAGTTTTGTGTTGAATAAGCGGATTACCAACTGGGTAGATGATAATGAGATAATTGGAGAAGAACAGGCCGGTTTTAGGCAAGAACGTAGTACTTTTGACCATATTTTTTACTCTTTTAGCGTTAGTCCAGAAACAGCTACTGAGGCACAGAAAACTGTATGTGGCCTTTATTGATTTTCGTAAAGCTTTTGACACGATATGCAGAACAAAATTGTGGACTGTACTGCACAGAAACGGCCTTAGAGGCAAAATCGCGATTGCACTACAAAGTATGTATGCCATTGTCAAGGCTCGAGTTCGTGCTGGGGGGGAGTTAACCGATGTATTCTTATGTCCTCGCGGTTTGAAGCAGGGTGAAGTGTGTTCACCAGTTCTTTTTTCGTTGTTTATTAACGAACTGACGAAGGACATCATTGAAAGTGGCAAGCATGGCATCCAGTTAGCTCCTGATTTGATTGAATTGCTGATTTTGTTATTTGCTGACGACGTCGTTTTGTTGTCTGATAGTGTCTTTGGTCTTCAGACTCAACTGAATGTTCTCTTTAACACTGCCAAGCGTCTCGATTTGATTGTAAATTTGGACAAGTCTAACATAGTTGTTTTCAGGAATGGGGGTCATCTTGCTCTGAATGAAAACTGGTGCTTTGGTAACAAGGAACTTGAAGTTGTAAACATGTACAAGTACCTGGGAGTCTACTTTACCACAAGGCTCACGTTCTCACCTACTCTAAACGACCTTGCAGATCGAGCCAGAAAGGGAATGCTAGCAATTATGAAACTTTTATGGTCCATTGGTGAGCATTCACCAGAAATCTTTTTTTAAATGTTTGATTGCCAGATACAACCTATTTTGACTTATGGTTCCGAAGTATGGGGACTGTCAGATAACCAGGAAAGTATCGAAAGAGTACATTTATTAGCTTTGAAAAGGTTCTTGGGTGTCAACCCAAAGTCTCCCAGACATTTAATATATGGCGAAACGGGCAGACACCCCTTTTTGTAAACACGTATGCCAGATGTATAAAGTTTTGGCTGCGCCTGACGTGTATGGATGACAGAAGGTACCCCAGAAAAGCTTATAATATGTTATTAAATCTTCAAAGACAGAACTATACTACATGGGCTTGCAAAGTTCGAAATGTTTTATACAAATTTGGCTTTGGTGTGGTTTGGGAAATGCAAGGTGTTGGTAATGTAAACTTGTTCATTAACAAGTTTAAGTTGAGGCTTATAGATTGCTTTAAACAAGACTGGCATGCTGCTCTGGGTTCACACGATTTTTATAACGTATACTCTAATTTCATTCAGTCATTAGTACTCAGTCAGTATCTTCGAACTCTTAACAACATAAGCGTGCAGAGAGTATTTACTAGATTCAGAATTGGAATGTCTGCATTAAAATGTCATTACCTACAGTATAGATCCTTTGCTCGCGACAGAGATATAAATTGTCCATTCTGTAATACGCCAGAAACAGAAGTACATTTATTATTAATATGTCCAAAGTATATGGCCTTGAGGGATGAACTTATTCCACCAAAGTACCATAGACAACCATCCATGTTTAAATTTTCCTTATTATTAGCTAGCACGAACGCACCCACCATAGATAAATTATCCACCTTCGTTTTTAAAGCTTTAAGCACTAGAAAACTGAGTTTAAGTCCGTCATTGGATCCATGAGAATTCAAATTGCCTAAATGTTCACTCCTGTTGTAATGGGCCGGAGGCCTAACAATAAAATAATCTTGTCTCTTGTCTTGTCTCTCTCTCTCTCTCTCTCTCTCTCTCTCTCTCTCTCTCTCTCTCCATCACACACACACACACACACACACACACACACACACACACACACACTCACACACACACACACACACTTGCAAATATGCACACATGCACACAGACATGCACACAGACATGCACACACACACACACACACACACACACACACACACACACACACACACACACACACACACACACACACACAACTCACACACACTCAAACACACACACACACACACAACACACACACCACACACACACACACACACACACACACACACACACACAACACACACACACACACACTCACACACACACACACTCACACACACACACACACACACACACACACACACACACACACACACACACACACTCACACACACACACACACACACACACACACACACACACACACACACACACACACACACTAGTGCATCTCTTGCCACACATCCCCTTCAGAGAGCTCTGAAGAATACAAGGCTATGTCAATGACTGAACTTTCACCACATCTCAATTAACATGACTACCATCACTCAATGCACTAAAATCATTCAAGAACACAGTAGTAATAATAATAATAATAGATAACTTTTCTATAGCGCTATTCTCTTGTATACACAAACTCACTGCTCTTTACATTTTCTAATTTTTACAAACATAATATATATATATATATATATATATATATATATATATATATATATATATATATATATATATATATATATAATTATGACAACTAACAATGTATAATATACACACAAAAAATAGATGTCCCTAATATGTCAACCCGACATCCGAGGACATGAAGCCCCACATCATCATCAAAAATATATAAAGTACATGTGCCATATGAGAAGCAGCAATATATATATAAAAAAATGAATCATTATATTACTGCCTACCCTTGATTCCATCCCTCCCAATCTCAACCCCTGCCCCCAACTCACACACACACACACACACACACACACACACACACACACACACACACACGCAGCTAACAATTTATCTTCCATCAACAGACATATGCACATGCAGCAACACCACTGCACGCCAGCGCCAATAATTCCACAGATTAAATATTAAATACACTTATTGTGCAGCACAAGGGAAGCGGGGATAGTTCAGTGTTTAGAGCGCCCAACTCGTGATTCAACGGTCGTGGGTTCATGTCTCTGCAGGAGCTGCAGGAGAATTTTCTTCTCCAGCGTCAACTTTCTGTGCTGACTCTTATTTCGGTATCCGTTCTACCCCCGTGTTACAGCAGTAGCACCTAAAAGATCCCGGTCATTCTGCCAAAGGTGCGGATGGCAGGTTACAGCAAAACACACATGCACCTTACGTATGTGGCTTTGCATGAAGTGACATGGTGCATGGTTGTATGGTGTAACAGAACGCGCCCAGATGGCAGCAGTTTCACATGGCACCAGGCCATGTCAGTGCTGTAAGTACACCAGTTCGGTGAATATTAAAAAATGTGCTACGAAAAGCTGGTCACTCAAGAGTCTGCTCAAGTGCAGACAATAGCACCATATAAAAGCAATCAACATCAACTAAAAATAATACTTACTAGACAATCAGCTTAAAATTCAGCTGAACTTGTAATAAGAATATGAATAATGGGCATTTAGCACATCTTTTGACCTTGTACAGCTATCAGTGCCTTACACATGACACATGATGTATAGAATATACATTAAGCCGTCCATGACTGTCCTGATAATAATATAACTGTTAATGTTACAGGTGACTGTAGGGCATTGAAAACCAATTATTATCAGCTGAATTTTGGATTTTAATATCCCATCTACCACACAGGGTCACCCCACGATGAATCACGCATTCAAAATTATTTTACACCACTTCAGTTTGAATCAAAACACAAGTTTGTCTAATTCGCTGTTGCAGCATCAAAAACCAACCATCTATCTGCTCTGTACATCAATGCACAGGAACACATCTTTTGGTATATATTATATATTTCATATTCCACAGGCACACACAGGAACCTCTGTTAGCCAAAATTAACGCAGTTAAAAAGTAGGGAGAGGGTTTGGCAAAAATGAAGGTGAATGGACAGGGAAGGTCCAAATCGGGACACCAATTATAGATCTACACCCGAGGTTCAAATGACACCACCGTACCTGATAGTCTCCGCGGCCATCACTGGGATGAACCATAGCAGAGGGCATCCCTCAAATGCAAACTCCAGGCAAGTTCAGCTTAAATGTGCTTAGCCAGTGGCTGAAGCAGCTGTGCACCAGCAACAACTAGGGCGCGCTCTCTCTCTCTCTCTCTCTCTCTCCCTCTCTCTCTCTCTCTCTCTCTCTCTCTCTCTCTCTCTCTCTCTCTTCTCTCTCTCTCCCCACCCCCTCTCTCTCTGAACATTTATACTCAATGCACCTGTCAGTTTCAAGCACACACGTGTTCTTTGGACTGCACTGAAACATGTTGCTGTTCTCCAATTTTCTTTCCTCATGTCCCAGTTCCAATGCTGACAATAACGTTAACAACCAAACAAGACAAAATTCTGCTATTATATTTATCCAAGGGGCTCTGCCAAACTTCTGAACATTTTAACGTTAAAAAAGAAAAGAAAAAAGTTTCTTTCTTTGAACAAGCAGACCTAATTGCAACATCGTTGGCTGGGTGGTGCAAAGACATCAAGAGGGGGGGCCTGGGGAGGTGGAGGAGAGGGGAAGGGGTGAGCGGGAGAGAGGTGGAGGAGGGGGGAGAAGCCTTCAATTGGATTAACGGCTGCCCCCTTTCAGTTTGCTATTTGGTAAAAAGCTGGGGTCAGGAAGAAGAATAGCGAAGGGTACATTACAGAGGCAAACTGGTTTTACATCATTTGGTGTCCTACTTCTTTTCCCTGTAAATAGCCAAGTAGCTCTTTGGTCTGGCTTACAGAGAGAGAGGGAGACTCTTTGATCTGGCCTACACAGAGAGAGAGAGATGGCAAACAACTGATTCCAGTCCAAAATATAATGCTCTTTTGTTGTTTCCTACTTCTTTTCCCTGTAAATAGCCAAGTAGCTCTTTGATCTGGCCTACAGAGAGAGAGAGAGAGAGAACAAAATTCTAAATGAGAAATGGGACAGTGCACATGTTTCAGGTGTTTAAGTGCTGATTTCAGTTTAAGTTCTGGTCGATTGTTTTGTTTCTGTTCGTTGGCTCTTTTACCAGGCAAAGTTTGTCTCAGGGATGGGATTAGCAACTTAAGAAAAGACACAAATAATAGGGAGGGTGCAAATGATTAAAACAAAAATGTTTTGAAAGCAACTCTATCATTACCTGTCACCATGTGCATGCAACAACACACACACACAAATCTTTTCATCATCCTCTTCAGTGATTGCAAACAACTGATTCCAGTCCAAAATAAAATGCTCTTTTGTTCAATGTTGTTTCTTTTATCCCTTCCCCCCCAGCTGATTAGTCTAGGGTGATTTACTCCACTACCAGATATGAAACAGAAAAAGTCCTTACCTCACACATTTGAAAAGTTCTTATCTCACACATTTGTGATTGATTTCTCAGGTGAAGCATACTGCTCAGGTCCCATTCCTGTGGTCCATGCTTTCAGTGACACTGACATGTGTTTGGTTCAGTTTAAATGTTACTACATATGATATGGGTGTGGTGTGTGAGGAACACAATATTATATCCCTTCATCTCTCCCAACATTCAGCACACACTAATCTGAAACAGAATGAGGCCCAGAGCACTCATGCAGAATGTACCTCTGGAGGAGTTTATGTCCCTTGTATTGAGGATGTACCTCTGGTGGAGTTTATGTACCTTGTATTGAGGATGTACCTCTGGTGGAGTTTATGTACCTTGTATTGAGGATGTACCTCTGGTGGAGTTTATGTACCTTGTATTGAGGATGTACCTCTGGTGGAGTTTATGTACCTTGCATTTACACGCATGCCAGGTGAGAGTTACCATAGGCAACTCAGGTCTTTGTTGTTGTGCTTGTGTTAAGTAGCTCAGCACACACACGCGCGCACGAAAAAATCCTTTGTGTGAGCAGAGACGGCATTTTTAGTTCACAGAAACAGATAAGCAAGCATGCACAAGAACACAAAATCACAAACACTGACATGTTATCACTCACCAGAGCCATGCACACCATTTTCTCTGACGCTGACAGATAAGTTTTAATCACAGCACACCTGGTCAGTTTTCACCACTGCTGCACACTGGTCAGTCCTGACCAACTGCAGGCAAACCCTCAACACACCTTAATTTCCACAGAGAGCAAAACTCGGGCCATCTTCACGAGGCATTAGAACAGTGCTTCATGCATGGTCTAATGAATAATTTACCACGGCACGGACTTGTAAGAGCCTCATTCTTCACCGCTCATTTGCTCCCCTCCAGACGCATGCCTCAAATGCCAGGCTTTCACCGCACTGTTTGATCAATCAGTCCAGTTTGCTGCAGTCCTGATGGATTATCTCCGCAGCAGTCTACGGGCGTGTCCATCTAAGTATGTTATTAGTGAGCAAAGAGCGACGATGCAACAGACCTTAGCTGTGCAAACAGAATTAGATGAGTGAAACATCGCACCTAATGACACCCCTACACTGACAGAATTAAAAAGGTGAAACATCGCACCTAATGACACCCCTACACTGACAGAATTTAAAAGGTGAAACATCGCACCTAATGACACCCCTACACTGACAGAATTTAAAAGGTGAAACATCGCACCTAATGACACCCCTACACTGACAGAATTTAAAAGGTGAAACATCACACCTAATGTCACCCCTACACTGACAGAATCAGAAATGTGAAATATCACACCTAATGACACCCCTACACAGACAGAATCAGACAAGTGAAATATCACACCTAATGACACCCCTACACAAACAGAATTAGACAAGTGAAATATCACACCTAATGACACCCCTACACAAACAGAATTAGACGAGTGATGCATCACACATGACACCCCTACACAAACAGAATTAGACGAGTGAAATATCACACCTAATGACACCCCTACACTGACAGAATTAAAAGGTGAAACATCACACCTAATGACACCCCTACACTGACAGAATTAAAGGTGAAACATCCACCTAATGACACCCCTACACTGACAGAATTAAAAGGTGAAACATCACACCTAATGACACCCCTACACTGACAGAATTAGAAGAGTGAAATATCACACCTAATGACACCCCTACACAACAGAATTAGACAGTGATCATCACACAATGACACCCCTACACAAACAGAATTAGACAAGTGAAATATCACACCTAATGACACCCCTACACAAACAGAATTAGACAAGTGAAATATCACACCTAATGACACCCCTACACAAACAGAATTAGACGAGTGAAATGCATCACACCTAATGACACCCCTACACAAACAGAATTAGACGAGTGATGCATCACACATGACACCCCTACACAAACAGAATTAGACGAGTGAAATATCACACCTAATGACACCCCTACACAAACAGAATTAGACGAGTGATGCATCACACATGACACCCCTACACAAACAGAATTAGACGAGTGAAATATCACACCTAATGACACCCCTACACAGAAATTAAATGCCAAAGTGAGATCTGCTTTAAAAATGTCTGTACATCAGTACATAGTTCTGCTGTTTGTAGCATAGAAACAGCCTGGGCAACATGGCCGTTTGTAGCATTGATTGATTGATGATCACTTATATAGCGCTGTTCTCCGCTCTCTTGAACAGACTCACTGCGCTCACATGTGGTTCTACATGAGTGACAAGCTTTTTATAGCACGTTTTTGGAATATCCACCGAAGTGTACTTACAGCGCTGGCATGGCTGGTGCCACATGAAACTGCAGCCGTCTCGGCGCAAGTTCTGTGTACACCATAAACCATGCACCATGTCACTTCATGCAAAGCCACATACGTAAGGTGTATGCGTGTTTAGCTGTAACCTGCCACCTGCACCTTTGGCAGAATAACTGGGATCTTTTACGTGCTACTGCGGTAACATGGGGGTGGAACGGATACCGAAATAAGAGTCAGCACAGAAAGTCGACCCTGGAGAAGAAAATTATCCCGCCGCTCCTGCAGGGATTTGAACCTGTGACCTTTCAGTCACGAGTCCGGCGCTCTTACCACTGAACTATCCCCGCCCCTGCATGGAATAGCATGGAATGGAAACAGCCTGGGACATATTGCTGTTTGTAGTACACATTGCTGTTTGTAGTACACATTGCTGTTTGTAGCACAGAAAGAGCCTGGGCAACGTCGCCGTTTGTAGCATACAAACAGCTTTGGCAACATCGCTGTTTGTAGCACAGAAACAGCCAGCAACACTGTGTGTCATTATTGCATGTTTCTTTCATTCTTTCTTCTCTCTCTCTTTTTTTTTTTTTTTTTAGTTGTTGTTTTGTTTGTTTGTTTTTGGCCACATTATAAATTTAATACAAATACCACACAACACATTTAGAACAGTACACAGTAGGTATAATATAATACAAGAGCAAAATACTAAATCAGTAAATGACTTAATCAAGTTAATGACACAAATTTAGAGACTACTACCACTGGGGATTACCATACCAAGGAAAATGTTCAGAGCAGGATCAACAACAAAAACAATACCGTACTTGCCAAAAACAATGGACACTCTTTCCAGTATGTCCACCATCGAGAGAAACAAACTGTCTCAGAGTCAGAGGTGTCAGTGCTATAGAGGTCCAGTAAGGAATCTGATCGCCGCTTACTCCCAATCTTCATTGCAGTTTGAACTGAGGGAGGAACAGTGATTCTCAAAGAGAGAATCCCCCCCTAAAATCTCAAAAACGGAGATAACACAATCTATCAATCAACCGTTTAGCTGTTGGAGGCAGGCAGAATTAAACAAACAAACCAAAAGCAGAATGACAGACACACGTCTGGGGCTTGCATGCCATGTAACAGCTACTAGTAGTATCTGCATGTGATTTAGACCACTGCAGCCCGACAGGTACGTCCACACTGTCGCATTGGGGACAGGTCCTGTCTGACGGTACATCACCTATCACACTCGCACCAAGGACTTGCTGCAAGGTATGCACAGTGACACCCTTTTCTCATCTTAACTTGAACATCCTTAAAGGAGACCACAAGCGAGGGTGGTTTAAAAACGCTCAAATGCACTGGTCAGCATAAATATTAGGTCATTTCCATCAGCAGGCCTCTTCTGGTTGCTCACTCTGTCATTGTATCAGTGCAACAGTGGTACCCCCCACCTATCCACCCCCCACCACCCAACCACACCCACCCCCCTACCCCAAAATCTTAACTCCACATGTCTCAGCGATTTTGGTTTTGACACAGAAGAAATTAAGCCACCATGTAATTAACAGGTGTGTGTCCTCAGCAGAGGGGATATTAATTTCTGTGTCCATAAAACTGTAAGGAAGACATAGTAACGATGGGCCAGCTCCAAGCTAGTTTGTACCTCACAAAAGGGGTCCACTGTACAATTAGGTACCCGGGTACCCAGCTCTGCACTGTCTCTGGAGAGATCAATACAATGATTGTTCAGGGAAGTAGGCTTGAACCTGCTGATAGCAACAGCCAATGAGGTCACGTCCTACGTAAGCCAATGTCAATGTCGCAATGCAGTAACTGATAACAGTCCACCCTGCCTAAGCAGAAAAGACAGGAAAAGTTGAAAGGAGGAAAAAACCTTTACAAATCAATAAAATAATCAACTGTGATCCACTTTACATTCCAGATAAAATAAACATTGTAACCCCTCCCACACCTCTCTCTCTCTATTTTATTATTATTATTGATGTTCTATTTTCTCTATCCTTCTATCATAATATGATAATATTTCACTGTGAATGTCTTGGTTATTAGTAGTACTGTAGCAATGGAAAATTTGTGAGTTGGCCTTTGTTCTAATATCTTCACTGTTGAAAAATAAAGTTTAATCAATTCTCTCTCTCTCTCTCTCTCTCTCTCTCTCTCTCTCTCTCTCTCTCTCTCTCTCTCTCTCTCAACTCATTATTTTACATGGAAAGTCATAGCATCATTTTATGACCGGCATGGATAGTGTAGTATTGTTTTGTGATTGGCATGAACATACAAGCAAGTGTACTTAGCTGTCATGACATATATTCCTAGCACAACAACTTTGACATTTGGGCAATAAGTTGTGCTGTATTGTACTAACTGTGATCCTCTTTACATTCCAGATCAAATAAACACTGTAACTCCCCCCCCCCAATCCCTCCCACACACACACACACACACACCATTTTTCCTCTCTCTCTCTCTCTCTCTCTCTCTCTCTCTCTCTCTCTCTCTCTCTCTCTCTCGCTCTCTCTCTTTTAACTATTTACCAAACTAAAATTTCTCTCTTTTAACTATTTATCAAACTTAAACTTAAAGGAGGTAATTATCTATTCCACTAGGCACAATTAAATAATTAAGAGACATAAAACTATTTAAAGGGCTGCAGTAACCCACACCTTTTGACTACAAGATTATACAGCTGTGGAGTCGGGCAAACTCTATTAGTATTAAGTTAAATGCACACAAAGCCTCTCTTCTGCATGCTTATAAAGCTTGCAAGTGTTTCCGTCATGTACCATTTTGTCCAGCACCCCATTGAGCAAGCGAACACAGGTGGCAGTGATAATGATACCCTGATACCCGCCAGCATCCAAAAGCTCTGCACACGTACATAAAGAGGACCACGCACCTGCATGATTCACCTGTCTGGAAAACTCACTCATGTGGAAATATTTCACTGATGAGGCCAATGCACGTGTCTGGATCATTAGGCCCTACTCTATTCACACACATGCACTTCTCCATGTCACTGTCAGATCCTCCATGATGCAAGAACTGAACTTCAATGGCCAAAAAAAAACCCCAAAAAATGAACCTTTAATTTACAAGATCCTACCACCTTAATTTACATATAATATTTATTAATTTATATTGTTATATGACCCACATATCAAAATGTCAATATATATATATATCTATGCAAAACACCTGTTGCAGCTGTCAATGGCTGGTCACTCAAACAGAACTTTTGCCTTGCACTTGTACAGCATATATATTTATATATAATGCATGACTCTTCTCATCACCATGCCATCTCAATCCATGTGTACAATTTCACACAAAACCCAAATGAATTATGAAGAAAAAGAGAGGGAAAATGTGTGCATAGTTACAGTAAATGAGACCAATAAATCTGATCTATAGGTACATTCAGTGATTCATAATATTATGACTCTTATGTATTCATACAGAGATACATGGTAATATGCATGCAAGTGTACCCTCCCTCCCTCCACACACACACACACACACACACACACACACACACACACACATGTATACTACAAATACATGCACGCATTACTGGTGACGGGTTGGTAGACAACTGAAGACAGAAATGACAAATCAGTACAGAGAAGTTTTTTGTTGTTGTTTTTGTTTTTGTTTTTTGGACTGGAAAGAAGAGAGTAAAGAAGAATGCCTGACTGTGACTGTAAGTGTGACAGAGAAAGGAAGAGAATTCCAGTCCAGAAGTCCAGTGTAATGGAAGAATCTCTTCCCCAGGGTTCTCCTGCCCATCCTCAGGATGTGGAAGATTTGAGCATCTGAGGCTGAGCGACGAGAGCAATAAGGAGCAGAGATAAAGCAACTCGGACTGTAGACCAGAGACAATGTAAAAGCAGGTGAGAGCTATTTTGCACTGAATCCAGCTGCTGACTGGTAGCCAGTGGAGAGCAAAGAGTTAAAAAAAAATGATGTATGCAGATTTTGGAGCTTTGCAGATGAGGCAAGCTGAGCAGTTGTCCCCTTTTACATTTTATCATGGAGAACCTGAGAAGAGTCAGCAAGGTGAGCATCACAAGAATCAGACAAAGTGCATGGATTTACCAAGTATCAAATATCACAGGGAGAGAGGAGACGTGACTGAGACAATGCAAGCATACACATGGCCTGTACAGTGTCAACAACAATCTGTTGGAAATGGATGCTGAGACAACAACAGGGCACAAATTATACAAGCTGAAAAAAACTGAGATGTTAGTGTTATGTAAGCCTGTGCCAGTATTTTCTTTTCTTTCAGAGTTGCACTTGTAGACAGCTGGAACTCACTGCCATCTGAGTTTGCTGACAGGTTCAACTATTGGGGTGAGTTTGCTGACACCCCATCCGTGCAGGCTTTCAAGAGCAGGCTGGTCTCCACTTGGCAAAATAGGAAGTTTCTTCACCAAGTTTTGCCCACCCAGCAGTGACCTCAGTGGTGAAAGTTAAGCTAGAGCAGCTTAGGTCGGCAATGATCAGATTACAGGCTTTTACAATTTTAGCCTTTGGAAGTACGTATATATATATATATATATATATATATATATATATATATATATATATATATATCTGATCATCATATCATTACTAATCAACAATAGTCAGAACAAGAGAGGAAACGAGAGTTACGTTGGCTTCAAAAGAAAGACACTTTCGTATTGAACTGATCTGCCTGACCTCCAGGTAAGCCAGCTGACAGAGTTTGTTTCCCTTCTATTTCAGCGTGACTAGAGCTGGCTGTGAAAAATGACACCAAGGTGACATCACAACCTGCACCAGGGAAAAAAAGGGATGTCACTCTGACCTACACATAATGTGAACAAAGAAGATCAATTCCACCCAGGAGCACAGCCTATCACAGTATCACTCTCAGAAGGAGCTATGCACTCCTTCACTGCTCCAGTCCTTGTGATAGTGATGTCTACAGAGATCTTCAAAATGATCAACTCATAAAGGCAGACACTTTAACCCCTTCACTGCCCCAGAAGTAAAAAAATTCGGACCGAAAGATGTAGGGATATGCCTGCAAACAGTATATTTTCCGGTCCTGTAACATCTACTTTCAATGCTATGTGTTTTGATGACAACCCTTTCACACGCCTGTGTGAAAAAGAAGACAAGAAGGCTTAACGGTTTCAAATTTCTCACTTTTATTGGTCGTTTTCAAGTGACGTCATGGCAGTGAAGGGGTTAAACTTAAAGTCATTACAACTAAAACAACAGAAGAAGAGACTAACATTGTCTTACCAACACAGTAACACTAACAGTAACACTTTAACAGCAATAACTCATGATTTTCTTCTTCTTTAAAAAAAATAATCTGAGAGTAAGACCACCCCAAAAGAAAGGTTTTGTTATGACTTATGTACTACATAAAATTAAAAATGTCTGCTGAAGAACATTAGTGGCTGTTGAATATTAATTAATAAATAAAACGGATTTCTAATTCTATAGCAATTAGCTCCCATCTAACACTACAGCACCACACAAGGTGGGAATGCTGGGAATTTATACATCAGCATTAGCAACACATGTATACACACACACACAGTCACACACACACAGTCACACACACACACACACACACAGATTGGACGGTGGGATGGGCACGGCTGTGAAAAAGTTGAGAAATATTTATTGAACAGGTGCATCTGCATTCCAAGCATTGCTTTCCGGCACCTTCCTCCAAAATCTGCCAGATTTGGTTTCGCCACTGAAGGGGCACTCTTTATCTCCGCGCAGCTGTCCACCAATGTGGTCAGCGCCCTCCAAAAGGTTCGGGTACTAATATGACTGTAGAAGTAACCTAGCACCCAAGCACGCACGTAAACAGAGGTGCATCCACCCCGGGTAAAAAAAGATAAAAAAAGAGTTCCGTCTTGATTCAAACGATTTTGGTTTGATTTGAGCTGGCGTAAGCAACATGGTCAGTTATAAAACAAATGTCTGATATAATCTGAGTTGTCTGTAACAAACTTACTACTGTTTGAGCACCAACAAAAAACTGCTCGTCAGCTGCCAGTTTTCTGGACCCTATGGCGTAACTAAATTAGTAAATATGGCAGGGGTTGAAGGAAGGATGTCATAAAACAGTGCTTGGAGTTTGATGTGCATCTTGAGGGCAGCCTTAAAAGAACAGGCATATGACATGTTACTAATACTATTACCTTGAGTCTCTGTACTTTGACTTTGAGTGTCCTTCATTAATGAAACTCGTGCAATCTAGAGTGCAATACATGTGCTACAGTTTCGTGCCAACTGCATTAGGTCCAACACAATTAACACAGTTATTTATTCAGTTAATCAGCTTAATAAAGAATTAATAATGAACTTAGTATTATATATATATATATCTGTTTCTAATTGTATTGCATCCTCACTGCACTCATCATTAGAGTCTTCTGTATAATTGCACATGCTTACAAGTTACAAATGTGCATTTGTACTATATTATACTATTTTATTGTATTTCAGGCATTTATCGTCTTAATTTTGAATTATTATTATATATGCATGCATTATTCATAATTCATATTCTTCAGAGAGAAAAAATGTCTTAAATGAAATGTTTACGGAGTTCTCTCTTTCTGCCTCAACCCGGATGTAGGCCTATCACCTACTGACCTAGTGTCCAATATTTCTTGGAATTTCAGAGGTTCAACTATTAAAAGTTTTCCGTGATTTGGCAAACTTCAAGTTCAAATCAATATTACAACAAGTTCAAACAATAAAAGTTCAAACAGGAAACTAAAAAGTGAAACCACACTGCATTTTAAATTTTATAACGCCCAGCGCGAAGTAGTTTTTCATATATTGTAACGTCCAGCGCGAAGACAGTTTTCAATCACTACAGTGTTCACATACATCAGTTGTCACAAAAGCGAATGTGCCAATGTTTACTTTTTTTCTTTTTCTTTTTATGTGACCACACCTAGATTTTGTCTCCAGGCTTCAGCGATGGTTTTACAAGACCAGCAAGTCCAGAACTAAACAGACATACGGAAAAGAATAACATCACGTTCACTCACCAGCATCACAACAGTTGCAGGTGACTAGACAACGTACGTCTTACAATTTCCTTCTTCGACACATTTCTTGAACTTGTAAAGTCAGACCGCCACGACATGTTTCGAAACTACCAACCGGAAGTGCTAGCTTGACTTTGAAATTTGTAATGGCGCGGCAACTAAATTTTACAGAAGAAAATAACTTTTCTGTGTGTTTGCGGTGAGGCTTCCGTCACCAGAGTGTCTGATTTGACGAGGAAATGGCTTCAAGGAGTTCTGGAGAGGGAAACACAGCCGCGGCACTTTTGCAGAGACTGTGTTGCAAGATAACTGGACTTTCTGACGGTTTGTTTGGCTAGCCTAGACTTGTTGACTCCCTCTAATCGGTGTACTGTAATCGGACTAATCCCTTTTTGTAGTTCAACTGGATTATTTGAGTAATACACGGTACTTTGTTTTGTTCTTACGTTTATGCTTTGTTCTGTTGGTGTTGTTCTCTGTTTATCTGACTTATTCATTTTATTGTCTTTGTTACAGATTCTGTTGTGCCACATTACCAATTTGCTCTACGAATTTTGGGAAGGTATGAGGTTATGACAAGTCCGATAATATTAAATTTTGCAGTACTTTATAAGATAAGTTTATTCTTGGCTCTTTTCCAAGATAGGGATCTTGGGCCTTAACCACATTACACTTTCCTGTCAGATTTACATTGATCCTAAGGTTGCAGTTTGTCATTTTTACCACTCACGGACCGATGACTCAGTCACACCTACCGATAAACCACTTTGGTGTTTTTTCTTTTAGATCTGCACGCCACAAACATGTTTCACAAAGAATCATATTTTCAAAACTGGTAAATCCTGACAGTGAATTGCAGCTTTGCTTTTTGAGTCAGACTCAGAGGCACAAAATAACACCCACTTGCAATGTATGCATGATACTTGATAGATTGTTAGTTGTTACAGTTTTTAGGTAAATCCAGTATATATTTGAGCTCAAAATACTGTACATCATCAGAAAAAGCCAAAAATAAAGTAAGTACTGTAAAGTTCAAGATTACCGGCAGATTTCAACCTTCAGTGTTTGTATATAGTTCATGTTGAGCTATCAGTATACTGTTACTAATTACTATCAGTATCACTGTTGGCAGCTGAATTAAAACTATAAAAGCTACTTGGTATACATGGAATATGATATGTTTTGTTATAGTTTATAATTGCAATTAATACCAACTGTAAATGTAATACTGTTATTAGTATTATAGTAAGTAGTATTACTGTTACAGTGTTACTGTTAGTGTTACTCAACTTACTGTTAGTAATAGCTGGGGGGGGGGGGGTATGTGTGTGGAAGAAGCTGGGGGGGGGGGGGGGATGTAAGACTCACAATCACAAGAGAGTGAGACAGAGGTAATGACAAAGATAATCTTTACATATTTATTTTATTTATTTTAAAATTAAATGTAGTTGCTTATAAGTTTTATGCATTGTGAAATTGTATACTTTATGAACAGAGATTTGATGGGCTTGCATACTTATTACACAATATTAATATTTAAAAAATATTAAAAAGTAGTATGCATTTTGTATACATCTAGGTGAAAGCCTCTGTGTGTGCTTGTGTGTGTGTATGTGTGTGTGTGTGCACACATGTGCTTAGAATAGTCTCTGCAGACAAGATTTTGCACTTTATAAATATTTTTATTATTATTATGGTTACTGTATTAGTGTATACTGCATACAAATGATAAATCTACACTGCCACATTTATGTCACTGTGTAACTGTAATGCTGGTGACATACAATGATACATGCAGGTATGGATCAGTGCACAAACATCCACATGTGCACATAAACACAGAAAGACACTATGTGCAGTTAATGGTGATGAAAAATATGAAGGAAACAACAATTTTTTGCACCCAGGATAAAAATATGAACAAAAACCAAAAGAGCATGATATTGAAAAGCCATTATTATTAACATTAAGATGATTTGGTTTTCCTCTTTTCCCACAGCAATTCATCATCAAATCAAGGAGATGAATTTCAAGTTGCAGAAAAAATCAAACGTCACTGTAAGTTTCTCTCATACTATTACTAAGTTACTTTTAACATTAAAGTTACAAATGGGGGAATCCCACAGAATTTATTGAATATAAACTGAGAGTGCATTTGCTTAGTAATAGTATTAACTCTCTCTCTCTCTCTCTCTCTCTCTCTCTCTCTCTCTCTCTCTCTCTCTCTCTCTCTCTCTCTCTCTCTCTGTATGTAATGTTTGTTTTAATACAAAACATTCTCATTTTTTAATCATAATATGAAACCAGTACTTTGCTCTCCTGGTTAAATAAAGTCAAGAGCAGAGTTAGAAATTACATGGATAGTAACATAGTTACTAAATAGTTATAGCAAGTAAGTAACACTATAATTGGAGGGATGGGGAGCAGACCAGTTTTCCAGCTGGTATCATTCTGTGCTATGGGATTTAGCTTTTAAGAATAGACTGTTGGATAGGCTGTGTGTTGCTGACTCACACTCACAGTCACAGCATATTTTGTGGAGTACACAGTGAATAAGACGATGTCTGTGTGTTGTTCACTGTACAGTGTACTTGGTTCAGCACACAGTAAAGGGACAGCTGTGTATTGCTCATTATATGACTGTACAGTGTACTTTGTTGAGCACGCAGTAAAACTAAAAGGACAGCTGTGTGCTGCTCACTCTGTGACTATACAGTGTACTTTGTTTAGCCCGCAGTAAAAGGACAGCTGTGTGTTGCTCACTGTATGGCTGTAATGTGCACTTTGTTTAGCATGCAGTAAAAAGACGGCTTTTTGGTGCCCACCATAAGTGACGATGATTTTTTTCTTATTTTTGAAAATCTTATTTTTAAACTGAAAATGCAGCTGAGGAGTAAAGTAAATGGAAGAAAAGTGTAATATATACTAATAAACATTACAAATTATTATTGTGTTTAAGCAGAGGTGGTAAGAAGAAAAGCTCTCGTTGACTGACCAATTTTTCTTTGACTTTAATACAATAATAGTTAAAGAAACAAAAAACAAAAAAACTTCTTCATGTTTTTTAATTTTTCTTTTCCTCTGTGTGTTAATGCTGTCATCGCAGGCTAATGACATAGTAATGTCATCATTTTGTTTTGTTAGTGGTGCGCAGGGGAAGAGAGGATGACGCAGCAGCATTTGCTGAAATGCACAGGAAGCTTCATTCCCAGGTAACTATGAAATGATTTGCATGCATCACCCCCCCCCACCCCCACCCCCACCCCGCCGCCCCTGCCCCAACTGTATATGTGTGTGCTCCTGAAATTATATGTCAAAGAGAAGACATAAAACACGTTTGCCCTGGTGTCCGAGAGGAGAGAGACTGAAGTGTGAAGACCCATGTGAACAGAAGTGTGCGCAGGTGTGTGAGACAAGAGAAACTGAAGTGTGAAGACCCATATGAATGGAAGTGTGCTCAGGTGTGTGAAGGGAGAGAGACTGAAGAATGAAGACACATTACATATTATAGATGGAAGTGTGCTCAGGTGTGTGAAGGGAGAGAGACTGAAGAATGAAGACACATTATATATTATAGATGGAAGTGTACTCGGGTGTGTGAAGGGAAAGAGACTGAAGAATGAAGACCAATATAAATGGAAGTGTACTCAGGTGTGTGAAGGGAGAAAGATTGAAGAATGAAGAAACAGTATAAATGGAAGTGTGCTCAGGTGTGTGATGGGAGAGAGACTGAAGAATGAAGACCAACATAAATGGAAGTGTGCTCAGGTGTGTGAAAGGAGAGAGACTGAAGATTCAGATGTGTGAAGGGAGAGAGACTGAAGATTCAGGTGTGTGAAGGGAGAGAGACTGAAGAATCAGGTGTGTGAAGGGAGAGAGACTGAAGATTGAAGACCCATATATTATAGATGGAAGTGTACTCAGGTGTGTGAAGGGAGAGAGACTGAAGAATGAAGCACCATATAAATGGAAGTGTGTGCAGGTGTGTGAAGGGAGAGAGACTGAAGAATGAAGCCCCATATATTATAGATGGAAGTGTGTGAAGGGAGAGAGACTGAAGAATGAAGCCCCATATATTATAGATGGAAGTGTGCTCAGGTGTGTGAAAGGAGAGAGACTGAAGGATTAAGACCCATATAAACAGAAGTGTGCGCAGGTGTGTGAGACAAGATAGACTGAAGAATGAAGACTCCTATAAATGAAAGTGTGCTCAGGTGTGTGAAGGGAGAGAGACTGAAGGATTAAGACCCATATAAATGGAAGTGTGCTCAGGTGTGTGAAGGGAGAGAGACTGAAGGATTAAGACCCATATAAATGAAAGTGTGCTCAGGTGTGTGAAAGGAGAGAGACTGAAGGACAAAGACCCATATAAATGGAAGTGTGCTCAGGTGTGTGAAGGGAGAGAGAATGAAGACCCATATATATTACAGATGGAAGTGTGCTCAGGTGTGTGAAGGGAGAGAGACTGAAGGATTAAGACCCATATAAATGGAAGTGTGTGAAGGGAGAGAGACTGAAGAATGAAGATCCATGTCCCATATATATTATAGATGGAAGTGTGCTCAGGTGTGTGAAGGGAGAGAGACTGAAGGATTAAGACCCATATAAACGGAAGTGTGCTCAGGTGTGTGAAGGGAGAGAGACGGAAGGATGAAGACTCATATAAATGGAAGTGTGCTCAGGTGTGTGATTTGTGAAGGGAGAAAGACTGATGAATGAAGACCCATATATTATAGATGTGTGTGCAGGTGTATGAAGGGAGAGAGACTGAAACGTGAAGACCCATATGAACAGAATGTGTGAGAGGGAAGAGACTGAAAAGTGAAGACCCATATGAACAGAAGTGCACAGGTGTGTGAGAGGAGAGAGACTGAAGCGTAAAGACCCATGTAAAACACGAGCACGTTGGTTTCAGGGCATCCTCAGGAACCGCGGGGCCATCCTCCACCTCTTCATGACCCTGAGCGGCACAGGGGAAATCACCCCACGGGTCAGTGTTCAAGCCCACATCTGTTGTTGTCAACTGCTGGGCTTATTGTTTTTGTTGGTCCATTATTTGTGCCCACGGGTCAGCGCTTAGGCCCACATCTGTTGTTGTCGACTGCTGGACTTATCATTTTTGTTGGTCCATTATTTGAGGCACATGTTTGGTTTTAATGTGCTAGGCTACACCAGGCCTGTTCGCCTGTATGATTTGAGCGTATTTTGTATGCTTAAACTTTCAGCATACAAAAATGTAATTAAAAATATACGCTAATACATATTTCTGGACATGTGTGATTTGTTTATTTTCTAGCCTGGAATATGCCCAGTTCTGTGTTTCGGTGGCACATGTGTAAGTCTCGCATCCTATGAAGTATTGCATTGTTTCAGTCATTGGTTGGCGAATCCACTTTGGGTCAAAGGTTACCCATCCAAACGACCTCCACCCCTTACCCCACTGCTACAGGCTCCTCATCGAGCGTGGACCGCGTCACAGAGCGCGTCACAGAACGTGTCACCAGTCGCCCCAACACCGACACAGCAATTGGACTGCATGGGTCTTCCACCAGCGTGTCCTACCATTCACAGCAGACGACGCTCAGTAGCGGCATCAGCAGCATCCGTGGTGATGGGCCGAGCGAGGGACCAACTCCAGTTCCCCAGTCATTCATGCCAAGGTCAGAGAGACTCTGGGATGGTGGTAAAAGGTGTCAGAATACTCAGTAGAGAGTGTCAGTGTTAGGTCAGTGTCAGTTATGGTGCTGATACACAGTCTCTTTTGGCTGTGTTATGTCAGTTTCAGTGATGGTGCTGGGACATGATGTTTCGGCTGTGTTACGTCAGTTTCAGTGATGGCGCTGGTACACAATCTGTTTCGGCTATGTTACATCAGTTTCAGTGGTGGTGCTGGTCCATGATCTGTTTTGGCTATGTTACGTTAGTTTCAGTGATGGCGCTGGTACATGATCTGTTTCGGCTATGTTACATCAGTTTCAGTGGTGGTGCTGGTACGTGATCTGTTTCGGCCATATGGTTGAGGAGGACTGTCTGAACCTGATCTCAAATGGATCATGTGTTGGCATAGATATACAACTGAAATGGTTCAGTGTGTCTATTATAAGTAAACATGGTGCCTAACGTCCACAGAAACTATAAGGCTTATTAGGGATGGGCATATTTCATGTCCATTCCAAATAAAGTGAGGTACAGTCCAAACAGATGAACTGCATCCACCAGCCAATCAGCACCTGCCATTTGGACAGGGGTCTTGAGTGGCGAGGTTTAATATGGCAACCTTCCCCTTGCTTGAACCTGTCAGTTTCAGATCCAAACACATAAAAGATGCAAAAGAACACTTATTTGTTATGACATAAACAATACAATGCAAATTTTCAGGGAAAACCCTTTTTTCAGGCCTCAAAACGACACTTAAACATCAGTGAAATGGTCATAAACAATGAAAAATGATATGAGAGGTGAAGTAACATCTTTTTGGTTGTTGTTGTGTTCAGTGCTTCTGTCAGTTTCCGCTGCATCCTGTGGCTGCCAGTATGTGTAAGATGGACAGGTCAAACCGCGTGAGATTGAAACGGTCTTGATCCATATGGCCAAAATGTCCATTACCAAATTTATTAGAGTCCTGCTACTGTTCCACAGTCCTTCATGTTGCAGTTAGATTTGCAAGGAGTAGAGGAAAGGGTACCAAGTTTATGACGTCTAACAGAGTGACATACCAATTGATGTTCCACAGTCGTTCATGTTGCAGTTTAGATTCACAAGGGGCGGCGGTGACTGTGTTTAGCTGAATGGGGTGTGACTAGGGGAAAAGGTACCAAGTTTATGAAATCTGAGGTTACCAAGTTTACGAACTCTAACGGAGCAACATAACCAATTCATGTTCCGCAGTCGTTCACGTTGCAGTTTAGATTCACAAGGGGCAGCGGTGACTGGGTCACAGTCATTCATGTCAAGGTTAGATTCACAGGCGGTGGTGACTGTGTTTAGCTGAATGGTGTGTGCAGTGGGGAAAGGTTAGCAAGTTTATGAACTCAGAGGTTACCAAGTTTATGAACTCTAACCGAACAGCGTACCAATTCATGTTCCGCAGTTGTTCATGTCAAGTTTAGATGCACAAGGGGGGGGGTGGTAACTGTGTTTAGCTAAATAGGATGTGTCTAGGGAAAAGGTACCAAGTTTATGGAGTTCGACAGAGCAACATACCAACTTGTGTCCTAGTCATTCATGTTACAGTTAGATTCACAGGCAGTGGTGACTGTTTGGCTAAATGAGGTGCATCTAGGAGAAAGGGTACCGAGTTTATGAAATTTGACAGAGCAACATACTTACTCGTGTTCCTTAGTCATTCACATCACGTTTAGATTCGCAAGGGGTGGTGACTGTTTTTAGCTGAATGGGGTGTGCCTGGGGAAAAAGGGTACCGAGTTAATGGAATCAAAGAGCAACATACCAACTCATATTCCACAGTCATTCACATGATGTTTAGATTCACAGTTGGTGGTGGTGACTGGTGTTTGCCGAATGGAAGAAGTCGGTGGGAAAGGTTGCCAAGTTTGTGACATCAGCTGGCAGCAGACCTGCTTCTGTTCCAGAGACGTTCATTTCAAGGTCAGACTCTTTGGCAGAGCACACTGATGTGAGCTTGAAGAAGAGAGTACCAGGTATAAGTCGGATGGACAGTGACAGATAAAAGCATGCAGATGCTGACGTGGTTTTCAAAAATTATTTCTGTGGCAGCGGATACACCACACCCTACGCCCAGTGGCAGGGAGACCACTCTCGCAGACTACCCGACACTGCTGACAGACATGCCACCTCCAAAGTAACAGGTACTTCTCACCCAAAAGACAACACCCAATCTCCGGTTGCTGTTGTTTTCTTCTCCATAATCCTTTTCTTTCTCACTCTTTCTTTTTTTTCCCTTTCCCACCAATTTTTCCTTTCATACTGCAGCCCTGGGGTGGTTAGGTCTCGTGTTTATGTCGGTGTTTGGGCACTAGGCTGCTTCCATGGTCATATTAGTACCCAAACCTTTCGGAGGGCGCTGACCATGTTGGTGGACAGCTGCGCAGAGATAAAGAGTGCCCCTTCAGTGGCATAACCAAATCTGGCAGAGTTTGGAGGAAGGTGCTGGGAAGCGATGCTCGGAGTGTGGGGTCAACCCTAGGGTCAGACAGTTTCTCCTGGGTTCCCGCCCTGTGGATAGGGTTGCAAAGGCGCCCAGAATTGCCTGATGGCCCTGATCATCAGTGAACACATGCTTTCACATGTTATCCCGCCCCCTCCTGATGAAGACCACTGCCAATTTGATCCACAACTGATTATTCATCCAGATGACTTTGGCTTGTTCTGCAACTAGCCTCCAGCTCCGTACCTCAAAGTTACTCGACCATCCGCCCCTTTGGACAGGTGGAGATGCTGGATGGTCACCCTGATGTAAAACTCACTCATCAGACATTTAGCTATCACCATGTCTGGGAAAGGGAGTTGATAATGGCGCTTGGTTGATGTCGTACATACACGCTGTTTTTGTGGCATCAGCTAACAGGCTCGGTTTGTTTTGCAGAGAGCGCTGTGGTTTTGCGCAGTTCACGGGCGATGGCCTCCAACCTGCCGCACAGTGGATTTAACAGTAAGTTGACTTTTTTTCCACATGCGGTCTTTGTGTTGTTATTGTTTTCTCCTTCCCCCCCACCCCCCATCCTGCTCGTCTTCCCCTCAGTGTTTAATTTTTTTTAATGTTTTAACAGTTATGAGTAGAGTAGATAATAAATGTGTGTATGTGTACATGTGATATTTTTGGTTCTGTTGGCTAGAATGATACATTGAAACAGTTTTGAAACTATTTGCAAGAATGTTCATGATAGGAAGTGGGGGGGGGGGGACAGTACAAGACCATGTTTAAATGACTCGCACTTTATGTGGAAATGATGAGAATGAAGATCACTGCAATCACTAATTAAATTCTGGGAGCAGAGTGCCCTGAAAATGGAAAGCAGTCATTTCAAAGCACTGTAAGCAGTTGGGAAGGAAATGGTATACCACTTGGGGCAAACCTTGGAGGCGTGAGTTCACACCAGATTATTTTTTTTTCACAAAAATGCTCATTTTAAGAGAGAAAAAATCTAGTGTGATCTCACAACTCCAAGGTTTGAGAAAGAAAAGAAAAATACATTCAATGTTTTAGCTGAGTGAGTGAAAGGAACGGAGAGTTTTTCATCTAGTACCCTAGCACTTGTAACAGTAGCCCCTTGAAAAAATAAGATGGGGGGGTGGGGAGGGGGGTCGTTTGGTTAGTTGGGTTTGGGTTTTCTAGTTCTTTTTGAAACTGCATTGTGCCCTCAATATTCAGATGCTTTTCCCCAGAGAAAGCAAACAGCCACAGTGCTAATGTCTGGCTGATTAAAGAGCTCAGCCTGGAATGTACAAGGTGACTTCGTTAAAGCCCCACCCCCACCCCACCCCCAGTCCATCCCCAAGAGTTGAAAAAGCCCTGAGAGACTGACTTCAGTTGCTACAGTTGACATGCAGTGTCTCTCATTGTCAGCATCAAACGAGATCCCAGAGTCTGAGCTGCTGAAGGACGTGATTTACGCGTTTCAAGGCATCGAGGGCAAGTGGATTAAGTTTGACACAGGCCGGGACAGCTACAGGATAGATTCACAGGTAAAGATCTTCCCCTTTTCAACTCAAGGCCCGTGTCCACGAAACAAACTCCCTGTCTGTGTTACACATCCTTCTGCTGCATCCACTTTCAGATCTTGTCTCTTGAAGCACCTTTCAACATAACTGTGCTTCTAAATACCTATGGGCAGATTTCCATGTGTTGTGTGTGCATGAGAGAGAGAGGGGAGTAGTTTTGATTTACTCATATTTTAAATGGAAGTGCCTTGTACTCATTTGAGAAGAGGTGCAGATAAATGCCCATAATTATTATTAATTTAACAATAATAATAAATAATTCTTTTAAAGCACCAGCACAAAATGGCAGCACTCACAGTCATGTTTTTTCCACTTTCAAACATTGATTTATTTATTTTTAAATTTAACAAACGAACCATAAATCAGGTGAAAAACTGCTGGTGTGTTGTGTTTTGTTTCTCACTCCTCTCTGCACATTGCTGTGTGTGCGTTCCACAGGCAGGAATCCCGAAGGCAGTGCGCCACATCGTCAGCAAGCTGGCCGAGTGTGGCTGGCTGTACAACAAAATCCGTGCTTACGTCGAGTCAAGAAGCGCAGACAAAGCTTTCGGTCTGATCGGTCAGGTGAGACTGACATGGCAGCATGGCTGCTTCATTTTCTCGTCTCTTCCCGGTGACGTTTTCTGGAATTATTTTGCTTCATTTTTGACTGTTTGCGTCGATTCAGTTGTGTTTTTGTTTGTTTGTTTTTCTTTGCTTCTTTCTTTTGTTATTGTATTCTTGTTTCAAGTCGTGATGTATTTCTTGGCATGGTCACGTTGCATTTTGAATCCATTTGCTGTGGTGAGAACCATAGTGTACGGTTAAGGTGATCAGCGTTGGGTTTGAAGTAAGTGAATGGTGCTGATGAATAGCCATATGTTAATTTTACATTGACTGCTGGTATCACCACAGAGGCTGGAGTAACTTCAGCTGGGTGGTCTCTCATCAGGGTGGTCTTTTATCAGGGTGGTCTCTCATCAGGGTGGTCTTTCATCAGGGTGGTCTCTCATCAGAGTGGTCTTTCATCACGGCAGTTGCCAGTATCTCATCAGAGTGGTCTTTCATCTTGGTGGTTTTTCAACATGGCAGTTGCCAGTATCTCATCAGGGTGGTCTTTCATCAGGGTAGTCTCTCATCAGGGTGGTCTTTTATAAGGGTGGTCTCTCATCAGGGTGGTCTTTTATCAGGGTAGTCTCTCATCAGGGTGGTCTTTTATAAGGGTGGTCTCTCATCAGGGTGGTCTTTTATCAGGGTGGTCTCTCATCAGGGTGGTCTCTCATCAGGGTGGTCTTTCATCAGGGTGATTTCTCATCAGGCTGGTCTTTCATCAGGGTGGTCTCTCATCAGGGTGGTTTTTCATCATGGCAATTGCCAGTATCTCATCAGGGTGGTCTGCCATCAGGTAGTCTCTCGTCAGGGTGGTCTCCCATCAGGGATGACTCAATCTCATCAGGGTAGTCTTTTATCATGGCAGTCTCTCATCAGAGTGGTATCTCGCCAGGGAGGACTCCCACCAGGGTGGTCTTTCATCAGAGTGGTCTCTCGTCATGGCAGCCTCTCATCAGGCGGTCCTTTCATCGGGGTGGTCTTTCGTTAGGAGTTTCATCGTGTCGCAGTGTTTTGTACTTTTTATGTTTGTTTCTTCCCCAGAGTTTCTGCGCAGCACTGCACCAGGAGCTGACGGAGTACTATCGCTTGATAGCGGTCTTGGAGGCACAGGTAACCACAGCTCCAGGCTTCTCGCCTAGCGAAGGGACCTGCTGTATGTTATCAGCCAAGTGCAGGGTGAACGATGGATGTGCTGTCTGTGAATGCATGCAGGCTTATGCATCTGTGTGCGTTTTTGGTGGCATTTTGTTTGTGGCGTGCGTTTGTGTTTAAAGCAGTAGTGCATCGGAAACTCGTGCTCAACCTTCCCGGCACACAAAAAGAATGGTAGCGTGGATTTTCCAAACGCCGAAATGTACATGTTTGCAAATGGAGCAGTGAATGGTAGTGTGGATTTCCCCATGCCAAAATTTGCAAATAGAGCAAAGAAGGGCAGCGTGGATTTTCCCAGCACCAATACGTTACAAGTTTGCACATGCCTATGCTGCACACTAGCCTGGTCAGCCAGCTTCACTGCTCACAAGGCCAATTTATTGAGAGAGTGGACCTTCCAGCTGCTTTCCTTTCACTTGCCTATACTATAGTGCCAACAGCATCACACAGGCTGTTATAAGTTAGAAAGGTAGAAGATATTGGAGAAGTGGGGGGGGTGCCTATAGTGCCAACAGCGTCACACACGCTGTGAGAAGTGGGGAGGTGCCTATCATGCCAGCAGCATCTCACACGCTGTTATAAGTTATAAAGTTAGAAGACATGGGAGAAATGGGGAGGTGCCTATCGTGCCAGCAGCATCTCACACGCTGTTATAAGTTAGAAAGTTAGAAAACATTGTAGAAATGGGGAGGTGCCTATCATGCCAGCAGCATCACACATGCTGTTATAAGTTAGAAAGCTAGGAGACATGGGAGAAATGGGGAGGTGCCTGTCATGCCAACAGCGTCACACAAGCTGTTATAAGTTAGAAAGCTAGGAGACATGGGAGAAATGGGGAGGTGCCTATCATGCCAACAGCGTCACACAAGCTGTTATAAGTTAGAAAGCTAGGAGACATGGGAGAAATGGGGAGGTGCCTATCGTGCCAGCAGCATCACACAAGCTGTTATAAGTTAGAAAGCTAGGAGACATGGGAGAAATGGGGAGGTGCCTATAGTGCCAACAGCGTCACACAAGCTGTTATAAGTTAGAAAGCTAGGAGACATGGGAGAAATGGGGAGGTGCCTATTGTGCCAGCAGCATCACACAAGCTGTTATAAGTTAGAAAGCTAGGAGACATGGGAGAAATGGGGAGGTGCCTATTGTGCCAGCAGCATCACACAGTAATAGAACATCCCTAATGAGCCTGATGGTTTCTGTGAACGTTAAGTACTATGTTTACTTTAGACATGGGAGAAATGGGGAGGTGCCTGTAGTGCCAACAGCATCACACAAGCTGTTATAAGTTAGAAAGGAGATGTGGGAGAAATGGGGAGGTGCCTATAGTGCCAACAGCTGTTATAAGTTAGACAGCTAGGAGACATGGGGAGAAAGTGGGAGGTGCACTGAAGCTGATTTGGCCCGTTGTCTCCGACGTCAGCTGCAGCAAGAGCAAGACCAGGGCATCAGCGACGGCGACGGCCTGACCATGAAGCGCCTGGTGGTGTGGACCTACGACCCCCTCCTGCGGCTGAAAACGCTGGCTGCACTCGTCGATGCCTGCAAAGGTGGGTGAGGGTTGGGGGTAGGTACGTTTGTCCGGGGTGGGGAGGGGGTATCTGTGCACATTGTTTTACTAGCAAATGAGGGTTAGGGGTAGATGCGTTTGTTTTGGGGGATATCAGTGTGCATATTGATTTACTAGCAAATAAGGGTTATGGGTAGGTACGTTTCTTTGGAGGGTATCGGTGGGCACATTGTTTTACTAACAAGTGTGGGTTAGGAATAGGTATGTTTGTTTGGAGGGTATCGGTGTGCACATTGTTTTACTAGCAAATGAGGGTTATGGGTAGGTACGTTTATTTGGAGGGTATCGGTGGGCACATTGTTTTACTAACAAGTGAGGGTTAGGGGTAGCTACGTTTGTTTCGAGGGTATTGGTGTGCACATTGTTTTACTAGAAATGAGGGTTAGGGGTAGGTGCGTTTGTTTGGAGGGTATCAGTGTACACATTGTTTTACTAGAAATGAGGCTATGGGGTAGGTGCGTTTGTTTCGAGGGTATCAGTGTACACATTGTTTTACTAGAAATGAGGCTATGGGGTAGGTGCATTTGTTTCGAGGGTATCAGTGTACACATTGTTTTAGTAACAAATGAGGGGTAGGTGTGTTTGTTTGGAGTTTATTAGTGTGCACATTGTTTTACTAACAAATGAGGGTTAGAGGTAGGTGTGTTTGTTTGGAGGGTATCAGTGTGCACATTGTTTTACTAGCAAATGAGGGGTAGGGGTAGATGCATTTGTTTGTAGGGTATCGGTGGGCACATTGTTTTACTAACAGTTATAAAGAATCAGAACAACTTGCCACCTGACATTGTATTAGCAGGAACACTAAACTTCTTCAGAAACCTTCTACTGTTCCAGCTAAACATTGGGAACTGAAAATATATAGCACACGGTAACTGACAAAAACAAGCCAGGTCATTACATGCAG
The DNA here is from genome assembly GCA_018857735.1 of Alviniconcha marisindica. NCBI lineage: Eukaryota > Metazoa > Mollusca > Gastropoda > Provannidae > Alviniconcha > Alviniconcha marisindica. The sequence continues at coordinate 599,198 of JABMCL010000376.1, read as the reverse complement.
CACTTTTAAAAAGAACAATGTCGACCACAATATACACCAAATTATGGCTTGGCAAGCAAAAGGCTAAAAAGCCTATGATACAATATGATTTTTTGATTTTTTTTTGTAAAGGCATGTGTTATGTCATGGGTGCCTGTTTTTATGCACCTTGTGTTGTGAAGTGTAGAGGCCAGGGTTGTGTCACGTGCTTTTAATGACACTGATTGCAAGTGTTTCTCCATTCCTACTTCTGTCAGGAAAAAAGGGCGGAGCTCTGGCATCGTCCATATTTTCTTACATGCAGCATGGTGATCCCTACATCAAGGCTCTCATCAAACACACACTGACGCTGGTATGTATGTGTGACACTTTGTCATTCTCTCTCTCTCTCTCTCTCTCTCTCTCTCTCTCTCTCTCTCTCTCTCTCTCTCTCTCTCTCTCTCTCTCTCTCTCTCTCTCTCTCTCTCTCTCTCTCTCTCTCTCTTCTCTCTCCTCTTCCTTCTCTCTCCTCTCTCTTCTCTCTCTCTCTCTCTCTCTCTCTCTTCTTCTGCTCTCTCTCTCTCTCTCTCTCTCTCTCTCTCTCTCTCTCTCTCTCTCTCTCTCTCTCTCTCTCTCTCTCTTCTCTCTCTCTCTTCTCTCTCTCTCTCTCTCTCTCTCTCTCTCTCTCTCTCTCTCTCTCTCTCTCTCTCTCTCTCTCTCTCTTGTAAATCATAGATAGCGTACATATATGACAGTCTGGTGATCTGTTTGTTGCATACAAGTGGTGCAAATAATCTTAGTGGTTGTTCCACTACTTGATCTACAACTGCTCATTTTCATTCAGCGGTTCAGAATTACTTCCTTTTGGTAAACTCTTGATCTGCTCTTGGGACCAGGTTGATGGTTCATGCATGAGAGAGAAAATCGTTCTTTGTTCCGCTACGTGATCTACAACTGCTAATTTCCATTTCAGCAGTTCAGAATTACTTCCTTTTGGTAAACCCCTGTCTGCTCTTGGGGCCAGGTACATGCACGAGAGAGAAAAATCGTTCTAGTAAATCTTTCAAACACTTGGGCTCCGCAACACTTTTGTAGGACCTTATGTCAGTGGTGGAGCATTGCCTCTCCTGGCAATACATCGGTTATGTCCAGGTGCTGAGGCAGGGTTCACATTAACCAGTGATTTTTAGTATTTTACCATTTAAGATAGTACTAATAATGAATACTTAGAGCGCCTAACCCGCACAGGCCCTAAGTGCTTACACGTTCTTTACAAATACATATTGTCAAAATTCAACGCATACAACATGAGCACACACACACGCACACAGACTCGCACACGCACATGCGCGCGCTCACGCTCGCACACCAATCGCATATCAGGGCAATGAGACTGAAGAAAAGTGTTTTTTAAAGAAAGGTTTTCAACGAAGAATTAAAAGATCAGTATATACCAAAAAAACACCATCAGCAGTCAATCAGATGTACTGGCTGTTATTTTGTTTGATCAGTTCTAAAAACAAAAAAATGCATCGCAGTGAGATGATGTGTGGTGTGTGTGCGCACCTGTGTACATGTGTGTGTGTGTGTGCATGCACGCCTGTTTGAGTGTGTGGTGTGTATCTGTGTGAGTGTGTTCTTCTTGACAAGGAATGGAACTGGATGATCGTTAGCATAGCTCTAGCTAGTATTATATCACTGACCATGTGGCCGACCGGTTACAGTGATTATCTGACCAGTTTCCATGAGCCACTTTCGGCACCTTATGGATGTCACACAGTGTGAAAACCGTGTAGCACCACAACTGGCCACGGTGCCCAGATTGACAGTGTGTCACTGTAGCTGGCTGTGCAGGTGCCTGTAAAAGCATATTGGTTGGAACTGACTCTCACTCACTGTCCTGTTTCTGTGGTCATTTTCAGGTGTCACAGCCCATCTACTCCACTTTGATGCGGTGGATTTACGATGGCGAGCTGGAGGACACATACCATGAGGTCAGTCAGGCAGTTCCTGGAATTTCCATCCTGTAAATCACCTAGGGTCGCCTCGGAATGAATCACACACTGAAAAAATCTTTTACACCAGTTCAGAACCAGTCCGATTCAGTGATACATCGTTAAAAAACGACTGTCCATTCATCTGTCAATACACGGTAACACATTTTAGTACCTGTTACCTGTTTAGTTCCATAGGTGCTCACAATGGGAACCTACAACTTAGCTTGTGACTATGAGCAAGGTGAGCTGTTTTATTATGCGGGCCACGCAGGAAACTGCATTTGCTAAAACGAATGCAGTTAAAAAGTTGGGAGAGGATTTTGAAAAAATGAACAGGAATGGATTGAGAAGGTAGAAATTAGGACAAGGAAACAGTTCCTGGCAGTAGTCAAAGCATGCATGGCTATATTCTGACCTGCACCAGACTGTAAAGGGAGAACATGTCAGCTCTAGGTTCTCAGCAGAGGGGACCTTAATTTCTACATCCGCAGTACCCCACTGCAGGTATGGTGATTGTAGGTCATGTTTTTAAGGCTACATTTAAATGTGGATGAAGCAGCGAGATTTAAGGTGGCTTCGGTATTCATAAATCATGAAGTGAATGTGGTGACTCTCAATTCAATACGGATGTGAACATTTGTGGTTAAAAAAAAAAAAAAAATGTGTGTGGACCCTGCATGATGTTTCAAATGCCACAAGTGTACCCTACATGGCATTTTGAACGCCACAAAGCAAGGTATGACTCGTTCCTGGGGGAGAAGGGTGGGGGGCGATGAAGCGGTCCGTCATGATTCTGATGTCCTTTCCAGTTCTTTGTTGCATCAGACCCCACAGTGAAGAACGATCGCTTGTGGCATGACAAGTACAGCCTCCGGAAATCCATGATTCCCAGCTTCCTGTCCATCGACCAGGCACGCAGGGTGAGTGGCCGCGACAGTGGAACCCCTCTTTAAAGCAGTTAGCCTTCCCAGGCTAAACTGCTCACGTGCTTGGAGCAGGTTAGAAAAACATGATCCGCAGCAACAGTTTTGTGAGCGAATATGCCATTGGTTTTCGGCTGATTTTATAAGATGATGCTTTTTGAACACCATCACCAACGCTTGTTTCATGGACTCATTACCACGTTGTGCACTCTTTTTGTGCCCTTCATTGTGACGTCACCATAGTGTCTTTGGCGTCCCAAGAAGCTCTCAGTCTTGCATGCTGGTCACAGAAGAGACGCATAGGGATCGTAATCTTTTTTGTCCCCAGGTTTTTTTATCTCTGGATTTATCCCTTTTTATTACTTTTGATTACGTATTGGAGTTGTTTAGAAAAATATATAAGTCCACAAGAAAAGGTGTGGTCTAGTTACAATGACTGGTAATGTTTGGGTAAAATTAGCCGGCATTTTCATGCGTAAAAAAGAAAAGGAAATTGATGCTTAAGGCCCGGTCAACCATGACAGTTATATGAGGGCGAATGCCAGTGCAAGATTAAATTGTACGAAGCATGACAAAAGTGAAGTTGCAGAGGATATGCAGGAGTGTACGAAGCATGACAAAAGTGAAATTGCAGAGGGTATGCAGGAAGTGTGACCTCATAGGCTGCTGCAATTAAATAATAGTTATGGTGGGGTCATAGAACACCCTTTCTCAAATGAGCCCTAGACGCCAACATATCGTCAGTTTTTTTAAAATCCCCATCCAAACACACACTGTTAACATACTCAAATTTGTCATCAAACAATCCCCCACACTAATATAGACACACACATACATGCATGCATGCACACACACACACACACACACACATACACATGAACACACACACCACACACACACAGATTTACTTCAGGCAGGCTGGAGACAGTTGGAAATGTTAGGAGTCAAGAGATAGAGAAAAGGTGAGTCTTAAGCTGTGACTTGAAGGAAGGCAAAGTTTGAGCATGTCGCACAGAGACAGGGAGATTGTTCCATACAGAGGGGCCAGTGAAAGAATGGGCTACTGCAACTGTGGACGGCCACTGCTGGGTTGCAGATCTTGCTGACGGGAAAGTCCATCAACTTCCTGAGACAGGTGTGTCAGGACCGAACGCCAACCCGAGGGCGGGACCTTGCCATGAAGCATGGACATGAAGCACGGTGAGCCCTTCAGCCCTCTTGTCCATTTGTTGTCGGTCACATTTTAAGCACAAGTATTTGTTTACTCCTTGTATGGTTTGTAGATGATTATGTTTGTGTAAAAGATGCGTTTTTGTGCAGACGCCAGTGCAAGGAATGGTGTGGGGTGGATGCGGGTTGGATGTGGGATTTTCTTGCTCCAGTTGTAATGTGTTTTTGTGCAGGACGCCAGTGCCAGAAATGGTGTGGGGTGGATGCAGTTTGGATGGGGGATTTTCTTGCCCAAGTTGTAATGTGTGCAGTGTGATCATGTTTTGGTTTTTTTAACCAACGTTATTTTATTTGTTTGTACCTCTCTATTTCAAATGGTGTTGGCACACACATGCACACTCACACTCACACACACACACACACACACACACACACACACACACACACACACACACACACACACACACACACACACACACACACAAACACACACAGAAAAACAACAACAGTAACAAAAAGGACCATGGCAATGAGTACGGTTTACAAGATCATTAACATCGTTAACAACCTCCTCTAGATTTGTACTGCTTTTTATAATACCACCATTCAGTTGCTATTTTGTCATATGACATTGTTAATACGTCCCCAGTTTCTTTGTGTGGAGGTGATTCCCACAATGGGTGTCTGTTGCTCTCTGGTCCGCAGCCCAGAGCATGTTTGTTCAGGACCAGGAGGCGTCCTTCCAGAAGATGATCGACGGGGTGTACACCGAGACCAGCTACCACCTGCTGGACGTCCTGCACGCCAAGTACAAGTTCATGGACCACCTCAAGGTCAGGGTCACTGCTGGCTGCACCACCATTCGCTCTGTTCTGGCACTCGGGCGCGGGAATTTTCTGCGAAAATGCAAATTTTCCGCGGCAGTGAAACTGACTTTCCGCGGAGAAAAAAAACATTGTCCGCAGGGAAGAGAAATCTGCATTACAAAAAACATTACGGCATTACAAAAAAACTATATAAAAAAAAAGAGAAAAGAAAGGAAGCACTGGTTTCGTACTGAATACCTGCAAAATATACAAAGCACAGTAACATGCGGCTATCGCCCGTCTTCGTTTCAGAGTTTTTCTTTGAAATCAAACACAGGGCCAGTGATTGGGGGGGGGGGGGGGGGGGGGGCAACCAAGCTTGACACTTCATTCACACCTTACTGAGGCTAACATAGCACACACACACAGCACCTACCTCAGCTTTGATCAGAGGACAGTCACAGTGTATTATATTTCACCCTAGCATTAGTCAGAGGGCTGCCACAGTACATTATATTTCTAGTGTTCCTCTCTTTAAGCTGATAGATTTGATCAAGGTCATGACTGTAAAGAACAGCAATTGAGTAAGATCTCTCAAGGTCACAACAGAACAGTAGTTGAGTAAGGTCTCTGAAGGTCACAACAGAACAGTAGTTGAGTAAGGTCTCTCAAGGTCACAACAACAAAAGATGATCCAAACGCATCAAAGGTTCAAAAGAACGCTATTTATTAGGACAAAAGACATGCAAATTTTCAGGGTAATCCCCTTTATCAAGCTACAAAATGACACGTAAACAACAGTTAAACGGTGAAAAATGGGATGGAGAGCTAAGACTCATACCCGTTTTTGGTTGAGCTATATTGTTTGCGTGTCGAGTGCTTGGAAGAATGTTGGCAGGACCTTTTCTTCTTCTTTTTTTCCCAACAGTAAAGAAAAGTAGTTGGGTAAGATCAGATGAACATGGCCAAAATGAAAGTTGTGGATGGAGTTGTGTTGACGTGATGTTTGTGTGTGTGGGCGGGTTGCAGGCCATAAGGTACCTGGCCAAAGTGCAAGTTGTGGCTGGGGTTGTGTTGACATGATGTTTGTGTGTGGGTGGGTTGCAGGCCATGAGAAGGTACCTGGCCAAAGTGAAAGTTGTGGCTGGTGTGTTGACGTGATGTTTGTGTGTGGGTGGGTTGCAGGCCATGAGAAGGTACCTGCTGTTGGGCCAGGGGGACTTCATCCGCCACCTCATGGACCTCTTGGAGTGAGTAGTATGTAGCGTGGAGTGAGTAGTGTGGAGTGAGTAGTGTGGAGTAGTGAGTAGCGTGGAGTGAATAGCGTGGGCAGGTCTCCACTCCATGCAGGCCTGCAGAAGTTTGCTAGTGAACATAAGTCCACTAGTAAGTATCTTGGTGTTTTAAGCCCAGTCAACCATTATGGTTGTATATCGATTATCAGGGCAAGAAAGTCCACTAACCAGAAAGAATTACAAGAATTGCCCAATAGCACTGAAAAATTGTGTGAAAAACGTAACTAGTACAGCATGAGTATGGTATATAGGTTTCACCACATATTTAATTTTTTTGATAATAAAATAAATTTGAATGGGCCTTCACTCACCCAGAGGTTTTTTGTACCACTGCCCCCCCCTTCCTCCCCACCCCATCCCCCAACCCCCATCCCCCACCTCACATGGGCAACCAGGCAAGTGTAATTTCTGCAGCCTGCTCTTTGTGTCTATGTATGTAGTTATGCGCATGTATAAATATGTGAACATGTGGATAAGTGTGCCCTTTTTGTTTGTTTTTGCATGCATACGTGTACCCATCACTGTGATATAAAGATCTGTAGGATCTCAACTTTTGAGTTACACAGGATGAATGTAGAACTAGAAGGTTAAAATCCAAATTTCCTTGAAAAAACTAATCTTGTTCCAGACTGCAAAATCCAGATAGAAGAAAATCCTGCACATGTACTACATTAACCAACTCTAGTATAAAAAAACAAAACAATATGAAGTAGTAAGGCCTTTTGTTAGGTTTGAAAAATCCAGTAGAAAATCTTGAGGACCAGGTTCAGCACCTTGCATGCACCCATGAAATCAGTTCAAGATGTTCTGTTTTGACTTGTCATCAGGGAAGACCTGGCCAAACCGGCAGGCAACCTCTACCTCCACAACCTGAACGGCATCTTGGAGTCGGCCATCCGCGCCACCAATGCTCAGTTTGACGATGCCGACATCCTCAAGCGTCTGGACGTGCGGTTGCTAGAGGTAGATAATGATGATGATGATAATAATAAAGTAGTGGACATTTCTGTAGCACATAATCCCTGCCAAATCTAAGGTGCAATGTGCTGTACAAGAAGATGCAGAAATATGTATAAACACATACAGTGGACAAAATATCTGGACATAGTTAGCCCCAGGTTGCAGTTGTAGCTGTTGGAAGAATCAGTGAAACATCACTGTTTTTGTTTAAAACTCTGTGTGTGTGTGTGTGTGTGTGTTACCATGCTGGTATTTGAAGATTCAGAATAGTTCTTGGGTTCATGTATCACCTGATTGGCACCTGTCATTGTGTGTGTGTCTGTGTGTGTGAGAGAGAGGAAGAGAGATTTGAGAGTCAGTGAAGTAAATTATTTATCTGTCTGTTTATTTTGCTTCGTGGCCGTAATTCAAATTTCCTGTGTTAACAGAGGACAAATAAATATTCTCGATTTTCATGATTGATTCTTAACAGGGTGTCACAGGTTGGGACGCGTTCAGTCATGTGTCGCCTGATTGACACATGTCATTGTGTGCTGTTTGTCAGGTCTTGCCATAGTTCATGCATTGGGACATGTTCAATCATGTATAACCTGATTCAGTGATTGACACCTGTCACATGCTGTCAGGAGACACAGGGCAGGATGTGTTCAGTCATGTGTCACCTGATTCAGTGATTGACATCTCTCAAGTCCTGTGTGTCAGGTGTTGCCAGGGGACACAGGGTGGGACATGTTCAGTCATGTGTCGCATGACTCGATAATTGACACCTGTCATGCTTCTGTCAGGTGTCACCAGGGGACACAGTGGGACATGTTCAGTCGTGTGTGACCTGATTCAGTGATTGACACCTGTCATGTGCTGTCTGTCAGGTTTCACCAGGGGACACAGGGTGGGGCATTTTCAGTCTTGTGTCACCTGATTCAGTGATTGACACCTGTCATGTGCTGTCTATCAGGTATCGCCAGGGGACACAGGATGGGATGTGTTCAGTCATGTGTCACCTGATTCAGTGATTGACACCTGTCATGTGCTGTCTGTCAGGTAACGCCAGGAGACACAGGATGGGATGTGTTCAGTCATGTGTCACCTGATTCAGTGATTGACACCTGTCATGTGCTGTCTGTCAGGTAACGCCAGGAGACACAGGATGGGATGTGTTCAGTCATGTGTTACCTGATTCAGTGATTGACACCTGTCATGTGCTGTCTGTCAGGTATCGCCAGGGGACACAGGGTGGGATGTCTTCAGTCTGGACTACCACGTGGATGGACCCATCAGAACTGTGAGTGCATCCAGTACTATTGTTGTCTTATCAGCATCACCCGAGTATGATCCTTCATATTTTTTGTGACTAGAGAGGTGAATGTTGGCTTTGTATTTTCCATCATTGCTTTGCAACAGTTGTGAGATATATTGACTGATGAGTGGTGCTTCAATTCAGGGTGCATTCATCTCAAATCAGTTCAGAGACTTCAAGGGCTGGAAGCATTAGGGAATTATCAGGCCAGGTGCCAGAAAAGAATGGATAGTGTTCTGTGTGTGTGATCATGTGTGTAATCTGTTGTTGTGAATGTAATAGTGCTGAGTGTGTGTGATCATGTGTGTAACCTGTTGTTGTGAATGTGTGTAATAGTGCTGAGTGTGTGCGACCATGTGTGTAACCTGTTGTTGTGACTGTGTGTCTGATAGTGAATGTTCTTGGCACAACGCCTCATTCCACGTGTATTACATATATTTTACTTGACAGGTGGCAAAAAAGATATTGATTGATTGCTTGAGTGTGTGTATCATGATCATGTAACTGGAAATATTGCTTTAGTGTGTGTATCATGATCATGTAACTGTGGAGATGTTGCTTGAGTGTGTGGATCATGATCATGTAACTGTGGAGATGTTGCTTGAGTGTGTGGATTATGATAATGTAACTCTGAGCAGAAAACACACAAAAGACTTTGCCATCAGTAGACAGAATTCTTTCTTTTTATCAGTTGAGGAGCAGCCAGGGTCGTTCTTGACAAAAGAGGGAAATGTGCAAAACTATCTGACTAGTTTCTGGGCCAATGGTTTTTTTTTTGTTTGGTGGGGGGGGGGGGGTCAACAGAGTTTGTGATTTTCCGTCAGAGCTAATATTTCAGATCCTGATGTCTGCTACAACTTGCTGTGCAGGTGTTCACGCCAGAGTCGATGATCATGTACCTGCGAGTGTTCAACTTCCTGTGGCGTGCCAAGAGAATGGAGTACATCCTGGCCGTCATCTGGACGAACCAGATGTCCAATGCACGGAGCCTCATCCCCATCCCAGGTACCTTAAGCCTGTTCTGAATTGGGTGAACATTTGTTCACGAACATAGTTGGGAGTATTCGGCGAATATAGTTGGTTCTGAATTGGGTGAACTTTTGCTTCACAAATATAGTTCAGAGTATTCGTCCAACTGCGACGAAGCTATATTCAGGGTCCAAAAAGCTTCACACAACATGTTCTGGGAGCATTCGCCCTATTTCGACGAACATTGCCTCTGATTGGCTGAGAGCAGAGCTCTCCTGTGTATGAGGAAGAAATACAAATGGATGACGGTGTCGCTAGGTTCTTCACTCGCTTCAGGGTGATTTGTTTTAATTTGTTGACTTGTGGGAGGTGCAGCCTTGTCTCAGGGACCCAGAATGAGATAGTAGTTAGTTGAATTACCTTGTGAGGGATGATTAAAGTATATTGTCTTGACTTTAGCCTACATTTTCGATCATGTTGTCTGGTGCCTGTCTGCCGCAAGTTCAGGCTGAAGGTTGCATCTCATTACAAGCCAGTTGAGAACAAAGTAAAGTTTGTCAAACTGTCCGAACCATGTTCAGCGAACTAAAAGTTCAGTTAAGAAACAAATCATAGTTCATCAAACTGTCCGAAGTATGTTCGGCAAACAAACATTCGCCCAGTTAAGAATGGGCTTTAGACAGTAAATGAGAGTCATAAACAGGGCATGACAGAAACAAGAGAGGTCATAAACGAGGCATGACAGAAACAATAGGTCATAAACGAGGCATGACAGAAACAAGAGGGGTCATGAACAAGGCATGACAGAAACAAGAGGGGTCATGAACAAGGCATGACAGAAACTAGAGAGGTCATAAACGAGGCATGACAGAAACAAGAGGGGTCATAAACAAGGCATGGCAGAAACAAGAGAGGTCATAAACAGGGCATGACAGAAACAAGATGGGTCATAAACAAGGCATGACAGAAACAAGATGGGTCATAGATGACGCATGACAGAAAATTCATAACTGACAGCAGTAAATAAGTTTTTTGTTTTATTATGATTGTTGATCGCTTTTATATTTCAGTATTCTGTGCTCTCAAGCAGATTTGCTGTGTTCTTGTCGCAGGTGATTTTGAATGAATGACTTTCTGTTGCACGCTTCGAATATCCACTGAAGCGGTGTATTTACAGCGCTGTTTGGTTGTTACATAGCTGATGCCATTTAAAACTTCTTCCATCTTGGTGCCTGTTCTGTGTACACCATACAACCATGCACCAGTTTACAGTGTCACTTCATTCAAAGCCCAATGCATAGTGTGCTCATGTGTCTAGTTGTAACCATCCATCCGCACTTTTGGCAGAATGACCGGGATCTTTTATGTGCTACTGCAGGAACATTTGAGGGGGGGGGGGGGGGGGACCGAAATAAGAGCCAGCACACAAATTTGACCCTGGAGAAGAACATTCTCCTGCTGGGACTTGAACCTGCAACCTTTCAGTCATGAGTCTGATGCTCCATACCCCGTACCACTGAGCTATCCCCACTCCCCTTGTTGTTATGTAACAGCCACCCATGTGCAGTAACCATGGTGGATATTGCTTAACTGTGTTGGCGTTTGGGAGCAAGCACTCTCACTCTGCTCTGCTGTCTCACTTCACAGCACGGCAGCGGTGAGTGGAAAAAGGCTGCGTTGGTCTGGTTCCTACCAGCTGGATGCTGTGTGGTTTCACAGCATGGCAGCGATGAGTAACAAAAAAAGAGCTGCGTTGGTCTGGTTCCTACCAGCTGGATGCTGCGTGGTTTCACAGCATGGCAGCGATGAGTAACAAAAAAGAGCTGCGTTGGTCTGGTTCCTACCAGCTGGATGCTGTGTGGTTTCAAGCATGGCAGCGATGAGTAACAAAAAGAGCTGCGTTGGTCTGGTTCCTACCAGCTGGATGCTGCGTGGTTTCACAGCATGGCAGCGATGAGTGAAAAAAAAAGAGCTGCGTTGGTCTGGTTCCTACCAGCTGGATGCTGGTGGTTTCACAGCATGGCAGCGATGAGTAACAAAAAAAGAGCTGCGTTGGTCTGGTTCCTACCAGCTGGATGCTGTGTGGTTTCATAGCATGGCAGCGATGAGTAAAAAAAAAGAGCTGCGTTGGTCTGGTTCCTACCAGCTGGATGCTGTGTGGTTTCATAGCATGGCAGCGATGAGTAACAAAAAAGAGCTGCGTTGGTCTGGTTCCTACCAGCTGGATGCTGTGTGGTTTCACAGCATGGCAGCGATGAGTAACAAAAAAAGAGCTGCGTTGGTCTGGTTCCTACCAGCTGGATGCTGTGTGGTTTCACAGCATGGCAGCGATGAGTAACAAAAAAAGAGCTGCGTTGGTCTGGTTCCTACCAGCTGGATGCTGTGTGGTTTCACAGCATGGCAGCGATGAGTAACAAAAAAAGAGCTGCGTTGGTCTGGTTCCTACCAGCTGGATGCTGTGTGGTTTCATAGCATGGCAGCGATGAGTAAAAAAAAAAAAGAGCTGCGTTGGTCTGGTTCCTACCAGCTGGATGCTGTGTGGTTTCACAGCATGGCAGCGATGAGTAACAAAAAAAGAGCTGCGTTGGTCTGGTTCCTACCAGCTGGATGCTGTGTGGTTTCACAGCATGGCAGCGATGAGTAACAAAAAAAGAGCTGCGTTGGTCTGGTTCCTACCAGCTGGATGCTGTGTGGTTTCACAGCATGGCAGCGATGAGTAACAAAAAAAGAGCTGCGTTGGTCTGGTTCCTACCAGCTGGATGCTGTGTGGTTTCATAGCATGGCAGCGATGAGTAACAAAAAAAGAGCTGCGTTGGTCTGGTTCCTACCAGCTGGATGCTGTGTGGTTTCACAGCATGGCAGCGATGAGTAACAAAAAAAGAGCTGCGTTGGTCTGGTTCCTACCAGCTGGATGCTGTGTGGTTTCATAGCATGGCAGCGATGAGTAAAAAAAAAAAGAGCTGTGTTGGTCTGGTTCCTACCAGCTGGATGCTGCGTGGTTTCATAGCATGGCAGCGATGAGTAAAAAAAAAAAAGAGCTGTGTTGGTCTGGTTCCTACCAGCTGGATGCTGTGTGGTTTCAAGCATGGCAGCGATGAGTAACAAAAAGAGCTGCGTTGGTCTGGTTCCTACCAGCTGGATGCTGTGTGGTTTCACAGCATGGCAGCGATGAGTAACAAAAAAAGAGCTGCGTTGGTCTGGTTCCTACCAGCTGGATGCTATGTGGTTTCATAGCATGGCAGCGATGAGTAAAAAAAAAAGAGCTGTGTTGGTCTGGTTCCTACCAGTTGGATGCTGTGTGGTTTCAGAGCTGGGCAGCATCCTGCACCAGTGCCAGATGCTGGGCTGTGAGATGCAGCACTTCATCCAGCAGGTCCAGTACTACATCAACTTTGAGGTCAGTCACGCTCCTGTCGGTGCATGTCCAGGAGGGCAGGAAGGGCAAAAGTGCTAGTGGTGTGTGTGTGTTGCGCGGGTGTTGGGTGTTCCATTGTGTCTCGCCGGTGTTGAGCGTTCTTCGTGTTTGTGGCGTGCAAATGTTGAGTGTTCATTGTGTTTGTGTTGCACAGGTGTTGTGAGTTTTCGTGACGTTTTGTGTCATGTACGTGCTGGCCATTTATTATGTTTGTGGCATGAATGTGTTTAGAAATGCTTCTGATATTTGTGTTATGCAGGTGTTGGGGTGTTGATGGTGATTTTGTCATGCAGGTATTGGAGTGTTTAGTCTGCTTCAGTGGTTGTGTCATGCAGGTGTTGGAGTGTTTATGGTAATTGTGTCAAATGCAGATGTTGGAGTACTGATGGTGATTGTGTCACATGCAGGTGTTGGAGTGTTGACTGTAATTGTGTCGCATGCAGGTGTTGGAGTGTTGATGGTGATTGTTGGAGTGTTGATGGTGATTGTGTCACATGCAGGTGTGGGAGTGTTGATGGTGATTGTGTCACATGCAGGCATTGAAGGGTTGACAGTGATTGTGTCACATGCAGATGTTGAAGGGTTGACGGTGATTGTGTCACATGCAGGTGTTGATGGTGATTGCTGGAGTGGTGATTATTGGAATGTTGACGGTGACTGTGTCCCATGCAGGTGTTGGAGTGTTCCTGGGATGAGCTGCTGCACAAGGTTCAGGAGGCGGCGGACCTGGATCACATCATCGCCGCTCACCAAGTCTTCCTCGACACTGTCCTCTGCCGCTGTCTGCTGGATGAGAAGTCTAGGGTCAGTTGCTGCACGCATGGTTCACTCTGTGTGTTGTTTATGTCTGCAGAGTTTGGGGGGAAGGTGGAGAGGGAATGGGGGGGGGGGGGGGCTTTCCATAACTTCTCGTGATAGGTCTACTTGATGCATCTCTTTAAAATGTTGCATTTGTCTTTTCTGTTTTTTGTTGTTGTTTGTTACTGGGGGGGGGGGGGGGTTGCCTTCCTGTATTCTTTGTCTTTCTCACTTTAAAAGAAAAAAATTAACTTGTTAATTTATTGTTTTCCCTGGGACTTTAAATGTAAATCATTTTTGTACAATTAGGGGGTATTTTTTCTCCATTTTTCACTTTGTCAGTCTCACAGTCACACACACACTCTCTCTCTCTCTCTCTCTCTCTCTCTCTCTCTCTCTCTCTCTCTCTCTCTCTCTCTCTCTCTCTCTCTCTCTCACACACACACACACAGACACACACACACTCTTCCCTCCATAACAACACCAGCCTTACCTTCATCTCTTTTCACTCATCATCACACAACTGTCACGCTCCTCTCCTGCTTCATTGCTTCATGCCGCTCACTCTTTGGCGTCGGCTGCAGGAGATCCTGACCCAGCTGCGGACCATCTTTGACCTCATCATCCAGTTTGAGACGGCACAGGACAGCTTCTACCAGGCAGCCAATGAGGAGCTGGAGAGCCGAAACCACTTTGACCAGCAGCGAAAGCAGCGTACAGAGCAGGTACACCCCCTTTTGTGGGTGTGTTTGTATAGTGTGTGGTGTGTCTGTGTGTGTGTGGGAGGGGGGTAGTTGTGTGCGTGTTTGTATTGTGTGTGGTGTGTGTAATGTGAGTGTGTGCAGCATGTAATGTGAGTGTGTGTAGTATGTCGTGTGAGTGTGGAATGTGTAGTGTGGTGTGTGTTTGTGTAGCGTGTGTGTGATGTGAGTGTGTGGAATGTGTGTGTTGTGTTTGAGAGTGTATTTTTGTGTAGTGCATGTGTGTGTGTAATGTGAGGGAAGAGTTATTGTGCCCTGAGTGTACCCTGATCATTGCTGTTGCGTGTGTGGGTGGGGGGGGGGGCTATTGTGCCCTGAGTGTACCCTGATCATTGCTGTTGCATGTGGGGTGGGGGGGGGAGGTATTGTGCTCTGAGTATACCCGATATTGCTGTTGGTGTGGGGGGGGGGGGGTATTGTGCCCTGAGTGTACCCTGATCATTGCTGTTGGTGGGGGGGGGGGGGGTATTGTTCCCTGAGTGTACCCTGATCATTGCTGTTGCGTGGGGGGGGGGGGGGGGGGTATTGTGCCCTGAGTGTACCCTGATCATTGCTGTTGCGTGCGTGTGTGTGTTGGGGGGGTGTATTGTGCCCTGAGTGTACCCTGATCATTGCTGTTGCGTGTGTGTGTGGTGGGGGGGAGGTATTGTGCCCTGAGTGTACCCTGATCATTGCTGTTGCATGTGTGTGAGGGGGGTGGGAGGTATTCTGCCCTGAGTGTACCCTGATCATTGCTGTTGCATGTGTGTGTGTGGTGGGGGGGAGGTATTGTGCCCTGAGTGTACCCTGATCATTGCTGTTGCGTGGGGGGGGGGGGAGGTATTGTGCCCTGTGTGTACCCTGATCATTGCTGCTGCGTGTGTGTGTGAGGGGGGATGGGGAGGTATTGTTCCCTGAGTGTACCCTGATCATTGCTGTTGCGGTGCCAGGGAGACTGGGCGTTGACGGAGTTTGAGGAGCAGGAGGAAGAGGCCAGGAGGACAGCGTTTCTCAGGAACATCATTCCCTCCACGCGGGCACAGATGACAGTGCTTGCCCAGTCCTATCAGGTCACTCATTAACATGCACACTCACACACGTATGTAAAGTAAATGCATGTGTGTGCACACACAGATGCACTCACACACACCCCACCACACGCATGCGCGCGTGCAGACACACACACGCACACTCACTCACTCACTCACTCACACATGCATACACACACACACACCTCTTCCCTCTCTCTCTTTCTGATTTCACACAAATGCACAAAGGAACATCTGAAAATCCTTCATGCAGTATTGGTTTTACTCTGAATGACATTTGCTGTCATTAA
Organism: Alviniconcha marisindica; assembly: GCA_018857735.1. Lineage (NCBI taxonomy): Eukaryota > Metazoa > Mollusca > Gastropoda > Provannidae > Alviniconcha > Alviniconcha marisindica. Next base: position 583,531 of record JABMCL010000376.1, on the reverse strand, counting down.
TAACAGAACAGTGGAGGTTTGTTGACCTGTCTTCTAGATCCTCCATAATAAAAAAGAATATTTAAAAAAGGATTTTTTAAATTTAATTTTGGGTTGGGGGGGGGGGGGGGGGGGGGTTGTATGCGTTTTTGCACATGCAGACAAAATTAATGGTAAGGAATTTGCTAAACGTCCTTGTGATGTTGGTTTTGCCCTGAATGGCATTCGCTGTCAGAGGCGTTGATTTATTAGCCTGCATTTAGAAGTAAACATAACATTTTTGTTTATTTGTTTGTTTGTTTTAGGACATGGTTCAGAGATTTTTAGTGATGGTGACGTCTCACCCAGACATGAGTTTACGCTTCCTCAGTTTCCGCCTGGACTTCAACCAGCATTACAAGGTCAAGGAGCCCAACACACGATCTCCGCTCGCCAGGCTTCGGCACAAATCACGCGCCATTTGACCCCGTGTCTGTGAATGTATTATAGCCGAGAGATGAGGACTTTACAGCTCTGTGTTTAGGTACTGTTGGGTTATAAGCGGCGCCACCATGTTTGGGCAGCATATAGCCCATTCCCTGTGAAAGAGTTTTGGCTTCTGGTGCTAGCTCCTTGCGAGAGAAATATCTGGGAGAGAGGTTTTACTTTTAACAAATCAGAAACATTCGCTTTGAGAAATTTGCTCCATGTGAGAATTGTACGTTGGCATGGAAACACACAAGTATGGGGGGGGGGGGGTAGATCAGTGGTAGTGTGTCAGACTCATGGTCGAAAGGTCGCAGGTTCAAGTCCCAGCAGGAGCAGCGGGATAATTGTCTTCTCCAGGGTCAACTTTTTGTTGTTGCTGATTCTTCATTATTTTAGTGTCCGCCTGTGTTGCTGCAGTGGCACATAAAAGATCCCAGTCAATTTGGCAAAGTTTAGGTGGCAGGTTGCCGCTAAGTATGCATGCACCCTACATATGTGGCTTCAGGTCAAGTGACACTGTAAACTGGTTCATGGTTGTATGGTGTACACAAAGCTTGCGCCAAGATGGCAGCAGTTTCACGCAGCAACAACCATGTAACAGCCAAACGGTGTTCTAAGTGGATGGTGGCTATTCAGAAACGTGCTGTGTAAGTCTACAGTCACTCATTCAGAGCTATATACAACTAGCACGCAGCGTGTCTGTTCAGAAGCAAAACTGGTCTGCAAGACAAAAAGACTGCATGGATTCTGGTCCGATGCTTCAGGTGTTTTTTTGTTTTGTTTTTGTTTTCACCTGACCACAAGGGACCAAGTTTGTCCTCATCACGATGGCAGAATACTGTGTGATATGTATTCACCATGTGCTAGGATGTTGTCAGTGCTTTTCACTTAACCACCTGGAGCCAAACTTGTCCTCATCGCGGTGGCAGCTTAACTGTACAACGCAAACCCACCGGCTGTTGAGTATGCCGTCACTGTTTTCATTCTCCCACAGGTTCATTGGGTCGGATGTCTGAATGTGATTTTGTTTGTGCAGCTGTCTCAGTGTATATGTACAGATACCTGGAATGTTCCCCTATAATGCAGGCAGCTGCTCCGTGACTTCAGGTGTGTGTTTTTTATTTTTTTATTTTATCTTAGCACATCCCTAGCACATCACATAGATTACTATTGCTGATTGTGATCAGAAGTTAAGACCCTAGCACATTGCATAAGTTCCTATTGCTGACAGTGATCAAAGTTATTGTCCTAGCACATTGCATAAATTCCTATTGCTGACAGTGATCGGTGTTTTGATCCTAGCACATCGCATATATTACGATCGCTGACAGTGATCAAAGTTATTGTCCTAGCGCATCGCATAAATTCCTATTGCTGACTGATCAGTGTTTTGATCCTAGCACATCGCATATATTACGATCACTGACAGTGATCAAAGTTATTGTCGTAGCACATCACTTAAATTCCTATTGCTGACAGTGATCAGTGTTTTGATCCTAGCACATCGCATATATTACGATCGCTGACAGTGATCAAAGTTATTGTCGTAGCACATCACTTAAATTCCTATTGCTGACAATGATCAAAAGTTATTGTCCTAGCACATCTAACAAATTCCTATTGCTGGTGGTGATCAGAGTTTTGATCCTGGCACATTGCATACATTGGTGTTGTTGACAGCAGTCAGCGCTTTGCCCCCAGTACATCACGTAGATTACTCTTGCTGACAGGCGTCACAGTTTTGCCCCTAGCACATCACATAGATTACTCATGCTGACAGGCGTCACAGTTTTGCCCCTAGCACATCACTTAGATTACTCTTGCTGACAGGTGTCACAGTTTGGCCCCTAGTACATCACGTAGATTACTCTTGCTGACAGGTGTCACAGTTTGGCCCCTAGTACATCACGTAGATTACTCTTGCTGACAGGTGTCACAGTTTTGCCCCTAGCACATCACATAGATTACTCTTGCTGACAGGTGTCACAGTTTTGCCCCTAGCACACCACATAGATTACTCTTGCTGACAGGCGTCACAGTTTTGCCCCTAGCACATCACGTAGATTACTCATGCTGACAGGTGTCACAGTTTTGCCCCTAGCACATCGCATATTGTTTCTGATGGTAGTCACCATTTTTACTATTGCTCTCAACAATCAGAGGTTTGATCCTCACACAACACAAAGATCACACTGTTGCTGACAGTGATCAGGGTTTACCTCACACAGATTACTGTTGCTGACAGTGATCAGGGATTTGACCCTCGCACAACCCAAAGACCACTGTTGCTGACAGTGATCAGGGGTTTGACCCTCACACAACCCAAAGACCACTGTTGCTGACAGTGATCAGGGTTTACCTCACACAGATTACTGTTGCTGACAGTGATCAGGGTTTCCTCAACCCAAAGACCACTGTTGCTGACAGTGATCAGGGGTTTGACCCTCGCACAACCCAAAGACCACTGTTGCTGACAGTGATCAGGGGTTTGACCCTCACACAACCCAAAGACCACTGTTGCTGACAGTGATCAGGGTTTACCTCACACAGATTACTGTTGCTGACAGTGATCAGGGTTTGACCCTCGCACAACCCAAAGACCACTGTTGCTGACAGTGATCAGGGGTTTGACCCTCACACAACCCAAAGACCACTGTTGCTGACAGTGATCAGGGTTTACCCTCACACAACCCAAAGATTACTGTTGCTGACAGTGATCAGGGTTTACCTCACACAGATTACTGTTGCTGACAGTGATCAGGGGTTTGACCCTCGCACAACCCAAAGACCACTGTTGCTGACAGTGATCAGGGGTTTGACCCTCGCACAACCCAAAGACCACTGTTGCTGACAGTGATCAGGGGTTTGACCCCAGCCCCTCACACAAGCCAAGTGGATGACTAGCCCTGTGTTGGGAAGCATTTCGATGAGTGTGTTGGAAACCAGGTCTAAATTAGCCAGCCACAGTTCTAGATGAGTTTTGGAAGCCAGGTCTGAATTAGCCAGCCAGTTGTTCTAAATGAGTGTTGGAAGCCAGGTCTGAATTAGCCAGCCAATTGTTCCAGATGAGTGGGTTGGAAGCCAGGTCTGGGTTAGCCAGCCAGTTTGAGATGAGTGTTGGAAACCAAGTTTGGGTTAGCCAGCCAGTTGTTCTAGGTGAGTGTGTTGGAAGCCAGGTCTGAATTAGCCAGGAAGCCAGGTCTGGGAAGCCAAGTCTGAATTAGCCAGCTGCAGTTCTTCTTCACCAGGGCTGGGCCACAGTTGATGCCAGTGTGGTTACTGAGGTGGAATTATAATAATCCATCAGAATTGTTCTGTGTGCTGAACACTTTTTTCTCTCACAATTTGCCTTTTTATCTTTTTTAAAATTATTTTGTTGTTGTTTTTAATAGGGGTTGCTTTCTAGTGGGGGGGGGTATGGGGAGAGGGTTGTATTCGTTATGAAGTTTGCAGCAAATAGTATTGCCCCTCCTCTTACAGTGGCAGAAGATTCATCCAGCTGATTGTGGCCAGTCATTGCAAGATTTGTTTGTGTACGTGCATTTACAGAGTGTGTTTGTGTAGGTAGGTGTGGTGTGGGGTCCTGAGTGTTTAAAAATAAAATCAGTTGCCTCCTTTCAGTTGCAACTCTGCTAAAGTCTGTTAACGACTAACACATTTTGTTGTTGTTGTTGTTGTTTTTATTAATGATGCATTCTGCTTGCCATAGATTCAGCAGCTGTGTCCACCATTATGCAAAGGTGTGTACACAGTACAGGTTATGCTTGCAGTTCAGATCACTGTCAGGTGACAGGTGTGGTGTTGTGCAATTGTATCTTCAAGTGCAAAATATGACCCGTTCTCACAAAATGAGTCAACTTAAAATTTGGCAATTTGAGATATCTGCATGTCTCAAATCTGCAAGTTCTGTTCGTTATTTTGATGCTGAAATCACGTTTCTTCTCCAACAAATGTGGATGTGACGTGTTCTTAAAGGTTGTATGTGTGGCAGAGGCCATTTGGAGAAAATCAGCTTTAAAGTTTTCACTGTGCATTGAGTAGTTTTTCCTTTAATCCTTAGCAACAGGAGGTTTAATTGTACCAATTTTGGCACAGGAACATATCAAACATTGGGGCACACGAAGAGACTTTAAATTTCAACATTAACTTTTAATACATTTTGTTCATGTTTTTAATCCCATGCTCTCAGTTTAAAATTAGCAAAATTGATGCTGGGTAGGGTGAATAAAATGCGTTTTAAACATAATATCCAACTTTTCAGAGCATGTCAGTGCAAACACACCAAAGTTTAATGCTTATAGACTTTAATCTCGCAAAAATCTGAAAACACCCAGATAGACCCCCATGGCTGCTTTTGCCTATAGCACAGTAAGGTGGTTGCGAGTTAAGACTCAGTTTGTGAGAACAAGTCACAAATGGTAATCTCAATAGTTTGGTAAAGATTATACCAGCGCTGCAGTCATTGGTTCTCACTTGTGTAAATATGTTGCTGCCACATCAGATTCAACACAGTTGTATATGTACAGTGTGTATGTGTATAAATTTATACTTGCTGTTGTGCGCGTATGTTTTTTTCAACTTTTTTTGGGGTGGGTGGGGGGGATTTGGGAGGAAGGGATGTAAAAACACATGACTAGGAATCTATTTCCACTTTTATTTGCACCTTTAACTCATTGAGTAGGTATTGGATCATGTGATCCAATGAGGCAATATGTATCATTGAAGAACCCTACCCCAGGGAGGAAAGGATGCGAAAACACATGACCAGGAATCTATTTCCACTTTTATTCGTACCTTTAACTCATTGAACAGGTATTGGATCGTATGATCCAATGAGACAATATGTTTCATTGGTTCACATAATCCACTCAGAAGTCCAAATAGGCATTGGATCATATGATCCAATGAGGCAGTATATATCATTGAATAAGTGTAAATTGGGGAAAACTGCGCAATTTGGGATGTTTATCACATCATAGTGTTATAGGATCAGCATATATACCGGAAGAAAAATCAGCAATCGGTCAGATTAAGCTGTTATTTTGTTTGACCAGTTCTCAAAACAAAACAAACAAAAATCACGCACACACAGCATGTTGTGTGGTAGTAGTAGCCATGTATCTGACCAGTTACAGCGATTGTCTAACTGGTTCCCCTGAACCACTTTTGCCACATATATCACACTGGTTTCAAAAATGTTTAGCACAGTCACAGTGTTAAATGCTAGCATGATATATACCTTCAGCAAGTGCTTAGGAGCAGGCAAGTAACAGCAAACCGAATGTATCAACTGCCTCGTCTTGGAATACTGCCAAGCCTCTTGTCAAAAGACCACTCTACTGTTTCATGGAATTCTATGAAGAACTCGTTTCGTGGACAGCATTGTCATTTCCTTACCCACACCAATGGAATCTCGCATTTATTCTGCGTTCACACAAATGGGTTGAAAGGGAAAGACACCTGCCATGTTACAAGTGATTGCATTCCTTGAACCATGCGGTTGTAATCATGCTTGGTGGAGCTGGAAGCTGTTCAGACTCCGACAAGACAGGAACCTGTTTGAAGAAAAAAAACTGGTTTGGCTTAGTACTTTTAACTTATGACTGAGCAGAAATCAAACACTGTTACAATGTTGGTTCAGATTATTATTATTATTATTATTATTTTATTTTTTTTTTGGGGGGGGGGGGGGGAGTGGGAGGTCAAGGGGTGCATGTAACTTTGGAAGATTTTTTACTTCTTCTTTTTTTTCTTACCATAATTTAAATTATTGTGAAAATATTGTACATTTGAATATACTGATGAAATAAAGAGGAAGTTTGTGAACGATTTTATGAGCGTTTCGCTGATTTTGTATTTCATAATGAAATCCTGCAAACTTGACAGACAGAACCTCTGTGAATGATCAAGGCTCTGTGTTCTGGAGATTTTTTTTTAAAATCAAAAAATCTCTGTGCATGCATGGTTTGTTAAAAAAAGAAATTAATGCAGACATCACTGTGCATGCATGGTTTGTTTAAAAAACGCAGACATCACTGTGTGTGTATGGTTTGTTTAAAAAACGCAGACATCACTGTGCATGCATGGTTTAAAAAACGCAGACATCACTGTGTGTGCATGGTTTGTTTAAAAAACGCAGACATCACTGTGCGTGCATGGTTCGTTTAAAAAACGCAGACATCACTGTGCGTGCTTGGTTTGTTTAAAAAACGCAGACATCACTGCGTGCATGGTTTAAAAAACGCAGACATCACTGTGTGCATGGTTTGTTTAAAACACGCAGACATCACTGCGTGCATGGTTTGTTTAAAAAACGCAGACATCACTGTGTGCATGGATTGTTTAAAAAACGCAAACATCACTGCGTGCATGGTTTGTTTAAAAAACGCAGACATCACTGTGTGTGTATGGTTTGTTTAAAAAATGCAGACATCACTGTGCATGCATGGTTTGTTTAAAAAACGCAGACATCACTGTGATGATGGTTTGTTTAAAATAAATATATGCAGTGAAGCACATTGATGCTGCATACTGTTGTTTAAAAACGCAGACATCACTTGCTGCATAATTTGTTTAAAACGGACATCACTGTGCATGCATAGTTTGTTAAAAAATCGCAGACATACTGTGTGTGCATGGTTTGTTACACTTTAAATGCACTTATATCTGTGCATGCATGTTTGTTTAAAAAATGCAGACATCACTGTGCGTGCATAGTTTGTTTAAAAAACGCAGACATCACTGTGCGTGCATAATTTGTTTAAAAAAACGCAGACATCACTGTGCGTGCATAGTTTGTTTAAAAAACGCAGACATCACTGTGCGTGCATAGTTTGTTTAAAAAAACGCAGACATCACTGTGTGTGCATGGTTTGTTTCAAAAAATGCAGACATCACTGTGTGTGCCTGGTTGTTTACACTTTAAATGCACTTATATCTGTGCATGCATGGTTTGTTTAAAAAATGCAGACATCACTGTACATGCATGGTTTGTTTAAAAAACGCAGATATTACTGTGCATGCATGGTTTGTTTAAAAACTGCAGACATCACTGTGCGTGTATGGTTTGTTTAAAAAACGCAGACATCACTGTGCGTGCATGGTTTGTTTAAAAAACGCAGACATCACTGTGCGTGCATGGTTTGTTTAAAAAACGCAGACATCACTGTGCGTGCATGGTTTGTTTAAAAAATGCAGACATCACTGTGTGTGTATGGTTTGTTTAAAAAACTGCAGACATCACTGTGCTGTATGGTTTGTTTAAAAAAGCAGACATCACTGTGTGTGTATGGTTTGTTTAAAATGCAGCATCACTGTGCATGCATGGTTTGTTTAAAAAATGCAGACATCACTGTGCATGCATGGTTTGTTTAAAAAAATGCAGACATCACTGTGTAGCTGCATGGTTTGTTTAAAAAACGCAGACATCACTGTGTGTGCATGGTTTGTTTAAAAAAGCAGACATCACTGTGATGCATGGTTTGTTTAAAAAACGCAGACATCACTGTGTGTGCATGGTTTGTTTAAATGCACATATCTGTGCATGCATGGTGTGTTTAAAAAATGCAGACATCACTGTGTGTGCATGGTTTGTTTAAAAAACAAAGACATCACTGTGTGTGCTTGGTTTGTTTTAAAAAAGCAGACATCACTGTGCATGCATGGTTTGTTTAAAAAACGCAGACATCACTGTGCGTGCATGGTTTGTTTAAAAAAACGCAGACATCACTGTGTGTGCATGGTTTGTTTAAAAAATGCAGACATCACTGTGTGTGCATGGTTCGTTTACACTTTAAATGCACTTATATCTGTGCATGCATGGTTTGTTTAAAAAATGCAGACATCACTGTACATGCATGGTTTGTTTAAAAAACGCAGACATCACTGTGCATGCATGGTTTGTTTAAAAAACTGCAGACATCACTGTGCGTGCATGGTTTTTTAAAAAATGCAGACATCACTGTGCGTGCATGGTTTGTTTAAAAAATGCAGACATCACTGTGCATGCATGTTTGTTTGTTAAAAAAACGCAGACATCACTGTCATGCATGGTTTGTTTAAAAAACGCAGACATCACTGTGCGTGCATGGTTTGTTTAAAAAAGCAGACATCACTGTGCTGATGGTTTGTTTAAAAAATGCAGACATCACTGTGATGCATGGTTTGTTTAAAAAATGCAGACATCACTGTGCATGCATGGTTTGTTTAAAAAACGCAGACATCACTGTGCTGCATGGTTTGTTTAAAAAATGCAGACATCACTGTGCATGCATGGTTTGTTTAAAAAACGCAGACATCACTGTGCATGGCATGGTTTGTTTAAAAAATGCAGACATCACTGTGTGCATGCATGGTTTGTTTAAAAAATGCAGACATCACTGTGGTGCATGGTTTGTTTAAAAAACGCAGACATCACTGTGCGTGCATGGTTTGTTTAAAAAACGCAGACATCACTGTGCATGCATGGTTTGTTTAAAAAACGCAGACATCACTGTGTGTGCATGGTTTGTTTAAAAAATGCAGACATCACTGTGCGTGCATGGTTTGTTTAAAAAACGCAGACATCACTGTGCGTGCATGGTTTGTTTAAAAAATGCAGACATCACTGTGCGTGCATGGTTTGTTTAAAAAACGCAGACATCACTGTGCTGCATGGTTTGTTTAAAAAACGCAGACATCACTGTGGTGCATGGTTTGTTTAAAAACTGCAGACATCACTGTGCTGCATGGTTTGTTTAAAAAACAGACATCACTGTGCATGCATGGTTTGTTTAAAAAACGCAGACATCACTGTGCGTGCATGGTTTGTTTAAAAAACGCAGACATCACTGTGCATGCATGGTTTTTAAAAAAGCAGACATCACGTGTGTGATGGTTTGTTTAAAAAACGCAGACATCACTGTGCATGCATGGTTTGTTTAAAAAACGCAGACATCACTGTGTGTGCATGGTTTGTTTAAAAAACGAGACATCACTGTGTGCATGGTTTGTTTAAAAAACGACAGACATCACTGTGTGCATGGGTTTAAAAAAGCAGACATCACTGTGAATGCATGTTTGTTTAAAAAACGCAGACATCACTGTGCATGCATGGTTTGTTTAAAAAACGCAGACATTACTGTGCATGCATGGTTTGTTTAAAAAATGCAGACATCACTGTGCGTGCATAGTTTGTTTAAAAAATGAAGACATCACTGTGTGTGCATGGTATGTTTTAAAAATGCAGACATCACTGTGCATGCATGGTTTGTTTAAAAAACGCAGACATCACTGTGTGTGCATGGTGTTTAAAAAATGCAGACATCACTGTGCATCATGTTTGTTTAAAAAACGCAGACATCACTGTGTGCATGGTTTGTTTAAAAAACGCAGACATCTACTGTGCATGCATGGTTTGTTTAAAAAACGCAGACATCACTGTGCGTGCATAGTTTGTTTAAAAAACGCAGACATCACTGTGCGTGCATAGTTTGTTTAAAAAAACGCAGACATCACTGTGTGTGCATGGTTTGTTTCAAAAATGCAGACATCACTGTGTGTGCATGGTTCATTTATACTTTAAATGCACTTATATCTGTGCATGCATGGTTTGTTTAAAAAATGCAGACATCACTGTACATGCATGTTTTGTTTAAAAAACGCAGACATCACTGTACATGCATGGTTTGTTTTAAAAAACGCAGACATTACTGTGCATGCATGGTTTCTTTAAAAAAATGCAGACATCACTGTGCGTGTATGGTTTGTTTAAAAAACGCAGACATCACTGTGCATGCATGGTTTGTTTAAAAAACGCAGACATCACTGTGTGTGCATGGTTTGTTTAAAAAACGCAGACATCACTGTGTGTGCATGGTTTGTTTAAAAAACGCAGACATCACTGTGCATGCATGGTTTGTTTAAAAAACGAAGACCTCACTGTGTGTGCATGGTTTGTTAAAAAAATGCAGACATCACTGTGCATGCATGGTTTGTTTAAAAAACGCAGACATCACTGTGTGTGCATGGTTTTAAAAATGCAGACATCACTGTGCATGCATGGTTTGTTTAAAAAACGCAGACATCACTGTGCATGCATGGTTTCTTTAAAAAACGCAGACATCACTCTGTGTGTATGGTTTGTTTAAAAAACAAACATCACTGTGCATGCATGGCTTAAAAAAATGCAGACATCACTGTGCATACATGATTTGTTTAAAAAACGCAGACATCACTGTGTGTGCATGGTTTGTTTTAAAAATGCAGCCATCACTGTGTGTGCATGGTTCGTTTACACTTTAAATGCACTTATATCTGTGCATGCAAGGTTTGTTTAAAAAATGCAGACATCACTGTGTATGTTTGTTTAAATGCACTTATATCTGTGCATGCATTGTTTGTTTAAAAAACGCAGACATCACTGTGTGTGCATAGTTTGTTTCAAATGCACTTATATATGTGCATGCATGGTTTGTTTAAAAAACGCAGACATCACCGTGTGTACATGGTTTGTTTAAAATGCACTTCTATCTGCATGCATGGTTTGTTTAAAAAACGCAGACATCACTGTGTGTGCATGGTTTGTTTAAAAGCACTTATATCTGTGCATGCATGGTTTGTTAAAAAAACGCAGACATCACTGTGTGTGTATGGTTTGTTTAAAAAATGCAGACATCACTCTGTGTGTATGGTTTGTTTAAATGCACATATCTGTGCATGCATGGTGTGTTTAAAAAATGCAGACATCACTGTGTGTGCATGGTTTGTTTAAAAAAAATGCAGACATCACTGTGTGTATGGTTTGTTTAAATGCACATCCATGCATGGTTTGTTTAAAAAACGCAGACATCACTGTGTGTGCATGGTTTGTTTAAAAAATCCAGACATCACTGTGTGTGTATGGTTTGTTTAAATGCACAATGCAGTTTGTTAAAAAACGCAGACATCACTGTGTGCATGGTTTGTTTAAAAAATGCAGACATCACTGTGTGTGTATGGTTTGTTTAAATGCACTCGCATGAGGTGCGCGCCATGTGGGGGTTTGTTTTATCTGTGCATGCATGGTTTGTTTAAAAAACGCAGACATCACTGTGCGTGCATGGTTTGTTTAAAAAACGCAGACATCACTGTGTGTGCATGGTTTGTTTAAATGCACTCCAAATGCCCCATGGGGTGGGGGTTTGGGGGTCACCTGAGTCATGACGCCCTCAAGAGTTACACCACACGCACTCACTGCTGGGGGTGGGGAGAAATAAATAGAATCTGAAATATAATTTGATCTCTTTCTGTGCAGTTGAGAGTTTTTAAAAACAACAAATCGGTTACTTCAAGCACAGTATGCCACATCTTTGTGGTCAAGTACAATGGACAGTGCTCAGTTAGAAAAACACGAACATCCATTGAAAATGGAAGTTTTTTTTTTGCAGCACACCGTTCTGGTGGGCAGCCATTATTGTACACCATTTCTCTCCCCCTTGCTTTGGTTGACTGCGCGTAAAACTCAAATTACTTACTTGCTCCCCCTTGCTTCTAACGTTGTAGGTCTGAGGCAATCACTGAGGACACTTGCACTTTCAGCTGTAAGTTGTCTCACAAATGAGATGTTCTCTCAAGGCACCAATCCACTTTCCAGCAATGGCATATGCCAAAGGCACAATTGTGGGAATGCACAGACTTTGACATCACCACTAAGCAATTCCTCGCACTGCATCAGAGTCCAGTTTGTGCTACTCTGGTATGACACAAGCCATCTGATAGCAAATGAAATCGATTTTGTACGCATGCTTGGTAAGGTTGGACTACCAGTACTACCACTTTAGGTTGAAATCACTTTGTAAGCTGAGACAATACTTCAATGACAATTTTTAAAATAGCACATTTTTCTTAAAGTTATGGGCATCATCATTTTGCGGATAGTGATGTAACTGAGACAATACTTCAACGACAATTTTTAAAATAGCATATTTTTCTGAAAGTCATGGGCATCATCATTTTGCAAATAGTGATGTAACAGTTTTTGTTCTTTTGTCCTAGCTCCAAGAAGGTAATAATGACGCTACAAACGCTGCAGTGTCTTCATCACTGGTGTTTGCCGTTCAGGGGTGACTGTTACCCACAATCGTATTTCTGTAAAACACTGTGTGAACACAGCACTGCATGAACACAACACTGCATGAACACACTACTGCATGAACACAACACTGCATGAATGCATTGCAGTGCAGGCTACAAGGCATCAGTAGTTGACATTCTACCTTTGTGTTTGCATATACCATTGCTCAAAAGTGGACTGGGGCTTTTACACACACACACACACACACACACACAACCAATTACCATCATTTTCAATTAGTTTTAATGGTTAAATTTGCATTCAACATTCCAATACAATTCTACGCATTATTGAGGAATATAATAATACTCTTGCAAGCGTTTCCAGGTGAGGGTCAAGCTTCAATTCCAACATACTTTTCTCTTCTTCTTTTTTTGTATCTTAAACAACCATCTAACATTGCTGAAAGTTAGTGAACACCGAATTAACTTCAAATTAAATTTTCTACAACAATTTCAATTCCTCTAAACCACAAAGGCCTTGGGCTATCCAAGTTTTAATGACACAAGATTTTCAGAATGGAGAACAACATATGGGCACACATGACGTCAATGTGCTCTAAACAGTTTCAAGCTGAAAACGATGCAAAATGGAATTGTGTACATGTCTAGATGCGATGATGATGCAGTGTCCAGTCATGGTTTGCATCTCTCAAACTGAAGATGCTGACAAGACATTTGTTCCAAAGGCTTGTGGTACGCTATGTCAACGCTCTCCTACCCACTGGGAACAACCCAGATGCTGACATTTGTTCCAAAGGCTTGTGGTACGCTATGTCAACGCTCTCCTACCCACTGGGAACAACCCAGATGCTGACATTTGTTCCAAACGCCCTGTGGTATGCTATGTCAACACTCTGACCCACTGTGAACAACCCAGATGCTGACATTTGTTCCAAACGCCTTGTGGTATGCTATGTCAACACTCCGACCCACTGTGAACAACCCAGATGCTGACATTTCTTCCAAAGGCCTTGGATACTGTGTCAACGCTCTCTGACGTATTGCAAACAACCAAAAATGGAACTGTTGTTCTGCTGTAGATTGCACGGTATTGCCACATTAATTTTTTTTAAAGACAAAAACACAGCACCCACATCACTTTTTCTTGTAAGTTAATAGGTGTATCAGTACTTCAGAGTAAGTTTTTGCCCTGATATCACCTTCATGGCCAGGTGGACATCAAAAACAAACATATCTATCTATCTATCTATCAGTTTTGATAAACCACGCAGAAGCACCATGTTTCACATCTCCCACACTTCCCCTTCCCCTAACAGAAAGGGCTTCGGCTCGACAACGTATATCTTTCTCACCTTCACCACTGGCACAGAATTATCCACTAAGCATTTATGAATACAGCATAAATTCATTCACAATTATTTATCCAATGCTCATTAATCGACTGCTGATATAAACTGCCGTTACAACTATAAGTGTCAACCATGCATCCATTCCAATGTACACACACTTTATAAATACACTTACTGATACTCAGGGATTGCAGTCATATTGGGGATCACGGCTGTAAATGGTATGCAACAATTACTACACACTGGAGTAAGAAAAACACATGAATAAAACAGCAAAACCATTTGCACTGAGGCCTTTTGTTTCTCTATACAAAAGCAAATGTATATATATATTTAAAAAAATGATGTAGATATATAAAAAAAACAGACACGAGACACTGTAAGCTTAGAAATGGGTCAACGCAAAAGCTAATGTGCTTTAAAAATAATAATATATATATATAATAAAAAATACACACCAAGAAGAGCCAAAACAAATTATAAATCAACGCACATTCAAAACTGAAAGAACACCTTTTTTCCTACCTGTCCTCGACCCAATCAAAACTTGTATGGGAATATGAAGCTCGTTAAAGGTTATCATCATGCAAAGTTTTAAAGGTTTATCCAAAATACTCTGCGGCATTGCCATTGTTCAGATTTTGCCACAGTCAGCCGTGCACTAGAATAAGAGTGATGCATCCGCTTCCCCCCCCCCCCCCCCCCTTAAACACGTAACAAACTGATCAAGAGCACCATGTGTGTGACCATCTCCATTTACCTCAGTCTTTAACCCTCTAGCCTTAACGCTAAACCTTTCTCGGCGTTACCTTTCCGACACCCCTCTGAACCAGTACAAGAGTGCAAAAGCTCAATAAAGACAGTTGCTACATAAGGTTTGAACGATGTTCCATTCTATGCAGACCCAGAGAAAAAGCCAATGTTAAAGTTCTCTCATGGGGGTTGAGGAGGAAAGGGGAGGAGGGGCGCACACGGGTGAATCATTCATTACACACCCATCTTCATGTGTGTTAAAAATTAAAAATCTATCTTTCACCAACTCTCCATATCTGTCACACTGAATTTCCAAGAAGATGCTCACAAACAAACTGGGCAAACTATAAAAAGAAGAGATGCTGGAAACAGTCTGAGAATAACACATTTCTGCAAACAATTATTCATCTTTGTTCACGTCATTGTAATTATCTCAAAACAAAACCTTTCTGTCTGTCAATTATCCCCAACTACCAGGAAACAAGACAGAAGGCAAGTATTCTCCAAATTAACAAACAAACAATATATTTGACCAGCTAGCAGTATTAAAGCCCTTTCAAGATGAACATTGTGTAGGAATTTGTTGCAAAAGCAATCCTTTACAAAATACAAACAAATAAGCCTCTTGTATTTGGTTTGGTTGTTCCTTCTCTTTTCAACCCGACATAGACCAAACATATTGTTAAGAATGAAAGAGTTACTGATCAGGTGAGCTGTTACAATAATTAGCCATACAAAAAGAAAGAAAGACCCACTCCAGAAAAAGGAAGCTCGAGAATTTTCTACGACTAAAAAGCCACTGAGGTCAATCAACACTCCCCAAAACAGATTTAATTACATTCACAAATCACAGAAACCCCCCAAAACATTGTTGTTTTTTCTTCTTTTTTCTCCAAATAAGCACTAAAAAAGACATTCCTCACACTAAACCTTTCAACAAAAAGATTTTCTAAATAAGCAAGCACTTAAAAAAAAAACTTATCGCAGCAAACCTTTCAAGGTCAACAACAGAAAGCACAGTGCATAAACAGAAGGGACTATAATTATATAGGTCACAAAGCTGACAGACAGAAAACAGATGCTGTCTCTCTATTGCAGCTCAGCTGAATATAAAATCAAAGACAAATTAACAGTTACAATGTAAAGTAACAATGGATTGTCAGTAAATGTCTGTAACAAAACCAGACAACAAAAACCTAGGTACTTTACTCATACACACCTAACATATTCACACACAATTTCACCCTCGGGAAACATAGGGGGAAGGGGGGCCTGTACTGAACAGTATGTTCAACATGCAATGCCTTATAACAAGTACATTCCTTATAAAGTCCACCTTTCATAAAATAAAATGGAAAACTACCATCATAATCAATGACTGACAATTTGAATTGGGGGGGGGGGGGAACAAGAATAGTCTCACATAATTAAAAAATGCTTTGTCAAAAACCAAAAGAAAAATGCTTCATTAAAAAAAAAAAAATCCTTGAAAACGGGCAAATGCTTAAAGCTAAAATGCCTCTCTTGTCGTGCACGTATATTACAACAAATGATGGGAGACGATAACAATGAACAGCTCAAGCAGTACCCGCTTTGTCAAGGTACTTCTCAAGAGGGCAATGAGGAACAGCCCCCATTTCACGTACACCAACAGGAGAGAGGCAACTGAGCTTTAAGGTTTGCATTTATTTCATGAGCTCCTCCACTAACTGTTCTTTGCATCCTTACCCATCTCGTCTAATCACGCACCAAAAAATTTTTTAAACATGAAACAAAGCTGACATTTAGTGTTCAGAGAAAGAAGTTTCTCCAAAGTCAGGATTCAGGTATATATATATATATATACCCCAAAATTTCTAGTTTTTGCTTGGTCCTGTTAAAAAAAAAGAAAAAAAAAGTCTGCTTTCGTCTGGTTGGCTGGTTGATTATTTGTTTTAATCTCTTGTGTGCTTTGAAAAAAAGTACTACTCTACACACACAAAATGTTTTTATTTCAATTATTATTCCAACACACATTTTGCTTGTAATAGTAAAATTGTATACCCATACATGTAGCTTTTGCAAAGCGAAAACACCAACAGAGGTTGTTTCAAAACAGTTGCCTCTGTAAGTATGACAGGATTCATACAGTCCTTGAGAGTGCTTGAAACTCCTTGAGTGTTTCAAATCCATGAGCATGCTTGAAAGCCCCCGAGAGTCCTTGAAAGCCTTAAGAGGGCTTGAAAGCCCTCAACTTTTTGAAAGCTCTTTCACAGCCTTGAAAATCAGTAACAACTGGGCACACGACCTGAAAGTCTTTGCAAATGAAGACTGGTACTCCAAACAATTACTGGACCTCATTCCCACCCTGCCATTGGTGACACGCAAGTGCAACTTATCCACGCTGTCCCCATCTTGCTCTTCCTAATACCAGCTTCAGTCCAATGGGGTTGTGTAAGGTTTTTTGTTTCTCTTTTCTTGGCTTAAAAAACAAACAAAAAAACTGTGGTTGGGTCCTTAAAAATAAAGCTGGGTGACTTGAAAGTCGCTGAAAAGTCCTTGGCTTTGGTCTACCCAAACCTGTATAAGCCCTGTACACTACGCAATCCATGGATTTATAAGATTGTATCTACAGGTGGTGTGTGTGTGTGTGTGTGTGTGTGTGTGTGTGTGTGTGTGTGTGTGTGTGGTATGTGTGTGGTTATTATTGTTGTTGTTGTTGTTTTTCAGGGTGGTGTGAGGGCTTGGGGGAGGTTAGAACAAAGCTATATATATATATTTCAACTGCTACAGTAACCCCTCTGTACTTTGTACTTTTTCCTTGAGCGTTACTTACCAATAAATCTGCAATCTACATACAATAAAAACGTAGAAAAGGACAGAAAAATGCATCACAATTCAACAGCTACTGGAAGACTAGTAATAACTATGTTGAATTTTTTACCAAAATATTTCCCCCAATGACGACAACTGCGGGTTCAGAGATGAAATGCCCAAACAAAAGTAAATAACAAATTGCAATATTAATACTGAAGTATGCAAGCCTATTAATCCCAGCTAAGAGAACCCAACTCAACTCAGTCGAAGCAAACGCACTCAGCATCAACCAGGGATGAAGCAACAAGATGCACCTTTTTAGAAAGGAGTTTTCACTACCAAACCATGCAAACCAAACCCACACTACAATCCACAGACAACTACTATCGTACTACAGAAGGTAATCTTCACAGTTTTGACTAGTGTTAATTAGTGTCAAGTACCACAGCTACTAAAAAACACAAGCTGTCCTTTGCAATTAACAAGGAGAAAACACTCAGATGACTCACATCCAAAATTTCAAAATATAATTATAACCTATCTCTACTGTACACTTTCAACAGCAATTATCTCTTTAGCAATCTCCACTGAACATTTTCAACAGCAATTATCTCCTTAGCAGTCACAACACTCACAGCACTCTCACTTTCTTCTTTCGTTCATTTTCACAAAACACTAATCTAAATACGTATATAAACATAATTATTTGCACTGAACAATGTCAACAGCAATGATCTTTCTAGCAATAATAACACAGACAGCAATCTCATTTCCCTCCTGCCTTTGTTTTCTCAAGACATAAATCTAATGTTTAAATCACACAAAGTGCACACAACTTTGCTGGAAGTGCAACACAGAAGCAAACAACAACCCCTGAAGGCATGTCTAAGCTGGCGCACATTCAAATTCCATTCACGATATGTAAAATCAAAATTGCGCAACCTTTTGAGCCAATGACCTAGCTTCCTGACTGGCCAGTCACTTTGTGTCACCTCTTCGTGCGTTGCCCAAATCGTACAGGTAAACAGGTCTGATACTGCCGATGCAACGCATGAACGGTTTCCGATTTAGTCGCAGCTTGACATTCAGACTCGGTCATGCCGCAGTGCCATCACGACTTCAGTGGCCAGCACAGGCCATGCCACACAAGCGACAGACAGTACTCACGCCAGACAGGCAGGCGTCTGGCAATGCAAATGAACCTTGAGCAACAACCTCAAGCTTCTCTTCCAAGCCCCGTCTCACTGCTGTAATCGCCCTGATATAACCGCACAGGTTGACTGGGCGTAAAACACCAACTTACTTACTTACTCACTGCTGTAGCAATTGTACCAATCATAATATAAATGGGGATGTGCATTCTAAACGATTTCTCGGTTTTCATACGAGTCAACTCGAGTCTTGCCATTTCTGAATCGGAGAGATATGTGCAACCCACCACTGTGTAAGCGAGGGACCTGGTTGGCCTGACAGCCTAACTATGGTCATTACATAGACTGGCATTTTCATCGGAGTCAAAAAGGACAGCGCACTGCAACAGATTTACAACGAAGGGTACAATCTGCGACTTTGTCCGCCATTTTTCTTTTTCTAAACCACCATCAAGCTTTACCTGTAGTTTTACTAATACCTACGCATACTGATGGCAAGCCCACCGAATCTGCGCCATAAAGTTGGCTAGCAACGAGCAGGGCCAGCTTGGCTGGTTGGGCGCAGAATTTACACCTGCATGTTAACCAGCAAAGTTAACTTAATCTGTTCTATCAGTGGTGGTGGTGGTGGTTGTTCTCTTGCCCTCAGTAAAAAATGCCTAGCTTCAAAATACTGCTGAAAATGGTAAGCTTAATCTTTAATGCAAGTTTGGCAGTGCTCTTAGCTAGAATTCTTGGTATAACTGACTGTAAACTGTCTGAGCACCAAACCTCAACCCCTCATCATCATCCTGCAACATTTACATGGACAAGCAATTTAACAGTTCCTCCAAACTGTACGCATACTGAAGTCTTTCTGTAGTTACGTACATTTTCTCTCGGGCTCAGACTGGACGGAATTTCATAATCACTGAATGATGTTTCTGATCCTTCAATTTCATTCCAAATAAACACATGCACACAAAGGGGCATGAACACGTTTAAAACAGGAGTTTCCTGACCGTGTATTTAAAAGGACTGGTATCCGTCAACAAAATGGAAAAAAAAAAAAAAATACATCCAGGACTTTCCCAATTTGGTGCCTTGCTATCTCCTTATACCTATGCCCATGTTCGCTGTTCTCTCTCTCTCTCTCTCCCTCTGTCTCTCTCTCTGCTCATTCTGTTTCCTGATCAATATGAAAGAAAATTAATGTAACATACAAAAATCAGCCGTAATAAGTACAGGTAACATAAAAAATATTTTAAAAACCCTAATAAAAACAGACAAACCACCATTCATCTCCCACAGCTAGAAAACAAAGTCTGTGGGGATATGGGGGGGGGGCGGGGGGGAGGGGGTGCAAATTTTTCACCTGTTCCCATTCAGTTATATTCCCACAGAGCTACATCTAGCGCTCATCCATGACAGGGTGGCGCTGCCCTCGCAACAGCTGGAGCCTCATCCGGGCGTAAGGTGACCCAACGAGGACTTCGACAGACTTAGAAAGTGCTCGCTGGCAGATCCAACAAAGGAGACAGAAGAGAATGCAACGGGAACAGGCGCAAGCCGTCGAGGGGAGGATGGTAAGAATGGCACACGTACGTAAACTCCAACCCAAACCAATACACACTGGAAAGGAGTTCCCAACTCCTGGCTCACAGCCGCTGCAGCAATAATCAAACATCCACTGCAAGTAGTCTGGTATGCAGTACGCACCGACCAACACACGCGCACACACATATATTCGTCTCATGGTGAGCCCTGAACCTCATGGCTGAAGTGGCAGTGGGTTTTTTTCTTTTTCACTGGCAATGAATACACTGGTGGTGTCGGTGGTGGCGGTGTCGGTGGTTGTGGTGGTGGTGGCAGCAGCGATGTCAGAAGTTGAGGCAGCATCATCAACCATCAACAAGGGAGCAAAAAGCCTCCTTTTTTTCTTCTTCTTTTTTTCTTCTTCTTTTTTTTGCTGTCGGAAGTTGCCAGCAAGCAGCACGTCGGAAGTCAAGGTCATCCTCCGCAGATGTCAAGAGGTCAAGTCGCGCACAAGCCCCACTGTCTGGTGGATCAAGCGTCGCATGCATGGCACCAACAGGCACAGTTTAGTTTGGTTTACTGTCAAACAAAAGGAGAACAAATCACAATGGTTAGCAAGGGAAGGGAGCACAACATGTGAGTAGAGCCACATGATCACAGTTACTCGTCAGCAGTAAGAGAACTCAGATATTACTTTCACACACCCAAAATGGCAGTCACTGTTACTGATGAAGAGGTCAATTTCACTCCAGAGAAGAGGGGTGTATATGTGTTAGTAACCTGTCAAAGTGACCGTTGCAGAATCTGGTTTTGTCATCAGTAGGTCTAAACAGCTCAAATCAAAGAGGAAATGATGACATCACAAGCTAAAACCAAATATGAAACTGAAACAGCGTAGAAAAACTGGGAATGTAAACCATGCTCAAAGGCAACAAAATTGCTGAGGAAGAAGCACAAAATGTAAAAACAGATACAAAAATTTAAAAAATTGGCAAACCACCACAAACTACATGCTAATGCAGATGTTTTTCTTAACTGCAAAACAAAATTTAATACTAAAGAAAATGCAAACTAATTCCAAACTCACTGAATTTGAAAATGGGCTTGGGATGAGGTGGGGGTGGGGAGGGGCGGGTATGAAACATGGAGGGGTGTATCTGAGGGTGTTCAAAGCCAAAATCAAAGAGACACATCTATAAAATAATCAAAGCTTGCATGCATGAATTAAGCTATGAATTATCTCAGTGTTATGTGAAAGGTTCCTGAATTAAAATTGTAAAGATACACCAGTATGTACCCAGTACCCTTACTGAACACAATGCCAGAGCACTGATTCCTCACAGTTATTAAGTTCAACATATAAACCTTAGCAACACAAACCGCTTCAGCAATAAATTGTGTTACATGCAGCAGAGATGCTGAAACTAAAAGAGAGAGAGAGAGAGACAGTGTGTGTGTGTGTGTGTGTGTGTGTGTGTGAGAGTGAGAGAGAGAGAGAGAGAGAGAGAGAGAGAGAGAGAGAGAAAGAGTGTAGAGTGTGTGTGTGTGTGTGTGTGTGTGTGTGTGTGTGTGTGTCTGTGTGTGTGCGTGTCTGTGTGCACATGCATGCACAGTTTAACAGAATATTTCATTTTGTGCTTGTTTGCATGGCTGTGATGTCTGAATAATCTTGTATAATATACATGATGTTATCAGGTTTGCTGTGTTTTCAGGTTTTCTGCCAAACAAATTTCTTTCTGGGGGCAAAAAGTAGCATTGTACTGTCCCCCCCCCCCCCCCCCCCTTTTCCACCCAAACAATCAGATGTTGGTCAAATATTAAGTTTAGCAACTTCAATCTTTTTACTGTGCCAGTATCCCGCCCTGACCACCACCTAAACTCACCCCACAGGCACTCATCATGCATAAGGCGCCAATTAAAAGATGCAGGTGCAGACAAGCTCAATCTTTCAAACCTGGTATGGCAGGGTTACGGAACCCCACAAACAAAACAACAAGAGAAAACTGTACCCCAGACAGCTCACCAGGGTCCAAAGTTCTCAGAATCCAACCAAGCA
Organism: Alviniconcha marisindica; assembly: GCA_018857735.1. NCBI lineage: Eukaryota > Metazoa > Mollusca > Gastropoda > Provannidae > Alviniconcha > Alviniconcha marisindica. Next base: position 561,410 of record JABMCL010000376.1, on the reverse strand, counting down.
ACTCATGCGCTCAAGAACGGCCAGAACATAAACTCGGGAGAGGCCTTACACATTCCCTTGGTTTCGCTTTTCTTCCAGTGCTTCTTGCTTCTCTGCGTCTGTCAGATTCTCACCACCCGCGCCCCGCTTTTTTGCATCGGCAAGCTGTTCCTGAACCACATCCTGCTTTCTCGTACATCCTAGGAGCCGCTGAACAACTGTCTGTGGTTTTGGGGTACCTGTGAGTTGTTCATCAACTCTATCCTGCTTTTCATCATCTGCCAGCTGTTTCTCAAAAAGTTCTCTCAGCCTTTTATCCAGCGATTCCCTGAAATGTGGGTCCATCGCCGTCTGTGCACTGTCACGCTTGCTTCCTACACTCAGACTGCGTTGCCTACTAAGCCTTCTCGGTCCTTCGAACTGTCTCTACAAACACCCGTGCAAAGAGGGCACGAAAATGTTACATTTCATGATGGCAAGATATTAAAACATATATATATATATAATTTATATGCTTGTATATAAATTCTCTGGAGTTAACATTATTACAAATTAAAACTATTTATATTACATGCTCGTATGCCTGCAAACTTTATTACAAATTTCAATGTCAAGATCATTGTACTTCTGCAAACCAATTTGCCCCAATATAACTGTCCTGGTTGAATGGATGTAATTAAAAATAAAAATAAACTATTTACTTACTACAAAACAAAATAAAAACACCAAACGTGTCAATTAAAACTTCAGAACTTCAAGCGATGTTAGCTGGAAAAAAATCATGAAGTATAAGCAGTCACGGTAATAGCAAATATTTATCGTGTTTTTTTTTTCTTCTTTCCTTTTTTTCTTTTTTTTCTTTATTTTTTTGGAAGAAGGGGGGTCAGGTGGGGGCTGTCACTAAGTTCATCATTAAAGTGGATCAAGGCTTTAAAAAAGACACTTTATCCACAAATCTGTATTCACAATGCTCGCCCAACAGCTCTAATCACAATGCCCTAAACGCCTCCCTGGCCCTGTTGACACACAGCTCAACAGTTCTGATCATAAGGCTCTAAACACCTCCCTGTTGACACACAGCCCAGCAGTTCTGATCATAAGGCTCTAAACACCTCCCTGTTGACACACAGCCCAACAGTTCTGATCATAAGGCTCTAAACACCTCCCTGTTGACACACAGCCCAGCAGTTCTGATCATAAGGCCCTAAACACCTCCCTGTTGACACACAGCCCAGCAGTTCTGATCATAAGGCTCTAAACACCTCCCTGTTGACACACAGCCCAACAGTTCTGATCATAAGGCTCTAAACACCTCCCTGTTGACACACAGCCCAACAGTTCTGATCATAAGGCTCTAAACACCTCCCTGTTGACACACAGCCCAACAGTTCTGATCATAAGGCTCTAAACACCTCCCTGTTGACACACAGCCCAACAGTTCTGATCATAAGGCTCTAAACACCTCCCTGTTGACACACAGCCCAACAGTTCTGATCATAAGGCTCTAAACACCTCCCTGTTGACACACAGCCCAACAGTTCTGATCATAAGGCTCTAAACACCTCCCTGTTGACACACAGCCCAACAGTTCTGATCATAAGGCTCTAAACACCTCCCTGTTGACACACAGCCCAACAGTTCTGATCATAAGGCTCTAAACACCTCCCTGTTGACACACAGCCCAACAGTTCTGATCATAAGGCCCTAAACACCTCCCTGTTGACACACAGCCCAACAGTTCTGATCATAAGGCTCTAAACACCTCCCTGTTGACACACAGCCCAACAGTTCTGATCATAAGGCCCTAAACACCTCCCTGTTGACACACAGCCCAACAGTTCTGATCATAAGGCCCTAAACACCTCCCTGTTGACACACAGCCCAACAGTTCTGATCATAAGGCCCTAAACACCTCCCTGTTGACACACAGCCCAACAGTTCTGATCATAAGGCTCTAAACACCTCCCTCATGACACACAACTCAGAGTAAAAACAACAACAAAAACACCACTGCTCAACTTCACTTGAACTTGTAAATTAACCAATGCAAATGTTCACAAATACAATCAAATACAGTTATTCTTTAACTTAACAAGAGAATAAAAATAAAAATGCAATGACAAAGAAATGGATTTCAAAACAGTCAAACTCAAACAGGAAAACTAAAATGGCTTGCAGAAACACAATAACGGAAATGGCAAGGTAGACACAATCAATAAATTCTGAAGGAAAAAAAGTGTATCCATTTAAAAAAAAAAGGGAAAGTTTTTAAGAGTGGGAGAGAAAACAATGACAGATAACTTTCAATGTTTAAAAAAAAAAAATGGGGGGGGGGGGGTAAAAAAAATAAATGAGTGGGAGAGATAACAATGACAAATAACTCTCAATATTTAAAACAAAAGGGATATTATAAAGAAAAAAAAGAAAGAAAAAAAGAGTGGGAGAGAAAACTGACAGATAACTCAATATTGCAACAGAAAGAAAAAAAAATGAAGGCAATCAAATGTGGCAACTCAAGTGTTTCCCAAACTAAGCCTTGTGTATGGTCCTTATCAAATAAGTCTGCATTCGGCCTTGAAAATAAGTGCAATTTTCTAACATGAAATTCAACACATTCGGAAGAGAGAGAGAAAAAAATGGAGGGGAAAGTAAACAGATATTCTCAATATCCCAACAGGGAAAAGCGAGGGAAACCAAATATGAAAACACACCAACAGAGTAGAAACTGAAATGTTTCCCAAACTAAGTCTTGTGTGCGGTCATTATCAAACAAATTTGTCTTCTGCCTTCAAATTTTTAGCAACTCGAGATCACGTCAGATGAGCAGCATGAAGCATTGAGCATTGAGAAAATGTTAATTCTAAAAATTAACAACAGAGGATTCAGAAGAAAAAGAAAAAAAAAGTTGCAAAACCATTAAATGGTACATCAGCCAACCTGTTTTGTGGTTTACAACAAAGGCGTTCTTCCTTTTCACCACCAAGTTCAGGCACAATTTGTACGCAAAGATCCTGTCTTTCAAATGCATGTGTTTGCTTTGCATGCACTGTAACCAAAATAAAATAAATAATGCATATAGAGGCTCCTACAGTTTGATTAAACACACACACACCCACACCCACACCAACACACACACACACACACACACACACTTAGACTTGGTAATTCCCCAAAGGTCATGGCATGTTGCTGGTTCTCCATTGCTTACGAATTGAAACACACAAACAAACGAAACTGATCAACAGTTTGCAATGAATGAAATCGAACCCCAAATTCACACAATGAAACGCAAACAGAACTCACTCGTGCCATCCTCCTCTTCAAATGCTACAGGAGTCAAAGCATTAAATAAAATATAATTTAAAAAACAAAAATAAAATAAAAACAGAAAAGGCTTTGAGCGTACAGGTACAAGCAACTGCAACTAACCACACACGATGCTCAAAACCAATACAAGACTGAGAGCATCGCATGAAAACAACCCCCCCCCCCCCAACCTAACCACACCCCAAAAAATTAATAAATAACTCCACGCAAACCTCACCACACCCAGCAGAACTCACTTTTTCTTGAGCCCGTACCTCGCCAAAAAGTCAGTATTCTTAGACTGACCGGAACTGGAAGCCGACATTCCAGGCGGGGTTGTGGGGGAGATGGGGCTGGTGGGCTTGGCTGGGGGGGTGGGTTTGGGAAGCACCCCCAGGGAGGTGGCGGAGGGTGGGGCAGTGGGCTTGGGAGCCGCCCCAGCTGGGGAGGACAGGGCGCTGGCTTTGGGAGCCGACACCCCCGCTGCGGTTGGGGAGGTGGGCTTGGGCGCCGTGACCCCTGGGGCAGGCTTCGAGGCCGGTGTTGGCGCGGTGGGCTGCTCAAAGCGGGAGGCAAACGCCGACACCGAACTGCCCACCCTAGGGGCCGGCTTGGTCTGAGCGGGAGCCGTTTTTTCAAACAGGCTGCGCTGGGCGGCAATGCCCGCGGCAGCCGGGGAAGTCGGCTTGGCCGGAACCGGGGGCGGTGGCTTGCCCCCCCCAGGGGAGGTGGGGGACGTGGGTTTCTGAGGCACGGGGGGCGGAGACTTGATGCCCACGCTGACGCCCCCTACAGAGGAGGTGGGTTTTTCAGGGGTAGGTGGCACTGGCTTTTTGCCAATCTGCAAGGGTGCCAATTTTTCCTGCGGCTTCACAGCGACCGGGGCCACTTTCTGAGCAGGGGGGTCTGATTTTCCTGCCAGACCCAGGGGTGTAAAAACTGGGGCTGGGGCTTGAGCTGGAGCTGGGGCTTGAGCCGGAGCTGGAGCAGGAGCTGGGGCCTGAGCCAGAGCTGGGGCTGGAGCCGGAGCTGGGGCTGGGGCCGGAGCTGGAAGAGACACTGTAAAGCTAGAGTCTTCTTCCGAGCTGGTTTGGGTGGGTGGGCCGACAGTGGAAACCTGCGGCCCAGGAAGAGAGACGCTGGCCTCAGCGACAGGGGCCGAGGCAGCAGCGTGGCTGGCAGGGGAGCTGCCCCCAACAGAGATGACCTTCACCTCTCCAGCCTCACAGGCCCCCACCTCACCCAGCGGCTCTGGCGCTGCCGCCACAGGGACTGGGGCCAGGGGCTCCACATGAGCGTGAGCCGCCACAGAAACTGGCTCGGGCTCAGGAACTGCTACGGGTATGGGTGGGGGAGCACCGGCTGGTTTTGCCAGCGTCACCTCTGCTGGTGACAGCACGCTACCTTCGCTTTGAGCTATTAGCGAGTGATTTACCTCCGGGGGCTTGGTCAACGAAGCCTCTGACAGGCTCGCTTCCGTCCTCTTGGAAGGCTCTCTGGCAGCACTGGGACTGGTCGGCGGCAAGGGGGCCATCTTCTCATCCAGTTTCTTCCGGATGTTCTCAAACCTGTCTGCACCCAGGTAGTCAGCATGACCTCGTTCCCATGCCAAGCGCCTCTCGCGGTCATCCAGGATCACGTAATCCGCGCCCTCTCCAGAGGCCCCCACTTTCATCTGCGCCAACTCTCCAACAAGCCCTCCCTGCAAAAGCCAGCAACCAGTGCCACAGTTAGTTACACAGCCATAACTCCCCAAACACCTCCCTCAAGGCACACAGCCCAACAGCTCTACTCATAGTGTCCTAAACACATCCCAATGCTCCAAACATATCCCTGTTGACGCACAGCCCAACAGTTCTGATCATAGTGTCCTAAACACATCCCAATGCTCTAAACACTTCCCTGTTGACACACAGCCCAACAGCTCTAACCAAAATGCCCTAAACACCTCCCTGTTGACACACAGCCCAACAGTTCTAACCATAACGGTCTAAACACCCGCCTGGAGACGGACTGCCCAACAGCTCTAATCATAATGCTCCAAACACCTCCCTGTTGACACACACTGCCCAACAATCATAACACTCTAAACACCTCCCTGAGACACACTGCCCAACAGCTCTAATCACAATGCCCTAAACACCTCCCTGGAGACACACTGCCCAAAAGCTCTAATCATAATGTTCTAAACATCTCCCTGTTGACACACAGCCTAACAGTTCTAACCATAACACTCTAAACACCTCCCTGCTGACACGCTGCCCAAAAGCTCTAATCGTAACGCTCTAAACACCTCCCTGGAGACACACTGCCCAAAAGCTCTAATCATAATGTTCTAAACACCTCCCTGCAGCATATATCTGCTCCAACAATTGCCCCTTCAACCCACACCCACCCCAACCCACACCCGTACCCAGTCCAGCAAATGATGTACTTGACAGAACTTTCCCTAAACATTCCATCCAAAGATGTCGAACAATTACAATTGAGTTCATTTGCACGCAACTTGCAAAGCTCCAAAAATGTTCCTGCAAAACACAGTCCGTATCATGCAACTACAAGCACTTTTTATCATTAAAACTGCCCAACAAGACCTCCCTGGAACAGTCTGTCAGCTACAGAGTCTATCCATTATGTCCAACAAGTACTTTGCCTAACTCAACACATTGAGCTATGAAGGGACACACAGGACTTTTACAGTTGGCTATAAAAGAAGCAAAACACATTTGTAACTCAATACAGCCAATAAGCAACTCTGTAAAAGACTAAAACAGCCAACCATAGCGCTTTTTTTCTTCTTCTTCTTCTTTTATTTGGGGGGGGGGGGGGGTCTTTTTAATTTACAATCATGATCTGCAGAAAGTTAATGTTTTCTCCACTAATGAATTTACACTGCCTGTGCACGTTCCTGTCAGTAATGGTCTAAACAAGAGAAATAAATAGGCTAACCAGAGGCATTCATCTTTAGAGCATATATGCACCCTGAAAGCATGAAAAGTTGCAACTGAAGCATGTCACGTCACGCAGGTAATGGCAGAAGCATTTTGCTGCAGATCTCATCTGATATCCAAAGAGAGAATGGGGGACAAGGTGGAATACAGAAATCACCACAAATGCCTCTGACATTTGTGGCAGTATAAACAATAGCAATTTGTGGATCTATTATACATGCAAACTGTCAGAAAAGTAAAGCCAACAACAGGTGAATGAATAAATGACTGACAAAATGAAACAGTCGCATCAACAGGCAAAACAAATAAAATGAAATAATCACGAATCCAAGCAAACGGTGTGCAAAAAAATCAGATTAAAAAAAGACTACCGTTATCTTCATGCAAGACTAAAAGGCTGGAATATACAAAATTAACAAACAATGAGTACTGTTTTGGAAAATAAACTACAGGAGAACAGACTGTAAAAATACATATTGATATTCTCATTGTTTGGGAAAATAAACCACAGGAGAACAGACTGTAAAATACATACTGATATATATATATATATATATTCATATTTCAAACATTAATGTATTTTGTACATGCTATTGTGCATGCACTACAACAAATACACACGTAAATCAGTTAAGTCATTCAATCTGATACACCAATGCAAAAAAATAAGTGGTCTGACCATTCTTCAAGTTCCGACAAGACCAGCACTAACAGGCATGAAACTAAACGTTACATCACTCAAGTGCTAAGTTGTTAGAGTTAGCAACAAAAAAGCAAAACAGTAGGTGAAGTTAGACTGTAAGTAAATTAGTTAAGTCATTCGATCTGATACACCAATGCTAAAAAATAAGTTATCTGACCATTCTTCAAGTTCCGACAAGACCAGCACTAACAGGCACGAAACTAAACATTACATCGCTCAAGTGCTAAGTTGTTAGTGTTAGCAACAAAAAAGCAAAACAGTAGGTGAAGTTAGACTGCATTTATCTTTTTTGAAGATCAAACCGCAAAACAAAACAAAAAAATGGTTTGGCACAAACAAAAACTTGGGGGTGGGCGTGTGGGGAGTAAGACAGACAAAAGAGTCAAACTGAAACAGAACTTTTAGGCAGACACGACTGGATTTTTAACTTTTGGTCTTACAAGTTGTTTGTTTTTGTTTTGTGTACAAAATCACCAAGCATACAGCACAAAATCCCCAAAACCGACCAACCAACTTCTGCCAGAAGGCAACACAAGTGTGGACAGAGATGGTAACAGGGACAACAGATTCAACGCATTTACAAACCCCTGCCAAAACTTCTTCCAACACTGCAGCAACAAGACAGCGCTTTATCCAACGGGCATTTCAAAGGATTTTAGGGTATAAACCCTTCGGGAGTCTAGAAGCCACAAGAAAACACAACAGAAAATGAATACTAACTACTAAGGTGAACCGGGTCATAAATATGTAATACCGCTTCGTGGATGAAGGTGGTTCTTATCACCGAGTTCAACCACAGCTAAAACAGTCCAATGAAAGGGAGAGCTACTGAAGAAAAAGAAAGATACACTGTGTGTGTGTGTGTGTGTGTGTGTGTGTGTGTGTGTGTGTGTGTGTGTGTGTGTGTGTGTGTGTGTGCGTGCGGCATGCATAACAGAATCAATGTTCAATGCACAAGATGAAACCAACCCAATGCTGTTAACTCAGCCCATGCACATCTACTTGTTAGACGAACTACGAAATCATCAAGACACTGAGGATGCAACTTCAAGACATCAGCAGCAGCAAGTCGATCAGACAAGGTGTTCAAAAAACAAAAAAAAGAGTGGGGGGGGGGGGGTGTCCCCAGCGCACAACAAAATAGCGCCCCAGTCCTTGCCTTCCTCCAGACGACAGTCTTTGCAGCCAGACAGTTCTGACAGACGGTGTACCGCAACACTTCTACCACCCCACCCCACCCCACCCCTCCTTCCAGCACGCAACACATGGCCAGCAACGGGAAAACGTCCACAGTCCCCCCCCCCCCCCCAACCCCTCCCGCACCCAGCACCATGCCCACTAGTCGGGTGTGTGTGTGTGTGTGTGTGTGTGGGGGGGGGGGGTCGAAACCACAACACGAAACCCCCACCCCCATCTCTTAAACCAGTTGCTTATTCTGCACAGCACATGTGCAAATGTGACGGTCCTCACAGCTTTCTCGCTGTTCTTGTAACAATTTTGTCAGCATAAGGCAACCTCAAACACTTCTGTTGTTGTTGTTGTTGTTAGCAAAACCAACTTCGAACAATCATAAATTATGGGTTTCCACACGGCAGGACAGCTCGTTCAAAATGAAATTCTGAGACAACCCCTTCGTTAGCTAAGCCCCTCCTCCTTTCGTCTCACTCGCCTTCGCCACGCGCAATTTGCATAATGGCCTTGACCAAAAGCAACAGTGCGACTCGGGCTGCACAGTTTAGATCTACACCGAAAAGCCGCCGGGGTCCGTTCAGTCACGCTCTACCTCTTACTGCGCCACAACTGCCGTTCCGCCCTCACAACTAGCAGCACTTAGTTTTCAATCATGCTTCTACTTTTTCCACACAGTCGCAAGTCGTACACGCACGTTTTAACCCTTTCCCTGCTCCCTGGACAGCGGGGTACTACATCCGGCTGGGGAAGAGTGCTTCCCATTAGATTTGACGTCACACGACAGCCTGCTTGAATTCCCACTTTTCTGCACAATTCCCACTTTTTGTACATTCTTACGTGAAACAAACGTCTCCAAACGCACACTGTCTGGCTTGCTGAACCTCTCTTTGAGACATATTCTCTAAAGAGATCTGAACCTGCAGCACAAACTCTTTGGCAGAGAAAGGGTTAAGTTTAGCACCATTTGTAACATTGCTTCATCGTCTAGAGCTGCCGTGTAGTATTCGCTGGGTCTACTGAACGAACCTCACCCCCCCCCCCCCCCCCCTCCCTCTACACACACAACATGGCTAGGTGGTGGGGTGATCATACTGGGGGGAGAGGGGCTGGTAGAAACACTTCGTCGGCAGCCTGACCTGACCAAGGGCTATCAGTTTCTAGATAAGTATCACACCGCGGAACAGAGACAAGGTGCCCAGTATCACTGGCCGTAGATGCCAAAACGCGAGAATGCCCCCCCCCTCCCCCCCATATATATATATATATATATATATTTAAGCGCTGCAAATACGGAGTACGTGCAATGGAGTGCGTGTTTGCAGCAAGCCTTCAGCGGCACTGCAAATGTGCAGTATGTGTCATCTGCAAAAACGCCAGGATGCCATTTTGGCCCTCCAGTTTCTACGAGTTTTCAAGATGCAAAAGGCGCGAGGCAATTTTGCAACAGCGAAGTATAGCGTCAGTTCAAAACCCTCTCTCGATTAAGCAGATCTATGCAACAGTAAAGTTGTCACGTCAAAGTGCGCGTTCGCAAAACTCCGCACACGTGCATTTTGCGACGACAAATTCTAGCCGCAGTTGCAGCTCCCAAATTGTGGCAGCAACCGCTAGCTGTAGTTCAGTGCGTGGGTCAGCGACCCCAAACTCGACCCCATAGTAGATCAGTCTCATGTTACACACCACACTCTCTCTCCCTCTCTGTCACACACACACAGTTTTGTCCATCCCCCCCCCCCCCCCCCCCACCACCACGCCAGGCCCCAGACTGACGCGACATGTGTCACCACCTCCTTGGCTTGTTACACACACCATCACCCCCCCCCCCCCCTTCAAGTGTGTGTGTGTGTGTGTGTGTGTGTGTGTGTGTGTGTCTAGACAGAGAGAGGGGGGTGAGCGGGTATTACATAGACTAGTGAAGGGGATGGGGGTTTCTCCACCCCACCCGAGTCGCTTTTCACACCGCTTCTCGCACTGTGGAGCGCGCGCGCGCGGCGTATGCGAGCCGGTGTGGGGGGAGGGGGGGGGGGGGAGGTGAGCGAGAATTACAGACTAGTGCATGCGGGGTGGGGATGGGAGGCGCTCCTCCACCCCACCACTCGGACCTCCACACTGCTTCCACTGTGATGTATGTGTGCGCGCGTATGTGTGTGCGTGTGTGTGTGTGGGACGGGGTGGGGGGGGGGGGGGGGTAAGTAATTGGCACTAGTGGTAACGCCGGGGCGGGATAGGGGGAGGGGTGGGGAGATAGCCTTGGAGAACTGGATCGCAACCAGCCGGTTGGGGGGGGGGGGGGGGGGCGATACACGTCGTACAGCCGTATACATTTTTTATGAATAGTCAGAAGTGGAGCGAGTACATTTTCAACTGGTAGCAGAAACTAGAGGGAGGGAGGCGAGGGTCCGGGAGGAGAGGGGGGGGGGGGGGTCCAGGAGAAGGGAGGGGGGCGGGACGGGGAGAGGGTACACATGCACCTCAGAGTTCAGGAGTGGGGGGTTCACTGTGGGGAGAAGGGGGTATGGGGGGGGGGGGGGGTGGGTGGGGTGGGGGGGGGGAGGTCCACCACTGTCCTCCCATTGAGACCTTCCAGTTGCTATCTCACGTGTTCCGTTATACTTACCACACGTGTAGCTGAGGCTGAATCAGAGAGCTGAATCAGCTCGAATTTGTGATTTCTCGCTTTGGGGTCACTGCGGTAGAATTGTCGTTGACTTTTAGTTCTATTCTGCGGCAGTGGCAAGTCCGACGGGAGGAGGAGGAGGGGGTGGGTGCGTGTGAGGGAGATGCCGTGCCTCTGAGGTGGGGGTGGGGGGGTGGGGTGGGGGGGGGGGGGGGGGTGCCGAAACCAAAACACACCACGACTGGGTGGCTGCAGACATCGGCTTCGTGCTTTTGTGCGTGTACGTGTGTGTGTGTGTGTGTGTGTGTGCGCGCGCGCGCTCGTGCCTGCCTGTGTGTGCAGTGTATGTGTGTCCCAGTGTATGCGGGGTGTGCGTCGTGCATGACTAGTCTCCTTGTGTGCGTGCGTGCATAAGGGAAAAAAGTCGGATTTGTATGCGGGGTAGTCAGGGGGAAGTGCGGTATGGGGGGCGATGGAATATTGGGGGTGTGCGTGTGTGTGTGTGTGTGTGGGGTGAAGTGGGGTGTTGCCGCGCTCGTGTGTGTGTGTGTGTGTGTGTGTGTGTGTGTGTGTGGTGGGTGTATGTGCTGTGTGTGTGTGTGCGTGTGTGTGTGTGTGTGTGTGTGTGTGTGTGTGTGTGCCCTGCCCTCTGTGCGTGTGTGTGTGTGTGTGTGTGTGTGTGTGTGTGTGTGTGTGTGTGTGTGTGTGCGTGCGTGCGGAGACGCAGACAGAACCCGCAAACAGGAGGGAGGCACTGACGAGGAGCACGCGCTGACACAGGTGGTGTTTAGCACCGATGTATTGGGAAAGGCGGAGGCGGGGCCGTCAGCAGAGGCGGTTGGGGGATGGGGCGGGGGAAGGGGGGAGGGGGGGCTGAACACTAGCGATCCAACCACCTTCGATCAAAGCGAGGGACCTTCTCCAAACCAAAACGTTCGACTGAAGCCACGTCACTCAGTCCTTTCCCTCTGTAACTCCCCCCCCCCCCCCCCAGTCACCGTGACTACGTGGTTGTGTTCTCTAGTTTCTAAATGACACTGCCACTCAACTGAGAGCAGTGCACATCTCTTCACACACACACACGCGCGCGCGCACGCGCGGTCAGTCAGTCGCGCCGCCGCGCACACTGCAAACAGTGACAGCACAATAGTTAACAGAACCCAAACCGCCGCAAGCCCAAGTGACTGCACAACGAACACCGCGTCCTTGAGTGCGCTACCACAGGCTGGAGGGTTACCTTGAACCGGCACCCGAGGTCGCTCCGGGCAGGACCCCCAAGGTGAAGGTTGTCGCGCAGCCTTAAAACTCGCGCCCGCAAACTAGCAGACGTGTGAGCCGGTTGGGCCTAGCGGTAAGGCGTATAATAATCATGCAGGCTGCTGTAAGCAGAGGGACCTCGGTTCGAATCCCGCTTCAGCTCTCTTTTCTCTTCAAAAGTTGTGGTCTGTGGTCACAGTTTTGTGACTTTGTCCCTCACACATGATTACTGAAACATTCAAATAAGTGGCTCTCATCGCTGCCCATCTTAATGCAGGAGTCATTCTGGTGGTGACAGTGTAGCGATAGGTATATAATCCCCCCCACCCCCCTTCTCCCCGTCCCTAATAAGCCTTATGGTTTCAGTGTAGTGATAGGTATATGATCTCCAGTCCCCCCCCCCCCCCCCGACGACAAGCCTTATGGTTTCTGTGGACGTTAAGCACCATGTTTGTTTTATCTAGCAGACGTAGTAGTTTGACCCAACACTGCGGTAGACAGCCGGTGCACCGACTAACTGCCCGTCCAAACTGAAAGTACGTGCAAATACACACGCACTCCATTAACAGCACCACCCGCGGCTCGACTGATTGCATGACTGCCGCAGTGGCACAATGGCCGGCCTGGCGGCGGCCCACCTATTTTTTTATTTTTTTTAAATCATCTTCAGTTGAAACATTGATCCTTGTGCAAACGTAGAGTGGCACAACCGTGTACTATGTAAAGTACCGATGCCCTGCCCCCCTCCCCCCCTCTCTCAGTACAAGGCTATGTGCATGTGTCGAGTGATGCTAGGAAAGGCCACATGCCTTCTCAAAGTTTATTTTACGACAATGAGGCTCTGTTGGGCATACTGTTTTGTAAAGGACAGCTACCTTATATATATATATATATATATATATATACATATACTCTTGGTGGGGGGGGGGGGGGGGGGGGAGGGAGTTTTAGTTGCATTGTTTTCCCCAACTAGTGCATGTCACCAGCGTGTGAAACAGGCTCAGATCAAGCAGTGGAGTCTTCAACAGCTTTCAGTTAAAGTTAATGTCACTGAACATCCACTTACATCATTGGGTTGTAATCCTTAGGCTTGAACAAGTGTTTCTCTAAGTGTGTTTTGCCCAGTAAACATTAATTAATGCAATGCAAAGTAAAAATTGCATTCACGACAAAGCCTGAGTCAATTCCAAAATCCATTTTAGTTTCACATCCACCCCAACTACCACTTTTCCACCAGAACATGCATACACTTAAAACAGTATGCATAACGATGGTATCAAATTAAAAACGTGCCACAACACTTCTTTTTTTTAGTATGAACTGCAAACAACATCAAAACAGAAAAGAACAGCATAAAGAACCATCAACTCTGTTAGTGGTGCAAATCATGCAAATTAAAAACAGAACTTTGTCAGACTTGAATCATCTCAGGACAGCATTATAACAATGTCCCTTCCGAAATGCTGTGAAAACTGGCATGGAGATCTGGCACTGATGCTTCTTTTTTTATTCTTTTGTTTTACATGTCTAGTATTGTACTCTTTAGCATCAGGTTTTCTTCTTCTTCTCCCCTTATCTTGTATAGTGTTATGTATTGGTTTGTTTTCTGTGTTTTTTCTCCCTTTTGGGGGGTTGGGGGTGGGTGGGGGTGGGTGGGGGTGAGTGGAGGGGAGGGAGGAGAGGAGTTACGGTTTCCCCATCCCTCCTTGCTTTACCACAGCTTGTGAGAGCAGGGTGTGGGTGCAATGAAGACGGAACAACAAACTCCAAGGACTCACAGAGAGACCCGGTCCCAGACTTACCACTTGCCCATTCTCCTTTATCTGTTTGGAATTCACAGCCTTCTCTTTGCCCTTAGCACCACGGCTTTTGCTATCCTCATCTCCAACACCCGACGCGTCTACTGGGGAACTGCTGATCCCACCACTAACGAGGCTCGTCCCACCTTCCACCACGCCATGGGAACTGTCAACCGCGTCGTCCGCAACACTAATCACAAGCTGCGCGCTCTCTTCTTCAGGAGCTAGCTTCTCGGCCTCCTCCGTCAGAATCAGCTCAAAGTCGCTGCTTTCGTACACGACCGGTGGAGGCGAGTCCGGGTTTATGAGCAGGAAAGGCTCTTCCGCGTAATGGGTCTCGTAGGGGTGAAAGCTACGAGCAACAATGGGCATGTCCACCACGTGGGGGTCTCTGGCACGTTCCAGCCAACCCTCGCCCCCTGGAGCCTCATGACGGTGCTGCTGTCCCCGAGGTTCTTCTACCGGAGGGGGGGGACTAGACTCCTCCTGTCCTTCGTGATGACACACCGGAGGTGGGCAAGGGGGAGGAGGAGAAGCCTGCTCGGGGGAAAGGGGCGGTTGAGGCTCAGGAGAGGTGTAGAACTCCTGGTCCAGAGCTGGCGGCACGTAGGGGTAAAGGACTTGATAGGAGGCTGGCCCTTCCCCCTGAGCGACAGAGCCCTCCATGCCATGCGGAGAGGGAGGAGGAGGAGGAGGTGGTGGATGGGAGCTGGGCAGGACGTACTCATAGCGAATAAAGGGTGTCTGCACACAGAGCAGAGGACATGGCATGCTAGCCCAACGCTAGGGAAACAAAGACCAGCTGGGGGGCCATGCTCCATCCCTCAGCAAAGCTTGGACGGCCAGGAGACGCAAGTGCTCATCCCAAAGCGGGGCTTGGCTATCAGAAGAGGGCAAAAATCTCTATCATCTACTACTCTGCCATCAAGTCTACAGCTTTCAATCAGGCTTAGAAATAAGCGCCTGGTCTACTGTTTTTCAACGCAATTCCCTGCATAAGAAAACAAAAGGAAAAAAAACAAAATAACCCCCTGCAAAACCAGTCCATTTTATCCAACATCACTCTCCTCAACTACTCACAACATTCGTGCACAAAAGCATGCAGAACGAACAAAACCAAGCACATGCAAACAATGTTAAATGTTCACCAAGCAAAAAAGAAGAACAAAAAAAAATAGTGTTTTTAAATTCTGTGGAGGCAGCATGCTGATCAAAAGCGGGTGATGTGGGTAGAGGGGCAATAATTTGAAAAATCATATCGCAAGAACAAAAGAAAAAGGAAAGGTGTTAAGAAGACCAATCAAACTAAATAGGTTTTTGATAATCAACCCAAAACTTCAAATCCTGTCTTTGGAGCTATTGTGCACAAAATGAACAGCCAATTGGGTGTCTGGGACCTGGCATTGTGTGAGATGCTGAAAATGTTAAAATTTTAAAACCGGGAAGAAGAATAAAATAAAATACACAACTACTCCCTTTTTGTGTTTCTTTCCTCGTGTATGTTTCTTGAGTTTTCTGACAGAATCTCTTCTCAATCCACGAGGAGGAGGACAACCTCTGACGAATCACCAGTGCTCAGAATTACCAAAACAAAGGGGTGGGCATGTTTGCTGCTGAAGATGCAGACACAAAGAATACAGAGTATGGGTCTCATTTAACTGGGC
The DNA here is from genome assembly GCA_018857735.1 of Alviniconcha marisindica. Lineage (NCBI taxonomy): Eukaryota > Metazoa > Mollusca > Gastropoda > Provannidae > Alviniconcha > Alviniconcha marisindica. Next base: position 545,943 of record JABMCL010000376.1, on the reverse strand, counting down.
ACTTCTCTCTCTCTCTCTCTCTCTCTCTCTCACATCTATAAATGATGCCTGTAAATTTTATATTTACTCATCAGTAGCTTAGCAAGGACTAGTTGTTAGACAGGTTTTTGACTAAACCTAAACTACAATCCCTGTAATATAAAGCTTTTGAGTTTGAGTTTCTCTCTCTCTCTCTCTCTCTCTCTCTCTGGGAGGGAAATAGGCTAGTGATTCTTGGTATGATCTTGTGCGTGATGTTTTGGGGGAGGGGGGTCTTTTCCAGCTCAATATTTTTAGAGACATAGCACTTTGCGCCTTACACAATACCGTTATGTAGTTTGTGGAATTCCTCTGTTAATGTAGCAAAACCACCGAAAGGACAGTTCCCTGGCAAAGTCTTGGGAGCACACACACACACACAATTAATTACTGAATACAAGTCATGCCTTGACAAAATCAGGTAGACTACAAAAATTAGGGGACAAAATCAACAAAGCAAGATAAAAAGCACATAAATAAAAACAAGGTTTATCGCCTTGCGCAGCAAAATACTCCCCATTGTGTGCCTAGATACTGTATGTCACAGAGTTACTGCCAGTGTGTATACCCACTTTGCACTTGATCTGATTATTAAAAATAGTAATCAACACACCTAGACTGGTTGCAAAGAGATCAGTGGTACAGAAAACAGGACTGACAAACATTCAATGAATTGCTTAACCTTCACTGTGACCTTGAACACATAATCCGCTCTATTCACAAGACAAGACACTCAGACTTACAATGATGTACCATCAAACCAAATGTACAAAAGGATCAGCAGTTCAGAAGATCTAGTAGAAACAGTCATGTTTTGATAATATACTCCCCTGCTGTGACCTTGACTACAGCAAAGCAATCACCTCACATGATACTCCAGCTCATGATGATGCACCACTACACCAAGTTTCACCAAAATTTAAGTAAACAGGTTCAAAACTTCAGAAGATATCATCCTGACAAATATTAACTGGATTTTTTAATCCCCATGTGACCTTGACCTTGAACACAGCAATCCAATCTTTTAACACTGATGATGTAGCAACAAATTAAGTTTGGTTGCAAAAGGACTGGTAGTTCAGAAGACATCATAGAAACATCCATATTTCAATTACATGTGCCCTCACTGTGACCTTGACCTTGAAGAGAGCAAAGCAATCTTTTCACATGGCACTCCAGCTTATGATGATGCATCATCATACCATGTTTGGTTACAAAAGGTTGAACAGTTCAGAAAATATTATCCAGACAAACATTAATTGAAACTTGAAACCTTTGCTGTGAGTCTATGTGACCTTCACCACAGCAATCCAACATTTCCAATGGGCAAATATGTTAGGTTGCAAAACAATCATCTGTTCAGTAGTAGAAATAGTCATATTTTGATTATGAATACAAGCCCTCACTGTGACCTTGACCTTGAGGAAAGCAACCATAATTTGTCCCTTGACACTCTGGCTCTAGACAATGCACCACCATACCAAGTTTAGTTACAAAAGGTTGAGCAGTTTATAACTACATTCCAGATAACGCCTAGACACAGTGATTCCAATATGCCCCCACCACCACTTTGTCATGGGAGGTACAAATACATGCGCACACACCACACACTCATAATACACACACTGCGTCCCTAGCTCTGTTCACAAAATGAGTCCAACTCCAAGAAAAGAAAGAAAGAAAAAAAAAAAAAAAAAAAAGTAAGTTAACCCCCTCCTCCCCACCCTTTTATTTTTATTTTTTTATTTTCTTTTCTTTTCGGGGGGGGGGGGCTTTGTTTTGTTTAAACTTGCAAAAGGGATAAAGCCTGGCACATCCAAACTCGAGCCAAGGGATGAAGCAAAGCACCGATTCAATAACCGCAAACCAACAAACTGATCAAGGATGATTTCAACCTTCACTGGGTTGTCAACTAAACAGTAATTTCAAACAACCAAGAAAGGCACACATAACAGATCACCACATCGCTAGAACGTAAACAGTTCACAAGATGAGCATGTGGCACACTTCAAGGACGTATAACCCAAGACTGAACTTGCACACATATAAATTACACACTGCTTTGTAAACACGTACGCAGTATGGACCAGTCAAATGTTAAAAAAAACTGATGTAAATGACGTGAGTGAAAAATCCCTCTCCCAGGCCATGGTGCTGTCCAAAATAAGGGACAGACGCCGAATCCTGAAGCCCTAATCACAGAACTCCTTCGTCGCTTTGCCAGGAGCAGAATATCACCCAGCAGGAGCGTCTTTTTAGGAAGGTTCCACTGTGTTAGACTTAGTTCAAAAATGACTGGCAACACCCCCCCCCCCAACACACACACATACACAATCTACTGTAGGCACACCTGCAGAGCAGTGGGAAGTCTAAATCCCATGTGCTGGCCAAACTGCAAGTGCCAAGGCTTGTTCTCCTCCCAGAAGTAAACGGTTGCACATGCTGGTGCCAGACTCTGGCATTGTTCCCCTCTTGCCCTGTGAACCCCATTTCATCATTTCGCACTTTCTCACCCCTGGCTGGAGGGCGAAGACAATGCAACTTTATGTCTACGACCACAACTACAGAAAACCTGAGCAAACTTATCTGACCCTTTTATATCCTAGCTTGTCTGGGGGGGGGGGGGGGGGGGTTCTTTTCTTTTTTCTCCCCCCTTCAATGTTTGCAAGAACTCGGTCACCTACATTCTGTCCTAGACTGATAGTGATAAACTGAATGGAAGTGCACCTGAGGTGTGGCTAGCCTGATACAATGAACTGAATGGAAGTGCACCTGAGGTGTGGCTAGGCTGATACAATGAACTGAATGGAAGTGCACCAGACACACTGACTAGGTGCAAGCTCTTCACAGCTTCAAAATCTCTGACTGAATTTCTCTGGCCCTCTCTCACACTGCATTGGCACATGATAATGCCCAAATTCAAAGTGCCTGTACACTCAACTTCACCACCTTGATAACACTTTTAGTCTGTATATAATTATATCCATATAGTGATCTCATTTCTTCCTCATTCAAACATGAGCCGGTTTGGCTTAGCAGAGGGACCTCAGTTTGAATCCGCTTTGGCTCTCCTTTCTCTCCAAAAGCTGTGGTCTGTGGACACTGTCTTGTCACTCTGTCCCTCACAATTAATGAAACATTACAATGGCTCTCATCGCTGCCCATCTTAATGCAAGAGTTATTGTGGTGGTGACAGTGTATCGATAGGTATATAATCTCCCTCTTCCCCCACCTCCATACCCCCTTCCCCCTGTCCCTAATAAACCTTAAGGTTTCTGTGAATGTGAAGCACCATGTTTACTTACTTATATTCCTTCCTTGACATGAAGACAAGGATGCAAATCAAATGCCCATGTTACACATGAACTACTCAAATGCCATCATAACAGCTTACGTGGTAGGAGCTATGCTGAACATTTTACCACAATGATGAAACAGGTGCCTTGTTGTCAGGAAAAACGGCCAAACAAACAAGCAAAAACTGATGATACAAATACTAATTCTCATCCTCTTCCCCTACCCAGTTGACATCGCAACAAGCAGATGATGTTACAAGCTGGTCAGGGACTACACAAACTGCAAATTTCCCCTATCGCATTTTCCAACACCAATGTGCTGTTATGATTGTAAGCATATCTCTGCGCTGCTGTAAATATTTTGAAACAAGACCTTTCAAATGTCTGGCTGTATTGCAGTTCCATGTCAGTTGTACTTGTACAAATACTAGCACTGCCTCAGCACTCGTAGAAATATTTGTTGTTTCCCTGACATTTGTGTTTGGTGGCAGTAAAAAGATGGCTTGATTTTCTTTCACCAAGTGACTGCTGTTTTGAGGGGTTCCAAAATATGAGGCATTTTGTGCTTTCATTAGCTGTCAGGCCTGACAGCCATTTGAAAGACCGGTGTCCATAAACCACAAGCCTTCCTGAAGACCTGGACAGTGAGCCATCTGCAGCAATGTGCAACCTGTTGCAAACCACTGAACCACCCCTTTTCTAGCCCGTGTATCTTTGCATCTTTTCTTTCTTCTTGTTTTTTGTTGATGCTGTTGCTGTTGTTCATCAGAGTGACCTCTCTGAACTGGATCAACACTTCTAATTCTAGGCAATTCTGGAAGCTTTCACCAGAGAGGTGAGCACTTTTCAACTAAGGTATGTTTGGTGTCTGCTTACCCACTACAAGATTACAAAGAGCAATAACAAACAAAAGAAAAATGACAGCTGGATCATTTTCAGTATGCACTTAGAAATCCCCCAATAACACAAAATGGATTTATTTTTTTTTTAAAGAAGGGCCTCAACAGAATGCTGCTTTAAAAAAAATGAAACACTTTCAGTTTGTTTCCTTCTTTGTTTTGTTTCACCCAGAACAAACTTCACTCCTACTACTCTCATGCTGACAATGGTAACAGATAAAACACACACACATACAACAAATAAAAACCAGGTACCCTAAATCACACTGAACACAAGGCCACAAGTTAATACATTTAACACCAACCGTCACCACACACGCCACATATTTCCCCATTTCATTCTTGTTTTTGCCAATACCATTTTTTTAAAATAAATTTTGCGGTACTTTATTCAGTCAGGGTGAGGCATCGATTGAACCAAAAACATTAGGTCAGAGGGTGGGAAAAAATAAATGCAAGCACATCTACAGTGACTGTTGTTCCCCCAAAACTACACGTGAAAGATGGGTTATGGGGTTAAGTGATGTGGCAGAAGCTACTACATGTGTATCCAGGCTCCTGCATCATTACTGGTGCACCCCATGCACTCGCTGCTTCCATTCCTCAGCTTATGTGCAGAGACAAACTCTCTTTCTTTTCCCTACCACCAAATGTTCTTTTACCAAGGTTATGTGCAAAAGTTGTTGTTTTTCTGTCTCCATTCTGCAACTCTGATTACAACAACAAAGAAGTGAGAAGGAAGTGCTCGCGACAGAAGTTAGAAATCAGAAGAAAAACAACAACGTTTCAATGTACACTTTTCAAACAGCGAGGCAGAAAGAACTCAAAAGAATTCAAATATATATACCAGTTAACACATCATCTTACCTTGTCTCCCTTTTGGAAGCAAAACATGAAATGAAGAGAACAGATTAATGAGATGTTTCTGTGGACTGGATCAGCACAACAAACAACACTGCTAAGAAATGCTGTATTAGTAATTAATAGGCACTAATGTACCACCGCTTCCCGGGAGTATCCTGATCTGATTAAAAGAACTTTTATTTACTTGAACAATTACAGGTGAAAAATGCAAAGATTCAATGAAGTAAAGAAAATCAAAATAATTTTAACTGTTTAACTAATAAACTTCTTTAAAAAAGAATGATTTTTTTTTTATGTCTTCATCCCCACCTGCCCCATACCAACAAAAGACTCCACTTCCAAAATTAATAAGAAGACAACCCCAACTTCCTGATATCTTCACATCCGTTTACTGGTATCTGATGAACTGTTTAAATCATGACGGAAACAGACTGGTACACTAACCCCGGTTTGCAAGTCTACCACGACCAGATGTATACTTACATAACTCTGTGTGCAGCAGAAATATAAAAGAAACATTTCAATTAAATGCAGAAGTAAAAGCTTTGTCATTGTGGGTTTAGAAACTACAACACAAGTGTCACTATTGTGCAACAGTTTTCTTTTCTCTTCTTCTTCTTCTTTTTTTTTGTCTTTTTTTTTTTTTTTTCCAGTGGTTATTTCCTACATCCTACCACTCCTACTCAAACCATTTGATGTTAAATGGATTTCTGCATTCCTCTTCTGGCTCTGAGAGCAAAGGTAAAAACCAAGTGGGGGGATATGTCACAATTTAAGATGATAATCGAGGTACACAATGCACACACAAAACAGGAAAGATATGAACAAAAACAGTCTGGTTTATTCTGTACATTCTCACACGTAACTATCACACCGTATTATTGAATTCAACAACAAAAAACTCTCACAGATTAACTCTCACAGAAAAGGACTCAAATTCCACAGTTATTTTTAAACATCTCACAATCCACTGTTATTTCTAAACATCTCAAATTCCACTGTTATTTCTAAACATCCAACATGCATGGTCAGCACACACATCCACCAACACACAGATGGGACAAGCATTTCCAACTGCACAGGGATGGGCATTCTGATCAACCCCCTCAAAACTCAAGCAAAGTTGTCAAATTCTTTCCAAATCTAAATAAAAGCAAACCTCACACATTCTCCAAGTGACTTAGTAATAGGTATAGAAGTGGGGAGGGGAGGTGGGGTGTCCATATTGCATCTTAACTCAAATATGATGCACATCTTCCTGGAGTTGTAGACATATTGTTGCTTTGTATTGAAAACTGCTTCAAATATACTTTACGGAGGAAAACAGCTCACAGAATGAACAACATTGTGTTTTTACCTCTTTCTCGGGGTATTCGTGGTTGCTTTGTATTAAAAACTGCTTCTTATACTTCATGGAGAAAAACAACTCACAGAACGGACAACGTTGTGCTTTGACATCTTTCTCAGGGTATTCGTGGTTGCTTTGTATTAAAAACTGCTTCAAATACTTCATGGAGAAAAACAGCTCACAGAACTGACAACTTTGTGCTTTGACCTCTTTCTCAGGGTATTCGTGGTTGCTTTGTATTAAAAACTGCTTTATATACTTCAAGGAGAAAAACAGCTCACAGAACTGACAACACTGTGCTTTGCACCTCTTTCTCAGGGTATTCGTGGTTGCTTTGTTCATATACTTCAAGGAGAAAAACAGCTCACAGAACTGACAACTTTGTGCCTTGACCTCTTTCTTGGGGTATTCAACCAGCTGCAGCAGCGTGCAACAGCCAATGCCCATCCCTGGCCACGAGAGTGTTGTGCGAGAACCTACCAAGGTGGGGTCCAGCTTAGGCTGCACCAGCTCCATGAAGAGGTCCCACCAGATCTGCAAAAATTCCTGGCTGTGCCCCGTCTCGGGCATCGTGGTCACTGTCTTCGTGGCCGTGTTGAAAGGATGGTGCCAGGGCTTGATAGGGCCAATAAAATGAACTATCTTGATTTTCTCACGAAACCTGCACAGAGAACGTTCAACAAACACCTGTCTTTACTCAAAGTCTTCAAAACGTATCGTCTTCATTTCCACTTGCAGTGCTGATTGGTGCTGGCAGTTGAGTGAGCTCCAAATACCTGTGCCCCTCGATTAGTGCATATGAGCAGCATACCAGCTTCAGCCAGCTTTTCCACAGGAATGGCCAACATAGTTCTGCTGCGGATGACAACAGCAAAAATCAAAAACAGCGTGCTGGAAAATGAAGATTTGGCAGTTACACACACACACACACACACATGCACACACACACACACACATATGCACGCATACACACATATATACACACACACACAGACAAATACAATTTAATCCCACAGTGTTGCAAAAGCTGAATTAAAAAGAAGAAGAAAACGATAGTGAAGGGACAACAAACAATGCAAACAAGAATTTCAAAGACAATGGTTAACAGTCACACCCAACTGGATTTTGGGGCACAAACTGCTGCCATGCAGCATATGGAAATTAAGGCAATGCAAAGAGAGTGAAAACACGTTAGGCCTACTCCTCTTGCTTAGACAAAGAATTGTCACCAAGAGCAAGAAACATGCACTTCAGGTGCCAACACAAAGTTTTTGTAGTCTGTCAATAATGCGCCCCATCAACATATATATATATATATATGTATACACACTAATCACTGTTTGTGCCACTGACCCCACCAGCAGTAATCAGAAATTGGGACCAGTTCAGTAGTTTATACTGGGCACCAAACATCAACTGTATCTGCAGTTCCAATCAATGTTAATCACTTAATGACATCATAATGTTAGCAGGCAATATCACATCACTTGCTCACATTATAATGTCATTGATTTTGTCTTCAAGAATTCTGTTTGATGTGCGTAGCAAGCATACACCATTTAAACTAAACTGGTCAAGAATCTAAAAAAAACACTCAATTTGCAGTTTATGTTTCTGACTCCCACAATGGGATACTGTGGATGCAGAAATAAAGGTCCCCTCAGTTAAGAACCAAGAGCTGACAAATGTTCTCTCTTTTAAGCCTGGAGTGGGTCAGAATATAGCCATGAATACTTCACCCACTGCCACAAATTTCTTCCCCGTCATAAATTTTGCCGTATCAGCCCATTGACCTTCATTTCTGTCAAATCCTCTCCCTACTTTTTAACTGCCATAAGTTTTGGCTCACAACATCCACCTCCTAAATTAGACATCTATGTAGCGTTTGAGCAGATTCCCCTTTCCAATGCTTCGCCAACCAACTTACTGTGTGAATGCTGGAAGGTAGCTGTAGAACGCTTGCGACACAACATTGAAGATGAAGGGTAAATGTTTGCTGATGTCTTCTGTAGACCACGTGTTGTAGAAACTATTTAGCAACCCCTGGTCTCCACCTGCAAGTAGGCACTTGCCAATGTAAAGACGTTCCAACAGCTGTGCAAATACAAATATCAAATACATTGGTCAACCTAAGTCACAAAGAAGGAAAGCAGGATAGGGGGATACGGGTATATTTCCCTGGTACACACCTTTAGAATCGGTGCTGCAAGCAGGGTACGGGGATAAGGGTATATTTCCCTGGTACACATCTTTAGAATCTGTGCTGAAAGCAGGGTAGGGGGATATGGGGATATTTCCCTGGTACACATTTTTAGAATCTGTGCTGCAAGCAGGGTGGGGGGGGGATACAGGTATTTTTCCCTGGTACACATCTTTAGAATTGGAGCTGCTCAATAAAACAGTACATGTAACACATACAACAGTTGCTGAGCCAGGGTGAAGGTTGGGTGGATGAAAAGGTTTGGGGGGTGGGGGGAGAATAAATTATATCATCCTTCTGCCTACACCACTAGAATGTAGCCATATCTGCCAATTTTTTGTAACAAAAACAAGGACAGGAACGTGCTCACACAGGCGTGCAACATCATCATGTACAGTGCAGTGATCGAGAAGAAAGAAGATCATGTACAGTGATGTTATTCTGGCCCTTGTACGAAATGTTGCTGTTACATGGGCAGACCCTACTACAGAAGACATATGAAGTAATGTAATTAGTCCCAGCGGTCACTCATGAACGAAACTTCTTTGTACTTAAAACCCCCCACCCCTGCATCATTTTCTTGTTGCTGGTATTGCTGTCAGTATTTGCCGATATGTTGACATCATGACGCATCCACTGCCAGCAAACTGACACTCCGTGCACGCACCAAGAAAGAGCTACAACCAGTCTGAAGAAAAAAAACTGAATCAAAAAAGAGGAAAATAATTAGGGAAATCAGACAACCCAGACCCAATGTTGAAATAAGAAAAATTCCATGAATTCTGGAATGGTTCACAGATACGATGTAAGAAATAAGTAACAGTGGGTCATGAAAAAAGTCACCAGATACCATCTACACATCAGCTGTAGGAACGGAATCATTATCCCAAGGCCCATCCTCATCTGCCTCAGTAGTGGATCATTCTTCTGTCAAAGTCAGGCCGAGTACTGAACACCAACAGGTATCTCACATCTGTGAAGCTTCTTCACACAACACTGCTATCTCCAGAGGAGCCACGCAGCGCGCTGCTGCTATTGGACCAGCTGAACAACAACAATGGAGGCAGTCTCGATCATCCAGTGTAATGTGTTGGTCATGCAGTGACCGAAGGCCGCCAGCCTGGGTTTTCGCCCAGGTCAGAGTAGCATGAGGGACAGTTTCAGTTCTTCTGAGTCCACTCGTGTGATGCCACTGCCTTCGTGTGCACAACCCAAAACGCAAAAAAGGGGACCAGCCCTTTTTGCCCCCTTTTTTAAAAAAAACCCCGCCCCAAATGTTAGAGCAGCATGCGGGACAGTTTCAGTTCTTCTGAGTCCACTCGTGTGATGCCACTGCCTTCGTGTGCACAACAAGCACAAGCACTGTTGTGCATGTTACACTCCAAGTGTCTGCCTTCTGGAAAGACCTGATGGCCAGTCACGTGGATACACACGTAGGGCAATAGGGTTAGCTCATCGGGGGAGGGTGGCACTCAGAGGTAGGGGAACTACCTTTCACTGTGACACCACCAATTCATGGGTGGGTCTGAGGTCAAGGAATCTAGGTCAAGAGAGGGATTGTTGTTTGCAAGAGGATTCAACAAAAGTGAACACATATAATATGAATACTTTCAGAATTTGCTTCCCATGACCCATGTCAAACTTGTACTTCTCCCATATAATCTGGCATTCACCATTTTGAGGGGATTTTAATAGACATGTGCTGGTACCTAGACACAACTCTGTCATGCTGTAGGTCTCTGTAAAAAAAAAATACACTGCACTGTGACCCACTGCCCACCACACACATGGTTTTTCAGTAAGATAAGCACAACAGACTGACTAGCCAAATCACAATCAAAAAGGCAACTCAAACTGGAGAAGGTACATCCAGTTCACACAGAACCTGACAAGCATGACAGTTCACCAACGATATGATGGACACTGCTATCTCAAAGATGAAACCTGCAAGATTTCTTCTGTTTTTTTTGCACTCCAACCTCTAAGACTGACAATATGTATCCCTCAGCGAAGTCAGCCATGTGTGTTTTCTGATAAACAGGCCATCTGTTTCAAGTGTGTATCCATAAATAATGTCCCCTTCCACAGTCACTGTTAAATTGGGGCAGCCAGCCTAATGGCATTGCAACACTGCCAAAGTTACACACGAGTCCAGTGCACACATTTTGGAAGACAGTGGGACTACATCAAAATCACAACAAAAATGTGTAATGTCTGTGGGACTACATCAAAATCACAACAAATATGTGTAATGTCTGTGCACTTAACAGATCTCAGAAGCAATTTTTTATGATGTTTTATTCTGTTTTATCTGTATACTTTTACCTTTGTTGTGCTGAACTGTCTACTTGTCTTTTTTTATATATTTTTTTTTATTGTGGACTTCAAGTAACCCAAAATACAAATTTTCATTTTATTCATTTATTATGAATAATAAAGTTCTTTTGTACTGTAACCACATTCTAACCCTCCATAAAATGATCACTATGATAATAATGGGTATTGCTGATGGAAAGAAGGAGTAAATAACCTGGTTTTACGTGCCTTGTCAACCAGTACAGTTATAAACATCCGGGCAACGGAAATAAACATAAACAAAGTCAAGGCATACCATCAAATGACCCTGTGGTCTGTGCGAAATTGATCAGTCGCTGGTACGTTTCTAATGATGGGCAATAAACGAAGACCCCTGAGTTGAAACAGTCAGGCCACCCTGCATCTGGAGCTGCTGATAACTCTTCCCGATCAAAGAGTTCATCTGAGTTCTGTAGTACCTGCACACACCAGTTTGGTAAAGAAAGGTTAGACCGTAATGCCACAGACTTCCGCTCTGTGTGTGCGTGTGTGTGTGTGTGTGTGTGTGTGTGTGTGTGCGAGCGAGCGAGCGTGCGTGCATGCGTGTATGCGTGTGAGAGAGAGAGAGAGAGTCTGTGTGTGTGTGTGTGTGTGTGTGTGTGTGTGTGTGTGTGTGTGTGTGTGTTTTTTCATGCAAGTCAACAAAATTACAAAGAAATGCTGGAAATAACATGTGCTGCTTGTGGACTGTGGCCCCCCTGTATACATGCATTTCTCACATGTGTGTGCATGTGTTGTGTGATTTTGCATTACGGTTGTTCTGTGTAGATGTGATGCAGCATGGTGTGGTGTGTGTGTGTGGTGTGATGTGGTGTGGTGTGTGTATTGGTGGTGTGTGTGTGTGTGCTTCAAATTTGCTTTCCATACTGGATTTGCTGTGGGGTGTTGTCTGTGCGAGATCTTGGATCACAGTTTGAGATGCAATAAATAATACAGAATGAATAGGAAATTGTACCAACCAAAAAAAATCTTAAATAAATCAATATATTAATAATCATACATACACAAACAAAAACAACAACTAACACAGTGATGTATAATTGCCTCTCAATAAATACAGCATGAATGGTGATGACTACCAATGCAGTCAGTTTCACCAAAGTGAAGCAAACAGTTTAGAAGACGGAGACCTCCAGCCAGCAAATAAAGTGACATTCCACGCTTTGCCAGATGCGGCAGAAAAAAACAAAAGCCACCCTCAGAAGACATTTCCCTCTCATTAGACTACATTCTTTTCTTTCTCCTTTTTTGCATTCACACACACACACACACACACACACACACACACACACACACACACACACACACACACACACAACACAATTCACTCTGACACACACACACATACACACACACACACACACACACCACACACACACACACCACACACACACACATCCACACACACACCACACACAACCACACACACACATCACTCACTCACTCACCACTCACACACTCACTCACTCACTCACTCACACACACACACACACCACACACACTACACACACACACCACACACACACACTCTCTCCTCTCTCTGTCTCTCAAACACACACACACACACACACACACACACACACACACACACACACACACACACACACACACTGTTTCCCCTTCAATCTCAGGTCAGAAGCACTATGCTGGTTCTTTGAGTTTGATCAGACAAAACCCAAGGTCTGTTGTGTCTTTTGAAGAATCTGGAACCTGTGGCTGGTTGCTAACAAGCTGGACTGTAAATCCAGTGACAGAGAGTTTGACTGCTGGACACAGCAGGGTGAAGGACTGTTTTCCGGTTCTTCCGAGTCAACACCTGTGCAAACTCGACTTGCCAGCGCCCGACCTGTCTACGTGTGCACAGTAAGCATGCCCCAGCCCCCCCTACCCCCAGCCCCACCGCCCCCCCAACCTGCCACTCCCCCATCCCTTTGTGAAGAAAAGGCCTAACGGCTGGTGGCACAGAAATGCTCAGATAACACAGTCATAATAATCTAAATAATTTTAGGTCAAAGTGTAGAAAAAAACAAGCAAGTAGCCAATTGTTGAGGCATTATATTTTGATCTGGAAGACCTTAACACAGTAAATCTGACAGGAAAAATAAATAAATGGAGAGACAGAAAGTCATACTCCCTTCATAAAGAGCCTATTGGGTGCATCAGTCCCTCCCGGAGCCGAATCCAACGTTTGGCCCACACTGCCAAGCAGAGAGCCGAGGGGTTATCAAAAATCTGACCCTGGTGGGGACCATTATTAATCTAAATGATGATACTGCCCACCCCTAGCAGAGGACAGAGACAAATAAGATGAACCCTCAACAGCAGGAGACAACTGCCCTGGCAAAACAGCGCAGAAATTCCAACCTTAGGGATCATTCAGACTGAGCAGTGCAACTCCATAGCAGCTGGCTATCCCCAAAGTTTTCCTGAGAATGCCAGACAAATTTCCTCAAGTGAAAATAAATCTGCATCCATCAGGAGCATGAAAGTATGCAGAACACCGTCATTTCCCACTTCTCCATTCAAAGCCCTCTCCCCCTGTTTAGTTTTTTGTTTGGGGTGTTGTTTTGCCTCAAGATATTCTTGACAATTAGCATGGCCTCAAAAGAGGCTTGGCATATATATCTATATATATATATATCTATATATATCTATATAACTCAACAGCTACTGTGACCAACAACTCACTAAAGTGTCTGCATCGAGGAACACAGCCTTTTCGAAATCCGTCAGCTCCCAGCAATGTATCTTCGTGTAGGTGACGTTGAGGTCCGGTCGGCCCAGCAAGGACAGGTTGCGGGCATCTTCACTGTCCAGCACGGTCACTTCCACCAGGCGGTCAAACACAGTCTGAAGCTGACCTCTGAAAACGAAGCATACCGTTTATCCTGAAGCCCCTGTTTCTTCGGAAAGTGTGCTCCAAGAGAATGAGCATGTCAACAGGAGAGAGAATGTTCCTCGCACAGGTCTGAAAAAAGTGCGGCAACGTCCACATGTTTGAAAGGTTCACCAGAACGCTTTTCTCTCGCATGCAGGTATGATCAACCTGGTCCCTTAGGTGAGTGAGAGCTCACTGAAAGGACACGACTCCGAACTGTCAAAAAAAGAACTGGTGGTTGAAAGAGTGGTGTCTTGTTTGTGGGTACTGATTGGCTATTCATGCTCTGCCACTCACATTTTGACATGTTAATAACATGCTAACTATACTCCGAAAACATGCACATACACTTACAAGCATTTGTGCACGTAAACACCACTCAAATGTGTATGCAGATGATATTTTGGGGCACATTTTCTACATTTTTTAAGACCAGCTTGCTTCTTCAGTTTGGTCCAACACAAAAAATACATTTGAACGATTCAGCATTTATCTGAACACATGTGTGTGTGTGTGTTGGGGGGGGGGGGGGCACGACTCACTTGACTGACAGGGATGGGGTGGGGTGGGGGATGGGGGGGCACGACTCACTCACTTGGCTGTCATTATGCATTACACAAACAGGTATTTAGGTAAAATAGAATGCTGTGACGAATGCTGCTTGTGAAAAAGACGTTTGAGTAACGTTTTCTTTTAAACAGGTTTCCATTTCTGATTATTCTGTAACCTGGAATAATCTGCCTTTCTCCATCCGCTACACACGAACATACTCCTCATTTAAGTCACAGTTGAAAACCCACTTGTTTCCCAAACCTTTCCAATAGAATCCAGTTTTGATGCTCTTTGTATTTGATCTGCAATCATGAGATGTGTCCATGGTCCATGTATTGCTGCACTGCATGTCTGGGTTGCACTGATTGTTCCGGGATGTGTGCATGTTGGCCTGTGCTTTGCTGTTGGCGTTGGGTCATCTGGTGTATGCATGTTTCATGTAGTGATTCTGATGTTCATTCTTGTTTTGAATTGTGAAGTGCTTTGAGCCAGTCTAGTTGGATTAGGTGCTATATATAGGAGTTATGTATTACTATTATTATTATTAAGTTAGGTGTCTGACCCCAGCCCAAACCCCCTGTGAACCCTGTAGAGATCTATGTCTGTTAGGACTAAAAGGAGCTGTCACAAATGCATCATGGAAAGCAAGTACCGGTAATTCAAAATGACATGTTTTTAATTAACACTATAACAGGCTTTTTGAAAAACAAAACAAAAATGGTTGCCAAGTGTTCCCTGTAACTGTGAACAGGATTTTTGTTTTTAATGGTACTACCTAGACCTTTGAGTTTTTTACAGAAGTTGAATAAATATAGTCTTCAGAAGTGAAGAAATACATGATTTTTCTTTCTTTCTGTAATGTTACTCTCTAGAGCTTTGAGGTTTTCACAGAAGTTAAATAAATAAATTTAGTCTTCAGAAGTGAAGAAATACAACAAAACTGAGTTGCAAGCTTGCTTTAATCGGCCACCAACAACAAAAAAGAGTTTTCCCCATGCAAGTCAAAACACCAAAAGTGTTGCAGTAATGCAACATCTGACATCTAATAACTTCAGATCTGTGAATCTGTCAAAGGTCATCTGAGATGACTAGGTCTACTTTACTTTAACTCAACTGAATAAGTTAATACGTGAGAAGCTGAAAATACACATGTAGGTCTCATAACCTAAAGTTAGGACCTGCGACATATGGAATCAAGATCAAGGTCAAGGTCAGCATCAATTAAATATTACTTGTAAGGACCAGCAGAATATCACTTTATAAAAGAATTCAGTCTGTATAATCAAGACCTTGCTTCTAAATGGTGCCAAGGAAAACAGGTGGAAGGCCAACTGTTCCCACAGTCCGGTAGTCACTTAACACAAATACATGTTGACAAACCTGCATTCTGTACTACCGTCAGTTAAGACAGCGTAACCATATTATATCAATGATGTGTAGCAAGCGAGTAGCACGCAAGCAGTAGACACATGACTAACACCTGCTGGTATTTCCTGTGATTGTTCCAAATTACCGGTTCTTCACAGGGAACCCAACCCCAAGGCAACCCAATCCTGGCACCAAGCCACATTATATATTATAGATGTGTGCAAAGCACATGCTGGTGCAAATTATGACGTGCATTATCAAATAACACACACATGTCAAGGACTGTTTGCTTGGGGGGGGGTTCTTGGATTTCAAGGCCTTCTTCAACCACACAGAGTAACATCCGGACAAGCAGATGTGTGTGTGTTGGGGGTGGGGGGTGGGGGTGGAGTAGGGATTGGGGGTGAGGGTAAGACTCACTCCTCTGACTGTCATTGTACACCACACATGAAAGTATTCAGGCAAAACTGCTGTCAGTTTGTTTAGGGGATTATTTATTTATTTTAAATGGGGGGGGGAGGGGGAGGGGCAGCAGAGAGAAGGATTAGGGAAGGAATGCTAATACATCTAACCTGGTGGGGGGTGGGGGCGGGGTGAACTCACTTGACTGTCATTATGGGGGGGGGGGGGGGGGGGGACTCACTGGCTGACTGTAATTATGGGGGGGAACTCACTGACTTGACTGACTGTCATTATGCATTCACACAAAAAGGTATCTACGCAAAACAGCCTTGCCTGTTGGTTTGTTCTTGGGGATTTTTTTTTATTTGATTTTTTTTGGTGGGGGGGGGGGGGGGGGGGGGGGAGAAGAATAAGGAAGGAATGTTAATACATCTGACTTGGTGGGGGCGGGGGGGGGGGGGGGGGGGCACAATTCACTCACTTGACTGACTGTCATTATGCACTACACAAAAAAGATATGTCAGTAAAATATCCTTACCTGCTGGTTTGTTCTTGGGGTTTGTGGGGGAATAGGGGAAGGCAGGGCGGGGACGGGGGAAGAACCAGAGAAGAATGAGGAAAGGAATGGGAAATTCAACGGGACTTGGTCAGGGTGTGTTATTAAGTGAGACCTGGCGGAAGAGGAGCCTAAGAGTTGAGATAAGAGGATTGGTGCAGTTCTAAGAGGAGAGCTGATCCGGCACTGGCCTGACACGGAGCCTGGGCCTGGCCTGGCCTTTCGAGGGGGCCTGGCCTGCCTTTTGACTCAGCACCGCAAGAAAGAGCGGAGCAGCCCACGGTTTCACACTTTCACTTGGTCGCTTTTCTTGCTGCACCTTCATGAACCTTGTCTGTATTCTTCCTTTTCTCTCCTCTGTTTGTCTGTCTGTCTGTGTCAGTCAGTCAGTCTCTCTCTCTCTCACACACACACACATACTACTCTCTCTCTCTCTCTCACTAATTTTTATATGTATATAATTATGTTTTTTAAATGCTCATTAATGACTTGTTTCTCGGTTTATTGGTGTCCATTTCAACATGGTTTGTATGACTGTACATGTACTCAACATACTGTAGCTCATTGTATCCTTAGTTAATAGTAGTTTTCCTCATGGGCAAGGGCTGGATGTAAAAAGACCTCGTCTTCTCCACTACCCTCATAAAATAAAGTTCATTCATTCATTCATTCATTCTCTCTCTCTCTCTCACACACACACATTGGTCATATGAACTGATCAGATGTTCTACTGCCCTATTTACTGGTTGTATGCTCATAATGTGTAACAGAGTGATGTATGCAGGTGTACATCTGATGCTGTGAACACGCTATGCTTTGTGTGGAAATTCTCATGCATAACGTTTCACTCACTCATTCGTGCCTATACGTATATATATATATATAAATGATGCCTGTAGTTTAAATGATGCCTGTAGTTTAGCAAGGACTAGTTGTTAGACAGGTTTTTGACTGAACCTAAACTACAATCCTTGTCAAATAAAGTTTTTGAGTTTGAGTTCTCTCTCTCTTCATTCTGTCTTTCTTGTGCAGTTTCTTTTTTCTTTTTCTACCTGCGATTTAACAAGCTTTGTTTGGCCTGATATACTACCATGCAGTTTCTGAACCAGAATATGTGATTAGTAATAGTATTGGTTCATCGATCCTGAGGTCCTGGGTGGTTGATGGGACATCAAAATCCATCAGCTAACTCTTTCTTTCTTCACTTCTTCTTCAATTACTCTTTTTCCTGTTTGTTTGTTGTTGTTTTGTTTGTTGTTGTTTTTCTGGTTTGGAGTTTTTTTGTTTGTTTGTAGGTTGTTGGGTATGTGTTGTTGGTTTTTTGTTCTTGTTATCATTGTTTTGTTTGGATTGGGGGCAGCATCGGGGGGAGAGGGGGGGAGGTAACTTCCAAAGTAACATGGTCTTGGCAAACCATAAACAAACACACATCCTCTTTTCCCCAGGGTACTCAACAAACAAACAAACAAACAAACCAAAGCCCCAGCAGTCTGCAAGTTCCTGCCACAGCACAACACACAGTACCACAACTGCAGCCAACTTGTGGGCAGAACCCAAACCTGTGCGCCTGCTCAGCAGCTCAGCAGTCTCATCATCTAACCGCTGCATGTAATGATGGCTCCAGTTTCTGCATGCTGGGGGAACAAAGCATGACCACCAAAGGTGAAGAGCCCAGATAAGGGAGATTATTACCCTCTACACATGGCT